>OY723395.1:32017575-32195075 GCA_963210295.1 Ophion ellenae
AAAAAAAAAATAGGTATGTACTTAGTGTTTCATTCATATATTCTCCTGTAATGCATAATTTGTATTATTCCTTCTAGGAAAGTGATGGAAAAATAATTCTTCAACATATTAGATCGGGCTACTAATTGTAAAATTATCACTACAATGACTAATTGTAAATAAGTACAACGATTACTACTTACGAGAATTATTAGTAATGAAAATTATTAGTAATTCATACGAAACACTCGAAATTTTCGTGGAAAAAAATTGAATTTGTTTTTAAAAAAATACAAGGAAAAATGGGCCCACAATGGGACTAGCGTTAAAATTCATATAATTCATCATATTATTTTAGAGAATTAAAAAAAAATGGCAATCATCTTTAAAAAAAATAGTCTTCACTTTACACGCTGAAAAAATGTTGACAACGATGATTTAAAAAAATTTCCTTTTTTTTATGAAAGTGTGAACTAATATGAAAAAAATCGATCCATAGATATTTTTCGATATATCGATTAATTTAAGAGATATCGGCGTTAGAACGTTTCCGAACTTTCTGAAAACCAGATTTTTCGAAAAATTGTAACTTCTGAATTACATGCGATGAAAATTTAAACATTTTTGAAAATACTCCTTGCATAGCATACCATTCTATAAAAAAAAATTTCAATTAAAAATGGTCAGGGTCACGGCCGATCGAAATCGATTTTTTGATCGTTGTAAATGTATATCCCGCCTTAACCATCGAACAAAAAAATCGCGAAAATCAACTATTTTTCGACCCGTTACACCGTTACACCCTTAAATCGACTGACTAGAATATCTTCGATACCAAAAATATCTTTCTATCAAACTTTAACCGGTGTGGCTAATCTTTTCTACACGGACGCCCGATGACATACGAGGCTCGACTTTATTTTTATCTTCAATGGAATTGTATATTTCCCGAATGCACCAATCGTTGCATCACTCTCGCAGACAATAACGGAATCGTTTAATGGTAAAAAAAACAAACTCAAAAAAATCGATCAAAAAGAACCATGTCGACCTTCTCACGTCATTTGCGCGTCCACAGCGTAAATATTTACCCACACCGGACAATGTGCGCCCCGAAAGAATTCGGTCTTCGTCTCTGAGATATTAGAGTCGCTCGATTCTGATGGGGCATCCTTTATAGAACGAAGGGACCGCGAGCCTTTTGAGACGGAACAAAAGAAACACGACTACGTGATTTTCGTACGGGATTGCGATGTTTTCACGATGGAAAAAAAGATCTATATACGGGTATATTCGTCTCCGCCGTGCGGATGGACAAGCCCGACCGAGCGAGGAGTTTGTCGGATAAATCGATGAAGTTTACGACAGCATCGAAGTCGCGCTCGTTACTGACGTGTTGGTATAAGCTTGTTTTTCCATTCGCATACACACACACGCCATCTTTCTCGCCTGCTTTCCTCGTGGCCGCTCTTCGCTCGTTTCAACGGCAGAGTATTTTCCCCCTTCCCGTTTACACCCCCCCCCCCCCCCTTGTGCCCCTCGCCAACTCGGCGATTCCTCTTGACCTCTTGCCGATCTGGTCTGCTCGCTCTCCGTCGCGGCGAGGAGAGCGCCCAGCATCTTCGGCTCCACCTCGATGGACCATTGGATATCCTTGTCCGTCCCATTCCGGGATGCCCCGGTAACGCATGCTAACGCAGCAAGCATTTTGGTGGACGAAATTCCGATCTTCTTGGCTGGACGACGAACCTAAACGAGTCTCGAGGCTGGAACAATGTCCTTTGGCATTAAACTGTGAAACACTCGGACCTTAAGGGGGTTCATTTACAAATTTGAAAAAAAAATCTATTTTTGTTCTTTCCATTAAATAAAAAATATGTATATTATGGGAATTTTCTTAGCGGCACAAAGGAATAATTCAAAATTCTGAAAAAGGTCCTTTATTGTACGTTTCATAAGCTGTATAAAGTATTATTTTCAAAGTAATATAAAACAAAATGGCGGCTGCACAGCTTTTCTTCGACAAAGCCTTTTTTTCATAGGCGCGCGGCCGGACCAACGGCACCTGCAATTTTCAAGTTACAGTGAATGAAATTTTTTTTCGATTATACTTGTGAATAGCTACAGAAGTACGTTGGATTTTTTTTTATATATCGATTTTTGAACAAACAGCGCGCTTTTTAAATACAAGTTCAAAATTCTCAAAAAAACATCGTCCGAAAATTGTTTGTAAAAAAAAACTATGTAATATATCGAGAAAATCCTACGTGCTTCTATGCAGAATGTAATTGTGAATATACAGTTAAAATTTCAGGTCAATCGTTCAAGATTTGTTCGAGTTATGAGTCCGGTTGACTTGAAAAATGTATTAGGTGCGCATCTAACTTCCCGCTGTTTTTCAAGAGATGGCTCCACTAGTAAGTGCTGGTCGATTGTGACATAACCAAAACGTCATGAACCAAGCTTAGACATATGGTAAACAAACCGCTTTGACACATTAGTGATTTTACTTTTGCGTCGTATACTTTTGGTTGTGTGAAAATGTCTGATTTTGTGCCAAATAATCGTCATTTGCGGGAAGCGTTGCTTTTCTTCTTTCATTCGAAGAAAACCGCGGCTGAAGCGCATCGAGAACTCCAAAAAGTTTACGGAGACGCTGCTCTAAGTGAAACAACGTGCGGTGATTGGTTCCGTCGCTTCAAAGACGGTGATTTCGATGTTGACGACCGTTCACGTGAAGGAAGGCCAAAAACCTTCGAAGACGCTGAATTGGAGGCATTGCCCGATGAGGATCCGTGCCAAACGCAAAAAGAGCTTGCTTCAGCATTGGGAGTTACTCGCCATGCTTTTTCCAAGCGATTGCATACGTTGGGAATGATTCAAAAACAAAGAACTTGGGTTCCTCATGATTTGAAGCCGAGAGACGTTGAGCGTCGTTTTTTCGCCTGTGAACAACTGCTCTAGCGGCAAAAAAGGAAGGGTTTTCTTCATCGCATCGTTACGGGTGATGAAAAATGGATTCATTACAGCAACCCAAAGAGAACAAAATCATGGAAACTGCCCGGTCATGCTCCCACGTCGTCAGCTCGGCCGAATATTCACGCTGCGAAGGTTTCGCTGTGTATTTGGTGGGACCAGGGCGGTGTTATTTATTATGACCTGTTGAAACCGAACGAAACCAACACTGCGGAACGGTATCGAACTCAATTGATGCGATTGAGCCCAGCACTGCGCGAAAAGCGGCCACAATACGAGCAGAGGCACGAAAAAGTGATTTTACAGCATGACAATGCTTTGCCTCACGTTGCTAAACCCGTTAAAACCTACTTAGAAGCGCTCAAATGGGAAGTCCTACCCCACCCGCCATATTCCCCAGATATTGCGCCGTCCGATTATTACTTGTTCCGTTCGACGGCACATGGTCTGGCTAATCAGGCTGAAATTCGGAAAATTTAAGGGGCAGAAGCTGTTCGTCTATCTATTTGACGTCGTTTGGCAAAGTTTCGACGGGATCTGAAGAGCCGTTTCAGAGATTTTTGGGTATCTATAATTGTTCTACCATACCGACCGCGATGAGGTGTCATTCCGTCTTAAGGGTATGTAAAGGGTCTCACACAACTTGTCTAATAGAGTTTTTTTTAGACGGCGATTTTTCATGACGTTGCTGGTTTAGTCATTAAAAATCGATCAAACGGTTCTACGTATTCTCATTAGAAATTTTCGACTTCAAATTGCGAAAAAAAAGCCTTTGAATAATGATGAAAATAAAGAAATAAAAAATATAAGAAACAATATATATTGTCCGTTTTGTCATAAATCAATAACTTCGTCCGCTAACTTCAAACGTCCGTTTTGTCATAAATCAATATTTTCAAAATCGGCTATGACAAGTACAAGATTATAGTATCTAATTTAATAATCTTTTTGGTTTTTTTTTCAGATCATTTTTGAAGAAAGGCCAGTGGGTACCGTATACGCAGATTTTTTTACGACGCTCCAAGGATCATACAATGTCCTTGTATATTTTTGATATTTTTAAATAAAGAAAATTAAACATATTTTTGAATGTATATACTTTTAGATAATTAAAACCCCAATACGAAATTTCAAATAGTTTTTCTTGAAAAAATGCACAAAAATGACCTTTTTCCGACTTCTAGGTGTATATCTCCCCTCAAAGAAAACCTCTTAGGCTAAAATTTGACGCGAAGCTTGTCGATTTTCTCTTGACCTAGACATTATTCATCTCGAAGAAATTTCCGTTCGAAAATTGCAGCTATTTCCCTCGCACTTGTGTCACGTACAGCTGCTTCGCCTTAATCGTATTTAGTTTTCATTTCTCGCCCGCTTGAAACTTCGATTTATAAGCTCAATCATATTCAGCAAGAACAAAATAGCAAATAAATATGCATATACCACGTACCGTCTTAATCAAAACGCTATTAATTAGTGAAAAAAATCGTAGTTTAAAGTTGTAATTCAGGCGTTTATTACTCTCGTTAGATGAGTTTCAATATTCACTGTTTTACAGCGATTTTTTCTTTGTACACGCGTCAGTGGGTACAAATAAAGAAACTGCTTGGGAGCGTCTGTTCGAGCGCGCAAAAAAAATAAATATTGAACCTCCATATGTCTTATCGCTTGGACATGTATAATCGCTCGAAAACAATAAAATAGGAGGATGAGCGTCTTGCAGGAAGTTTCGCCGTCTGCTGATTATTCGACGCACTAGCTCTCTACGCATTATCGTGTCGCAAGGATACTACAAGAGAAAAACCCACACTGGACAAAAAAAAAAAGTGTCCAGACATTTTTATATCGTCTCGCGAACGAGGCATACCTATTGAGCAAAGCAACAGGTGAGGAAAAACAAACGAGACGAGTAACGAGTTATTCTTGAGCTAAATACACGAACGAGAGCCTGTAAGGTCGTAATTGGTGTTACAAAACAATCCGTTGCTGCACGAGATTTCTGAGTAATCCAAAGTACGTATCCTGTAACACCTCCTCGATCTGTCGTGGACGCTGCGCCCCAAGCGGCGTTCCTTCCAGGCTCTCAGGGCATTACCGACGGCAGATAACACCGTACCAACGGTCGGTAAAGCAGATTCCACCTAATCCAACTGTCTATGGAAATAAACAGTCTTGAGTATAAACAATAAACGCGCCAAACGAAAATTCACGCTCACTCTTGGGCGTTCGCGCGAGTAGTGTGCTCGCTCGCGTAGTCGTTCGGTCCTTCGGACTCTCATTTCGATAAAAATGGTCAATATACCTATGATGGAAGCGTACCTGGAAACGTTGGCCGGTTACATACACGACGAGGATAAATTAGTGAGTAACTCACACCCGCTCCAACCAAACCCAAACAAAATGTACGAATTTAAAGCAAACTCCCAAAGTTCGGAATTTCCTGTATTTTTAAATGTCCGGAGTACCTCGCCTTTTTTCGTACCGCAATATCGACAAAAATGCAAAACGACATTCTCGCGTGGCAGGTGACGTACAAATGGCTGAGCAAAGAGTTGGAGGTGCACGTGAACGTGGCTAAGGTAATACTGTGGCGATACTTGGAGAGCCACAGAGGCGACGAGCTCGTAGCGACGTACATGCTCATAGGAAACCTGAAGGCTGGCGGAATGAGGGTGGAGGTCGTGCGTGACGTCGATCTGGATGGAGCGCGGGACAAGTTCGAGAAAATAATATCCGAGCACATCTACAGTCTGCAGAAGAGCCTGACGAGCATCGGCTTGTTGGCAGGATCGGGCGGAGGAGATTCCAGGTACAGCGCGATCAAGTGCGACAGGAGCGTCCTTCTTAGCGACGACGAACTCGCCAGGGTGCGCTGGGGCAAAGCAAACCAAAACATTCCGAACGGAGAAAAAATTTCCAACGGCGAGACAAAGAATCCTGTCGGGGAGAAAAAAAATTTTGGTAGCGAGAAAAAAAATACTCTCGGTGAGAAAAAAAGTTCTCTTGGTGAGAAAAAAAATACCTTTGGCGAGAAAAGAAATCTCGTCAGTGAGAAAAAAACTCCCGTCAGTGAGAAGAAAAGTCCAACCAGCGATAAAAAGTCTAGCGAGGACAAGGATTTCCCAAAGACTGCGGATGAAGGGTCCGTCGAGTCAAAGAGCGAGGAGAAAGTCAAGAAAATTTCCCCCACCGCCAAGCACAAGGTGGAGAAGAAGGGAGCAGCCTCCAAGAAGCCGGTCCAATCGACGAAGGCCGGCTATGGCAATCTCTTCGGCAAAGCTTTGAACCAACAGAAAAGCTCGAACGAACCGAAAAAGCCCATCGCCCAGGGATCGGGCGACTCGCCCGACAGAGCCGAGAGTTCTTCCAAGTCGGAAAAAGCCTCGAAAATTCTGAAAGCCTCAGAAATTCCGGAGGCCCCGGAAATTCCGGAAGTCCCGAAAAGTCCAAAAGCCAAGGAGACCTCGAAGGAAAGAACGAAAAGTCCGATTCGACCGAGCGAGAAAGTCTCGAAGGAGAAGTCGAGCAAGAAGAAGCCCGGAGACTCGTCGAAGAAGCAAAAAGCAGCGCGCGGCAAGAAACGCGAAAGGAGCGAGGACTCTGGTAGAGAGACGAAAAAGCGAAAGCGGATATTCGTGGCGTCGGACTCGTCGAGCGAGGATTCGCCAGAGGCGAGCGACCAGGAAGACATGTTCGAGTCGCCGCCGGAACCGCCAAAGCACGAGAGGTCACCGAGCCCCCCGGCCCAGGGTGAACCGAACAAGCGCAAAGTTCGCAAAATGGTCGACAAAACCTTCGTCGACGAGGACGGTTTTTGCGTCACGAAAAAGGTCCAAGTTTACGAGAGCTGCTCCGAGGAGGAAGCAGAGCTCGACGCGGGGAAACAGCCCGAACCGGAAGTCCCGAAAGAGACCAACAAGCCCAGTCTCGTCAAAAAGAAGCAAACGACTCTGATGAATTTCTTCAAAAAGGCTTGAATCATCCCAATCGATTGATTGTATATACGTATATTACTTCGCGCGATCAATTTTTGTAATGTCATTAGTGTACGATATTTTGGTAAAAAAGGAGCCCCTGTATGGAAATACCTCGGTCTCGCGATTTTATTTGCGCCGGCGATATATACATGACACACGCGCAATGAATCATAAAAGCGATTGCGCTTCATTCGTGGATTTCGGAAAGCCGCGCTCGTCGTTATCAGACGAGCGAACTCGACGTATAATCGCCGATATGACGCTCCCACATTATCAGATACGAGACGAATTATCTCGGACGTGCCAGTGTGTGCATTGATACTCTGCACTACAGTCATTCACTACCCAACATCGAAGCATTCGTACTTTTTTTTTGTCATCCGCTCTCTCGCACCTTTCCTTTCGTTTTATTGCTCCATGGTTTAACATTTATCCGTATAAATATATTTTGTTCAATATGAAGACAAAGCTGGTAAGAAAGGTGTTCGTCGGCTTGCTCTTCGTCAATTTACTTCGGAGTTCTTTCTGCGGCATTTGTGAACCGTGCGTCTGTACACAGTCAGGTAAAATCCTCACTTAAATACTGTCAATGAATTGTCCGTTTGTATTTCTTTTCATTCATTGTTTCAACGTTCCACGATAGGGAAGAAAAGTTCCCAGAATTATGCCTCGCTTGAAAAAATCTGACAAAAAAGTACACGCCTTAAGAAGAGCGTAAATAATTAATATAAGTATTATTACTGGCTTTATACAAATAATAATAATTATAATGAAAATTATTATTTATTCGTTTTTAGAAGTAATTATAATAGCAATAGGAATTATTATCGTTATGATAATTATTTATATTTTGATTATCATCAATGTTATTATTATAAAACTGATTGTTTTCATTATTAATATAGCAAACGACCTACCATTGTCTAACAACCAAGCATATATTTTAACACAATTTACAATTGACAATAAACAATAGAGTGCCACTTACCGCGCAATATATCGATGCACTTTAATTGATTCAATTTCAAGCGATCATCTTGACTAATCCGAATCGTTCGCAAAAGATGGCGCTTTTTGCATTCTTCAGACAAAATAAGTCGCTCTCGAATTCCAATTGAACAACTGGAGTGACAAAATTGTAGAAAAAAAAAAAACGTTTGCAGATAACGCGAGAACGATATATTGCCGAGGAAACGGTGAATTGGCGAATGACACGGAAATATTCGACCTGTTGGCGGTCGAGGACACGGCGTCGCTGAGAAATCTGACGATTTCGAATCACGAGGTGACGTCGCTGCGACTGGACGCTTTCCGTGGCCTCTCGCGATTGGAAACGTTGGATCTTTCGGGAAATTCGATCGGGATCGTCGAGTCGGACATTTTCAAGGATTTGAAAAGCCTCGAGACGCTCGATCTTTCGAACAATCGTCTTTCAGTTTTGAGCGGTTCGGTTTTCCGGAACGTCGAGACGACATTGCTGCGACTGAATCTGAGTAGGAACAAAATAGCCGATTTTACGGATACTACGGGTGGCCAATTGCCGGAATTGTTGAGCCTTGATTTGTCGGCGAACGAATTGGAAACGATCGACTACGCGTTCGTGAGATCGTTGAAGAATTTGCGTTTTCTTGACGTCTCGCACAATCGCGTAACGTCGCTGGCTTCCGGTGCGCTCTTGGGTCTCAAGTCTCTCAGCGAGTTGCGAATTAGCGGCAACTTATTGAAATTCCTGTCGCGAGAAGATTTTCCCGTGTCGATTAGGAGGCTGAACGTCGCGGGCAATTCGATCGAAAAATTGCCGAGGAATTTCCCGCAAATACGCGACTTGGATGTGGCCGAGAACGGAATGAGGACGTTGGAGATTGACGAAGCGTGGTCGAGAGAGTTGCGACAGCTGTGGGCGAGCGGCAACTCGTTGACCTCGTTTCCCAACCTGACCTTCGCGAGTCTCAAGATCTTGGATCTGTCGCGCAACAATTTGTCGATCATTCCAGCGACTTTGTCGACGAAGAATTTACCGATGCTGGAGAAACTTGTGATCGACGCGAATCCCATCGAGGTTTTGCGGTTTCCGGAAGAACTTCGGCTGCGAACGATTTCTGCGCGTCGCCTACAGCGCCTCGTGACAATTGAGAGCGGCGCGTTCGCGAAGCTCGGAGCCCTCGACGACGCCGGCATCGATCTCGTCCTCTCCGACAATCCAGGATTGAGTTCTCTCCAGATCGGGGCACTGGACAACGTTTCGATCCGTAGCGTAAGTCGAGAAATTCTTTCTTCAGGCGTGTAAAAAATGTGCAACTCGAAAGTTACGCCGGTCGCGAGGATTTTTTATCATGCTTCGCGTTCGGCCGAATAATCGTCGTAATATTCCGAACAGTTGGACCTGAGTAGAAACGCCTTCGTCCGGGTATCACCGGACGCGATAAAATCGGGGGGCCAATTCGTGGCGGCGATCGATCTTCAAGGCAATCCCTTCAGCTGCGACTGCCAATCGCAATGGATGCTGAACGACCTTGTGCCGCGACTGTACAATGTCCATACTGAGCTTCTGAAAGATCTCAGGTAAAAACCAAGTCCATCCGGCAATATTTCAACGTAGACATTGAACCTCCGATGAACTTGCATCTGAAATATGTTAAATCGGTGAAAATTCATCTGCATATCAATTTGATCAATTGTTTACGAAAGTAATTTAGCAAAATTTTTAATTTTAAAAAAGTCATTTAAAGACATTTGGCGAATTTTTGGAATAAACACATCGAACAAAATCACAAATCCTATACTCGTCGAAAGAATGGCACATTTTTTGGTTCGAGGAAAGTTCAAAATTGCCTACGAAAAAAAAAATTGGCGCCCTACAAACGCTGGAGGGAAAGAAAAATGGGTAATCTTTTGCCGCAGGTGCAAGACACCCCCGGAGTTGGAGGGCAAGCGAATGGTTCACTGGTACAAGTGGAAGAGGCAAGTGTTTTGCGACCCCTCGCCGCAAAAATTAGCCAAATTGATGCTGGACGAGGAGCCGTTGATCGCGGGCAGCCAAACGACCATCAGACTCAAGTCCAGCGGGGGAATGTTGGCTATCGTTGCCGGTGCTACGGGAACTCTCTGCCTTCTGATCGTCGTCGGTATCGTCGTCGCGCGCAAACTAGAATTGCGGAAGAGACGAGCCAATCGGAAATTCTGAAATTACGGAGCTTTGACCAACAATAAAATAACGAACAAACGTAGGGATAAAAGAAAAACGTTTTTAACAAGTATTAACAGCGATTAAATTCAGTCGAAAAATTCCTCAATATTAATAGAATTTCATTGCAGTTTAATGTTTGTTTCGGGGTTTCATTTTTAGAATGTCGAGCTCTGCGGGAAGAACAAAAGGCATGACTGAGGAAGATCGTTCCCCTTCATTCTCTTACTTTATATATTACCAGCTAAAAGTACGGAAACCATTTTCGCGGATTTTCGACCAGAATCAGTGGAGAAAAAAATGCAGTTTTTCTTCTCAAGCTCGAATGTGTTCGATTTTTGTGCAATTGAACTTTTTTATTCAAGATATTTTATTTCAAGCCCCGTAGTTGTCGCGTCACAGCGTGTTTTCCAAAAACTGCTCCGCTTCTGGAAAAGCCGAACGAGATTGCGGAAAAAATCCGAAAAAATGTCTTTACAGGCAAATTAGTTGTTTCGAGTCCCTCTGGCTAGAAATTCCTATGGCCATTTCCCAGTAAAATAAACGCACTAAAATAAACGCAAAAATTAGAGTGCGAAAATTCAAAAAGAAATACCGCGTCACCGAGTGAGTAAAAAACTAGTGGAGAAAATAGGGAAAAATACAGAAAGTAGGGAAATAAGCAGAATGGTTTTTTTTCGAGGTATTTTTTGGTCTCGATCGAAAAATTCGAAAAATCCATAATTTACGGCGATAATATATATGTATATACACGTATTTAATAAAAGAAGACTTTGTTGACGACGTCGTTGATCACCGCAGCGTCCCGAGCATTGCACCGTACGTATTTAATAGTATCGTTGCCACTATTTCTGTATTCACGCATATGAGATTCGCGTTCAAAGCGAAAATAAAAAGATAAAAATAACGAACGAGAGCTCACCTTATTTACAAAATACGAAAAGTGTATATTCAAGTCTTTGGACGCAATCACTGATATTTCCTGGCTACCGGTTGGACAAGCACGAAAAAAGAAAGAAAGAAAAAACCAAGAGCATTGTCCTTTCATACATCGTCGATTTGCCAGTGACTAGAGGACGACCGAGGCTGAGGATTCGCACGCAGCTCGGTGAGAAAGTACACGATGTTTTGATAGTAGCCGCACTCGTTCCACGTCTCGTTGTGGGTGCCGCCTGGTATGGGAATAATTCGTTTCCACGGGCTTTTGCAGTGATCGTAGAGCGCTGCCATCATGCCCGGTGGCACCAGGGTATCGGCGAGACCCGAGAGAAACAGACATGGCACCGTCATCTTACGGATTTTCAGCAGCGACATGTACTGGAAGTACAAAAAGTCTTAACTTTAATTTGCAACGAAAATGTAAGAATTCCTAAAAATTTTACCCACTTAAGGCCTTAGACCACAGTAACGGGTATAATCACGTGCGAATTTAACAATTTTTTTTCGTATGAAAAAGTGATTCACTCATAAAATTAATTACACATCTATTTAGTATGAATATCAAGCTGTTAGAAAATATATATATTTTTTTCGATGTACAAAATGGCCGACTACTCGAAACTTCTCGAAATAGCTTTTTTCCAATTGGCGTGACAAATAACTTCAACAATTTTCACCCGATTTACTTCAAATTTAAAAGTTATGTTCCTAATTGCATTTCGCAGGAAAATACGTACGGAATTTCTGATTAATCGAAATCTTTTCATTTTATGAACAGTTTATGAGCAGTTATAACGAAATTTTTCACTGAAAATTCATTTCTTAAGTTTAAATACCTACAACTTTTGAATAAAACAATATTTTTTAAATTCCGTACGTACTTCTCTAGGTATTCTAATGTAGATTGATGAGAATTTTCGTTTTTTGTTCTAGGTAAAAATTGTGGATGCTAAATGTCACGCCGTGGAGCGCCTAAAATAAGATAACAAAAGGAAGTATTAGTAGTCGGACATTTTGTACATTGGGAAAAAAATTCTAACAGCTTGATATTCAAACTAAATAGATGTGTAATTAATTTTACAAGTGAATCACTTTTTCATACGAAAAAAAATGGTTAAATTCGCACATGATTTTATACTCGTTACTGTGGCCTAAGGCCTTAAGACGATTTTTGTGAAGGGTTTTATTTAACTTGACTTTCTGTGAGATGCGAAACGGAAAATCGACATTTCACCCACCGCCCGACTACTTAGAGCTCCGAAATTGTGCAAACATGCATCTAAAAAGTGACAATGCATGATTCAACTTAAAAAAAAATATATATACACAGCATTTTCAACTTTTCATGTAAAAATAGCAATATATAATCATCCATATAAAATCACTAACACCTACAAACAAATTTCTAGCAGACTGTGTTTATATGGGAAAAGTTTATATGGAGCAATTAGTCGTAAATTCAATCCCGATAGTCTTTGTTATTTTTTACAAGAATTCCATGTTCCTAACGTACAAACTCGTAAAGTAGTAAACTACTAGTATAACAACTAACTAGTAAAATCAATTAGACTAAAAAAGACGAAAATAATTTACATGTAAAACAATATTTCAAAAAACAAGCTTTTATTTAATGTACTAAAAAGTAGGAAAATAATTTTGTTTTACCAAGTCACCTATATGTGACTATAAATAAAAGCGCCCAAAATTTAGACATATAATATTTAATTTACATAAATTCGTTAACATATCAACTGTGTTTAATTTACTGTCAAACAACCTTAGATTTCTCGAACAAAATTCTGAAACTGAGTATAAACGTGGGATAATAATTTCTCTAATTACTATTGTGCAAAATTGAATACGGTTAATGAAGCTGAATTGATCACATTTAAGAAGTTGAGCGCCCCAAGCTTTTATTTATAGTCACGTATAGGTGACTTGGTAAAAAATATATATTTCCTACGTTTTAGTATATTAAATAAAAGTTGTTTTTTTTTAATACTTTTTTTTTACATATAAATTTTCTTTTGCGTTTTTCTCGAAACTGTTCTATGAAACGATCCAAGTCGTATCTCAACATCCATGCGTTCGATTTTTTTTCATACGTTTATCAATTTGTTGATAACGAAAGGTTGAAGTCATTTTTCGGTCGAAAATCGAACGTTTTTTCACAGCTAGGCACTCGTAATTTTCAAAATTTCAAAAAACTATCCGGTCATACAAAACTTTTATTATTATACTAAAAGTATGTTCTTTAATTTTTATTTTTCAATGACTCTGGTTGCCAAAATCGTCTGCACCGCTTGGTCATGCAGCACCGGCGGCACTTTGTTTACATAATAACTTCATCACTTATCAATATTTTTCGTTAAAAAAAGCTAACCTCGCACGACTGTGCCTAAATTATCTGTAAAATTCCGACCTCGTGATCCCAATACTATCATCAGAAGAAAAAAAACATGAAAAAACGACTTTCTTTGGGCAGAAGGCCCGTAAAACGGCTCACCTTATTTTTGTAGAAAATGAGTGGTAGATATTCGAGAAATTTGCAGCCGATGAGGGCAGCCATGTCGGGTATACTCGTGAACGTGTTCTCCAAAATAAGGCACCAAATTTTGTGTTTGTTGTCTCCCCTCGTAGCCAAATCGATCGCCACCGCGCCACCTGCAAGATTAATCGCCCGTTAATTGCATCCGCGAAAGAAAAAGAGAAAACAAAAATGTTTGGGTAAATATAGCTGACCGACCCAAAGACCTTCCGAAAACGATGATTTCGTCTGTGTTGATATCGGTCCTGTTGCACAAGTATTCGAGGCCTGCGCGGGCGTCCATGCAGATACCCTCCTCGGACGGGCTGCCCTGCGACAATCCGTATCCCCGATACTCCAGCATCAATATATTGCACTTGACGTGTTTGTACAGTTCGGCGACGTTTTGTAGTCTGCGACAGAGCGATATCGGTTGTCTTGTACAGGCTGTCTTTTTTTATTGCACATTTTCACAGCGTACCTCGAGAGCTTTTCGAAACATAGAGTGCTTATTTTTCCATCGGATACTAATTGAGCTACGAGGCTCGAAAGTCAGAACTATTCCACTCGGCTGGTCGGTCTGCAACGAAACAAAGAAAGAAACCAAATTTACTCACGAACCGTAATGGCTATCGCATCCTACGAAGCTCCCCTGTCTCAATCCCGTGCAGCGGAAGAGAACAAAAGAAAAGCTCTCGTATTTTCAAACGATTTTTAAACCAATCATTCGCTTCACTGGGTATAACTCGTTGGCAAATAATTCTGAAAAATCGTTCTTTGAACGGTAGCCAATACGATACGATACACGAATAAATTTTGTTTCTCATTTTGCTTCAGACCGAGCAGATGCAATTGCAGTTGCCAGAAAAAAATGCATTTCTACATCTACTCCAGAAAATTCGAAAAAAACGCTTGTAAGGTCACCTCTATAAGGTAGAAAATTGAAAAATCTACAGAGCTCCTTCGTGTACAGTAGAACCTCGATTATCCGAACCAATTGGGAACGAGGCTAGTTCGGATAATCAAAAGTTCGGATAATCGAAACGTGGGTTTTTTGAGACGCGATCATAAACAACAACTTTTCACATAAAAACAGTACATACATATATATTAAAATTTGACATACATATTAACGTTGATATATATATATATATATATATGTGTGTGTGTGTGTGTTTTAAATACCTGAAAAAAGTCGAATGCCTTTTTTAATCTTTTTTTTAAATAAAATCATCGATTTTTAATTGACGAACGGCTGTAACGCGTTTTTAAGCGGCTAAGTCTTGCAGTCGTTTAAGAAGGAGTAGTTGCGTTGGGTTGCTCATTGTTGCTCACGACAGTGGCAGCGAGCAACAATGTATCTTTGACGCCAACGTTCAGATAATTGAGCGTTCGGATAAACTAAGTCATCGTTCGAATAATTGAGGGTTCGGGTGATCGAGGTTCGGATAATCGAGGTTGTACTGTATCTCAAATGGTCCTTCATTCCTTCACGCCTCTTGTCCAGCCTAGAGTAACTTTACATCCCGACCAAAAATGTTCTTTCGTCCAATTATCCCCTAGTGAAGCAACACTACGCCAAAAACGAATTTAACATCGTGCATGTTTTCGCACAGGTCATTTGCAATTGAAATGTCCCTGGATGGGACATGAAATGGGTTTGTATGCGTCCAGCGTTTCGACTGGTCTGAGTTTCCACCTGCGTCCCATATTTGGGTTTGTACCTGCGTCCCATGCTTGGCTTTGTACCTGTGTCGCATGTTTGGGTTTGTACCTGTGTCCCATGTTTCCAGCATTGCCGTGCAGATACAGAACGGTGGGTGATTTCTTGGCGTCCTCAGGCGGCTGTTGCGGCAAGAAAAACATATGCAACATGGTGCCGTCGCCAGAGCGGGTGTATACGCTCTGGTAGGGCAGATAAAACATGGAAGGTGCGGGAACGTAGACTCGCGAGTGGGCCGGCAATTCCGGATGGTAGAGCAAATAGTCCTCCGCTCGGTACAATAGGCCTGTGAACAATGAAGAAGTCTCTCGAATAACGAACGGCGCTCTCCTCAATGTTGGAACGGGCTGCCACGAGTATACAGACAGAATCAAGACGTTACCTGTAGTAGCAAAACACAAGAGACAGAATGCGAAGAGCCCTCCGTAGAGCCAGTAGAGAATGAGGCAGACGAGAACGTAAGCGCCAGAGAACGCCCAGCACTTGAACGCAATGCCACCCAGCAGTTTGACGGGCCTGCTGCGAGCCAAACGCACCCCGAGGGACATTTTCGCCGCTCTCTGAATCGGACCCTTCTCCTCGTCGTAAGTCATATATGTATAAGAAACGAAAACTTTCTCCGCGTTTCCCTATTCACTTTTCGTCACCAAAAAATAAACAAAAACTCTCGATTTTCGCGTTTGCTACTACATGGACACGTTTGTTATCTGGCCATCGGGTAATTCAGTATCGCGCACTCATATCTCTTGGATCGCGGTTGAATCATGACCGAGGACGGAATTAAGCGTTTCTCTTCTCTCTCTCGGGCTCCGGCCCCGAGTCACATTAGCATTGCGCAAACATATTTTTGTCGACGGGCAGCACGCACGGGAAGTTACAACATAACCCCAAAAATTTCGACTGACATAACCGCGAAAACGTGGCGGCGTGCGCGCGTTGACGAGCTGTCAATAAATTTACGTGACCTTGGACGAGAGGTTGATTGGCGAGCATCGCTTTGACAGGTCACGGGGGTCGAGTAGAAGTTTATTCTAAGACTGTGGAATCGGATCTAATCGGAACCAATCGGAGCGATTCGAGTTGGAGGAACATGATCACCGTCGGTAAGGTAAAAAACTCGTCCGTTCTCGTTTTCTCAATCCCAAGTCATTTTCTCCCATTTTCTCGAGATCCCAAAAAGTCCGCGTTTCCGGTGGAGGTTCCGCAGACGGTCGGAGCGTGGCGCTCGCAGCGGCAAGGACCGCGAACAAAATTCAATCAAGACCATTGCCATACTTTCTCTTGGATTTTGATCTCCTCGTTATTTCTATTTATCGTTTCATCTCCAATTTCCGTTGTTGTTCAACTTTCTGCGGACGTGTGTCATGTTTTAAACAATAGTTACGCAACTAACGCATTGTGTGTAAAGAATGTACATTCGTGCGGATCTTGGTCGGCTCTGCTGTCTCCGAGAGCGCCCCCACACGACACTAGCGCCGTGTCCGCACGCGCTACTACTGTCCTCGGTCCGCGTACGCGTCTAGTCAGTCGCGTACGGACTAGCGAGCAAGAAGTATCGTTCTTACACTTGTTTTCTCTCCGCATTCTACACGAACTCTCGGAGATTAACCGTGCTATAATGGTGCCGACCAAGAGTACCGAGTTGCGGAGGCTTCGTCCCGCGGAATTTTACAACTTCGCGTTGATTCTGAATCCCTCGGAGAACTGGAAAAAACTCGTGAGTGTTGTGACGGAGGAAGCCGAGAACACTCCGAAATTCAACGGGGAAACAATAACGTGAGTACACTTCGCAGTTTTCGTTGTTTACATCGCGTCTGTCAAGTTAATCGGCATTTTACGTTGTTTGCGTTCTTTGGCAGCATAATCGAACAGGCAGCGCGTCACGAGCGCAAACCGGCCGCTGCTATATTCCTGGAAGAATGGGCGACGATGGGACGCAAGAGGCCCACCCTTGGACTTCTACTCGACCTGTTGATGAAGGCGGAACTGTTCCGGGCAGCCGACTACCTGGCGCAGGAAATATTGAAAAGTATGTTCCTTAAATTGTCCTTTCGCTGTTTAAGGCGTCGAGAAGACCTTCGGGTAGCTGACAATAAGTCAATATTCTTATGTAGAAAAAATAATGGTTTGTTTTACAATTTTGAAGATTAGCGTATCACTTGTCACTTTGAACCATTACAACGAATTTTGTTTACCAAATAATTGAACGTGGCCAAACTATGGCATTGTCTTCCGCAAAGGCCGTCTCAGCTCTAGTTGCATCAATCTGTAACAAAACGGTGACCTTTTTGTTATTGACAGTCATCAAATGCGTGACCCAAAGTTAAAAAATCCAATCAACGCTCTTTGAAAAAACAGTTTTAATTTGGCATAAAAATGTAGTTTTCGGTAATGAAAAAAAAACTCAAAAATGATGTCTCACAACCTGTAAGTTCAGGTACAAAGTAATGTTATCAAAATGTGCGTGAAATGAATTATTTTTGGAGCCATTGGTGATGCCATTTTCGAAAATACTCAAGAAAACACGTTCAACGTTTTGATAAATCATAATACAAAGATTTCCGTAACTTATCGACTAGTCTGCAATTTCGAGGCCGTACAATATACAATTTTATTTAAAAATGTTTCCATCGTATTCTCGAGATGACTAATATTTGATGGAAAAAAAGAAAATTTAACTTTTTTTTGCGATTTTATGAGTATTCAAAATAAAATAAAAAATAGACTCCATCATTGCTTTGAAAACAAGTTAAATGAAATCGTGCTCTCTTGTCTGGAGAAAGCAGTAACAAAGAAATTAATTGCTCTGTGATCTTGACGAATAACAGTCGAAGCTCCGGCAAGGCCGTCGTTCGGTCCGGCGGTTCCGGTGGACGTGGAGGGGGCTCTAGCGGCGCTACTGGGGCACCAGAGTCTGGTGACCGAGGCCGGGAGCGCGGACGATGCGTCCGAAGCGGCGTGCACGCGATCGCCAATGAATCTTTCGCGCGTCGATTATCCGATGCACCTGTTGGATACGCGAACGAGCGAGACAGGAGAGGATTGCGCGTTGGCGGGTGAAAACGACGTGGGTGTGATCGAGATACGTTGTCGCGAGGCTGGCTCGACGCAGGCGCTCGACCACGTTGGAGCGCGCCGTTTCCCGACCGGGAGCGACGGAGGGCTCGTGGATTCGGGCAAACCGGAAGTGAGGCCGTTCGAGGATTCACCGCCGACGAGGCCGGATGAGGAGCGTTGGGGCGAGTCGAAAATTTCGGACCTGATCAAATTCAGCGTGGAACACGCGAGGTCCGATCTGATAAAATTCTCGGCCGCTAGTCTCGACCGGAAGGAGGTGCTCGAGATGCGCGAATCGATGCTTCCGAACTTCGCCATTTTACGCGCTGATTCCTTTACCGGAAGCGATGAGGAGACGAGAATAGACGAGGGAGCTGAGAATCTCCGGCGCACGGGAAAAATCAATTCCGACGTGGCTTTCATCCGGGAAATGTCATCGCAGGAATTGCCGGCGATACTCAAAGACTTTCGAGTCAGCGAACATTTTCATCGAGAATTGACGTCTTCCGAGTTACCGGCTTGCATTAACGACCGCAGCGGTTTTCACACTCCGGAAGTTTCGTCGAATTTGTCGTCCGACATCAATTCCTCCGGCGATTCTTCGGCCTCCTCGATGCTCCACGACTCGTCCGAATCACCCGAGGAATCTTCGAGCAACGAGCACCTGGACTGCGAGATTCGCGAGCACGGAATCCTACTTCCGGTACCGGGAAACCTCTTCGATTCACAGCAACTTCCCGTCACGGTTTTGGAATTTCAAAAACGATGACGTCGCTCGGTTCCTATGCACTTCCGTCCTTCCAATTTCTACAAAACATTTTATTTTATTTCATTCTCCACTTGGTGAATGTTTTTCTGCTGAAACGCCACTGCGAATAATTCTTGGGTCCAAAAGCGCGGATTTAACGCGTCGCGGTGATTGTTAGTACGTATTTAGTGAAATATTTAATCGAACGAGGTGATTTTATAAAACAAATACATGTATATATATTTATATTTATTAATTGACCGAAAATATACGTATTTTGTGAATCAATCCACGTATTTACTGCATTTATTCCTCGCTTACACTGTTTTTCGTGTTGGTAACATACCGACCGTCGGTAACGTACTGACGGTCGGTATATCATCGACCGATGGTAAAACTACGGATACTCGATGCGTATATATATATATAAATAAATATATCGTTTTAAATAGAGCAAAAATATGATTATCGGTGATAGCTTGTTCTTATTGTTGGCCGCACTTCAGTCGTCAAATGGCGCGGAGCGAAACAATTGTTCACACTCCTATGTAGGGCACCCCCAAACTTCGTGCACAGTCCCATATCTATATGTATTGTGGTTTTACCCGGCTTGAAAAGTCACCGCTCGGGCACGAGTTTCGTCAGTGTTCCCGAGTCCTCGTCACCAGCGTGGACACACGTGCTCCACCTGTCTCATTCATTCCCTCGTCACATTTCGTCAGACATTCTACGACTTCGCCCCGTTCGGTACGTTTTTCTTTCTCTTCCTCTATACCTCGCAAAGACTCGGCCATTTGAAAAAAAAAACCCTGTTTCATAATCGAACGAAAAAACGTCGCGTTTATTCGAAAACCGTGCGAATCGAATTTCCTCACACTTACGTGAGCCTGATCGCGCTCGATTGACGAAAAGAGTGAAAACGCGAACAGAAGTCCTATCTCGTTTTAATTTGAAATCGATTGCTTCGAGATTGAGTTATCATTGTCGTCGAGTGGAATCACGCGGTGTGTTTCTTGCGAAAAATTAAGAGGAATAGAAGGAACAGCCACTTGGCTCCGAGTGGAAAGTTTCAAGCAAAAGCTTACGGTTTGCGATAGTGATAGCCGTGGGAGAGAAGCCTTGCAATATCTCGTCAAGGAACAGTAACGGATACGTGTTTAAATGGACTGCGAACCGGTATATGTATGCATACGTACATTGACGTATATATTCGTATTGACTAACGCTATCATTTAGAAGCTGACAAGAAAATACTGGAGTGCCTACTAATTCATAGTTTATAGTATTATACATACATACATACATACATACATACATATATATATATATATATATATATATATATATATATATATATATATATATTTGAATATTTTATTTGTTGATTGATAATAAAAATATATATAATAATAATTATATGTATATATCATTAATATTATATATTTTTTATATTAAGATATGGATGTATATATTTACTCATAAGAAAAATATAAATTAATATCTGAATATTATACAACAAATGAAATATTTAAATATATGTATATATATATATTATAAACTAGCAGACACGCCGATTTTTCTTGTCAGCTAAAATAATTGCGGTAGTCAATAACTCGAGGGATTTCGCATCAACAATCGAACAATTCTCTCCAGAAGTTATTAAATATGTCCTACGTTGGTATCGAATTTTCATTCGAGCATTGTTTGGATTGTTAAAATTCGTTAGTTCGCAATAATTTGACGCTGGATTTACATCGCGTGAGTGCTATATCGGTGTCGAACTTTAATTCGATCAAATTTCCAATAAACAAAAAAACTATTTCCATTATTCGATTCCGGCATTCGTAGGAAAAAAAACGGATAATTCTGCTGCTGCAGTGACCTCGTACATTTTGGCACGAAGCGTTTGGCGCTTCGAAATTATCGAAGTGGCAAAAGATTGCACTATCCGTGGATGGGAAGAGCGGGCGTGTTTTTCTTTTACGATCGTGTTTGCAAAAAGATTGGTCCAATGACGCGCGAAACATTCCGCGAATAAAAGTTGCACAATGAGCGCCACGATGCGCACCGACAAATACGGGGGGAGAATTTCTCTCGATAAGAAGAACAAAGATAAGCTTAATTCATATTCGAACAAAGACGGAAGAAAAGAATGTAAGCGAAATATAAAAGAAAAATCACGAAAGAAAAGAACGCGAGCTCAACATTTTTAAAGCGAAAAACAACATTGTAAAAATGAATGAAAAAGCAAAGATAACAATTTTTATAGTAAATGTTTCACATGAATCTTAAGATCGAGAAAAATAATTGATCACGCGGCGGAAATCTCTGGGTCGCTTCGTCGACTGATAATGAATAATCGACCTGAATGCATTTCACGGTGGATGAGGAAACGATAAGATTAAGGCCTTAGGCTACAGTAACGGGTATAAAATCATGTGCGAATTTAACAATTTTTTTCGTATGGAAAAGTGATTCACTCATAAAATTAAATACTCATCTATGAATATCAAGCTCTTAGAAAACATATATATATTTTTTTCGTTGTACAGAATGGCCGACTACTAATATTTTCTTTTATCTTTTTTTTAGGCGCTCCGCGGCGTGACATTTAGCATCCACAATTTTTTACCTAGAACAAAAAACAAAAATTCTCGTCAATCTACATTAGAATACCTAAAGAAGTACGTACGGAATTTAAAAAATATTGTTTTATTCAAAAGTTGTAGGTATATAACTTAAGAAATGAATTTTCAGTGAAAAAATTTCGTTATAACTGCTAATAAACTGCTCATAAAATGAAAATTGTTCGATTAACCAGAAATTCCGTACGTACTTCTCTGCGAAATGCAATCAGGAACAAAACTTTTACATTGGAAGTAAATCGAGTGAAAATTGTTGAAGTCACTTGTCACGCCAAAAGCTGTCTCGAGAAGATTCGCGTAGTCGGCCATTATGTAAATTAAAAAAAAATATTTCCTAACAGCTTTATATTCATACTAAATAGATGTGTAATTAATTTCATGAGTGAATCACTTTTTCACACGAAAAAAAATTGTTAAATTCGCACATGATTTTAAGGCCTTGAATGTCGACGTTTTTGATTGTAGGGAATTGTGATTCTGCCGAATTCGTGCACCTGTCGCGAGTGTTTGATGTTCGTTGCTTTTTTTTCTCCAAAATTCATTCATTTATTTTCTGCCAACTAGATAGCACCGATGCCGAGGGACAAGGAAGAGGATGGATTCGCGACGAAGGCGATACACGTGGGACAGGACCCGGAGCAGTGGAGCCACGGCGCCGTTGTACCTCCAATAGTGATGTCCACGACGTTCCGCCAGGACGCGCCTGCCAAGCACAGAGTGAGAATCGACCCAATTCTTCATAAAATATCAAACTTCCATTTTACAAACGGACCCTACAATTCAAGGATTGTTATGATGCATATGGATATCCGTTGCCTCGAACAATTGGGTATTTGACTGGACGGAACAACAACTCGATTCTCAGACATCTCTCACCTTAAGGCGTTAGGCCACAGTAACGGGTATAAAATCATGTGCGAATCGAACAATTTTTTTTCGTATGAAAAAGTAATTCACTCTTAAAATTAATTACACATCTATTTAGTATGAATAGATTAATTACACATCTATTTAGTATGAATAGCTATTTAGCTGCTAGAAAATATATATATTTTTTTCGATGTACAAAATGGCCGACTACTAATGTTTTCTTTTGTTGTCTTTTTTTAGGCGCTCCGCGGCGTGACATTTAGTACCCACAATTTTTTACACAGAACAAAAAACAAAAATTCTCGTCAATCTACATTAGAATACCTAGAGAAGTACGTACGGAATTTAAAAAATATTGTTTTATTCAAAAGTTTTAGGTATTTGAACTTAATAAATGAATTTTCAGTGAAAAATTTCGTTATAACTGCTCATAAACTGCTCATAAAATGAAAAGTTTTCGATGAACCAGAAATTCCGTACGTACTTACCTGCGAAATGCAATTAGGAACGTAACTTTTAAATTTAAAGTAAATCGAGTGAAAATTGTTGAAGTTATTTGTCACGCCAATTGGAAAAAAGGTGTTTCGAGAAGTTTCGAGTAGACGGCCATTCTCGAACAAAAAAACATCGAAAAAAAAATTCTAAGAGTTTGATATTCATACTAAATAGATGTGTAATTAATTTTATGAGTGAATCACTTTTTAATACGAAAAAAATGGTTAAATTCGCACATGATCTTATACCCGTTACTGTGACCTAACCCCTTAAATATCTCTATTCTGGAGCAGGTTTAATCATAAACACCTCTATTCCAAAATATCCCATGCCTAAGACATTTCTCTGCCGAAACATCTCTATTCGTAAAGATCACAATGCCACAATAATTCAGTTCTGAAATATTAGTGCTCTTGACTATCTCCATTCCACAATCTTTCGTATTCGAAACTTTTCTATTCTTGAATATCTGTATTCTTCAAAATCTCATTTGACATCCAAAACATCTGTATCCCGACAATTTCATCTTACAATATCTCTCTTCCGAAAGATCTCTATTGCATTCGTAATATTGCATTTACTATATTGGCCATGAGTAAAACAAGAGCAACGCCGAGGCTTCTTGAATAGAGATGTTTCGGAAGAGAGATATTGTGAGATGAAATTGTCGGAATACAGATGTTTTGAATGTCACGTGAGATTTTAAATAATACAGATATTTAAGAATAGAAAAAAAATGCTATATTCGCGATTTTCTTTTTGAGGATTTTATAAAAGATATAGATATAAAAGTTGTTGGGCATGATAAATCAAGTCTTGAAATACATTTAAAATAAATTTTATTCATTTTTAAATACCAAAACTATAGTTTAACGTAACGCCTCAAAAATAGGTGGACTAGGTAGCTCCATCAAAACTCGGCAACGGCTTGTCTGAAACAAAAAAAATCAAAGTCCATTAGATTCAGTATGACACCAGCTACAAAATGACCCTCGGATATAAAGTTTTATCAAAAAATAAAAAAATGCCAGATGAAAACGAAAAAAGTAAAAAAACGCGTTTTTTTCGCAGTTTTTCGCAAAAAAAAAGAGTAAAAATCCAAAACTTAAAACCATCGAGAGTCATCTTGTTGCGAATAATGTTTGCAATATGTGGTTCAAATTTCAAGAGAATCGGTTTATTAGTTTTCGAGATACGATGGAGCTAGATTTTGAAAACGTTGTTTCGAGAAAAACGCGTTTGAAGTTTATACTATGAAAAACTCTTACATAAACTCAATCGGCAATTTTTGCACCATACAATATCCCTTCTGATTGCTCATCATCGTCGATTTCTTCAAGTCTTGCTTGCTTTCGATTTTTTAAAATTTTTAAAGTGGACTGGCCCCTTAAAGCTGCTCCAGAATAGAGATGTTTAAGGAGAGATATGTCTGAGAATAGAGAAATGAAGAAAAGAGTTGTCCTGCCTTTGACTGTTGTACGGAAACCATCTTGATGGGAGGTACCTGAGTAAGGGGCGAGAAAAACAGGCAAACTTCGAGAATTTTTATCTCAAAAACTAATGTTACGATTCGATCCGAGTTTTTTCATTGGAAAATATGTACATTGAGGTATGTTTAGGAATTTTTTAAAATAAATTCGTTGACTGGAAGCGATTCAAACGCGATTATCTCGAAACATAGTTTCCAAAGTCGGTGCCAGATGTATCTCGAAAACGGCTTGTCCGATTTTGTCCAAATTTGGATACAATATTCTTCGATAGTTTTTCTCGTTCGCCACGTAGGGGTTTTTCATTTGATTGAACCATTGCTTTTTTACACAATGTGTATGCAATCCAAAATCGTCGGAAATTGCGAACGAAAAAGGAATGTTAAATTAAAACGGTCGCAATTCCGTTAAAAATGAAAATGTCAAAAAAATCATACGTGGCGAACGAGAAAAACTATCGAAGAATATTGTATCCAAATTTGGACAAAATCGGACAAGCCGTTTTCGAGATACATCTGGCACCGACTTTGAAAACTATGTTTCGAGATAATCGCGTTTGAATCGCTTCCAGTCAAGGAATTTATTTTAAAAAATTTCTAAACATACCTCAATGTGCATATTTTCCAATAAAAAAAAACTCGGATCCAATCGAAACTTTAGTTTTTGAGAGAAAAATTTCCGAAGTTTACCTGCTTTCCTCGCCGTTTGCTCAGGTACCTCCCCTTAAATTAGTTTATATTATGATCACAATATTTTTTTATCTCAGTGAATGTCAGTATTGGCGATATAAATCGGCAATAAAATGTAACAATTCAGCCAGACCGCCAAAACGCTCCCGTTGGATATGTAGTCACGTGACGCCTGTGACGTCACATGCCAGTAAATAAGGTAAAGCGCTTATATCGCCGCTGAGTTGTCGCACAGCAAACCTTCCTCTGCATTCTTATTCAAAAGTTGATAATATGGTAACTATCACTGCAAATAACTATGAATGAACAGAAAAATTAGGAAAATACACTGAAATGAACTAGAAAATCGATCATCACTCGTCACAGAACTCGTAATGACAATCTGTTTACTGGCGTGTGACGTCACTAGAGATCCAGCCAATCCTGGAGCGTTTTCGTTTACGTGGCCAAACGTTCAAATTGATCTAATTTAATAATTGAAATAAACGAAAATGATGCATCTTTTTTTTCGATCAAATGAAAGAACATACTTTCTAAACGCTATATTCTTTTAGGATGACGAGCGAATGAACCTTATTTTTGATACAGTCAAATACCCTATTCGAGCGAGTGCCAAGTAGATTTTCATCGAGGAGGCAAGCTCCAAATTAATTGGGATCTTCCTGCCCCACGATCAGTACCAATCATCGCCACTTAAATAATCCACATCTCGAGACGCCGACGCGCGAAGACGATTGTAGCCTCTCATCGTTACTTTTGCCGAACTTATCGTTGGATGAGCGACGATTGAACGGCTGGGGACTTTTTTGTACGCAGGGCTACGAGTACGGGAGAAGCGGCAATCCAAGTAGAAACGTGCTGGAAGCATGTCTTGCAGCGTTGGAAAATGGAAAACACGGGTTCGTCTTCGCCTCGGGTTTGGGAGCGACAACGGCCCTGACCTCGTTGCTCAGCCAGGGCGATCACATCGTGTGCGGTGACGATATCTACGGTGGTACGAATCGATACTTCCGCCAGTGCGCGGCGAGATTCGGCATTGAAATTAGCTTCGTCGATGCGACCAGTGTCGACAACGTGGTCGCCGCCCTGAAAGACAATACCAAGGTTCGCTGACGATCTATTCAACGCGAAGGATCGAGTCGACAGTTTGCTTGACTTTGTTCCGACCCGAAGTTATCGTAAAAAGAACATTTACAAATATTTATTTGGAAATTCGACCCGGGAAAAAAAGTTCACGTCTGAGTGGATATGTTCATATATGTTTCAGATATTGTCATATATGTATCGGATATATTTATATCTGACATTTTACAGTATCATATATGACTAGGTCTGATCATATTCCACATCACATATGCGTAAAGAAGATCATATCTGATCAAATACAGTATCTGGCCTCACGATATATGAACTCATATCTGTTCATATCAGGCTAAGTACCAAGGCGAGTTGGTACCGTTAATTCGTATCTGGACATACATGATGTGATATGTGAACGTATCTGTTCGTATAAGATCATATCCGATCAAATACGGTACCAGACTCCGCTATATAGATCTGATATATGTTTTTATCTGGTCAGGTACCAAGGCGAGTTGGCAGCGTGAAACCATATCTGAACATATATGATGTGATATATGAGCAGGCGCGTTCATATTAAATTTTATCCCATCAGATACGATACCAAATCTGGAAAATATACGAAGTCTTATACACTCATACCTTATCGTATATGCAGTTCAGTTGTTCACACGTGAAAACATCTGAATATACGAAACGATATATGAGGATATTAGACGATATCCGATCAGATATGGCACCTCACCTGACTGTATTATATGTGATCATGTGAGTTACTATAATATTATTAATTATTAACACGTCAAGTGATGACGTGTTAATAACCCCGCTCTATATATGTAAACATTTTAATATCTTCATGACTGCACTAACAAGATTTGATCTGTCTCAACAGGGTAAGATTTGCTCTGATATAGTCGGAATCATACTTGGTCTGATAGTTCAGATAAACTATGATTCTATCATATGGGCAGGTCTATTGTCCATATATGTCCAGATCTACTGGGATCCACGGTATTTTATTCTTATACGGACAGGCACATCTGGTCCAACAAGATCAGATCTTGCCTGGGGATTGGATCTGGTCAGACCTGCTGCGATATGAACGGGTCTGCTCTCAAAATTATCAAAATGGCTCTGATATGATCATACATGCTCAGATATAAGCATACATGATCTGTCATTACACTACGTGAACAGATATGGCCATTTTTCTTGTCTGATCATATCTGATTCTACAGATATGATTCAGATATATTCAGATATGAACTTTTTGTTCCCGGGGATAAATGTATAATATTCAATTTCAAAAATATATTCTAAAGTAATACAAATACATTATACAATTATTCTTAGAGAGTATTTGATTCTGAAAATAAAGTCTGAATACTTCTAAATATTTTTGTAAAAATTCTAAAAAATTGTAATATTTATTTCCGGAAATCCATTCCAATAAAATCTAAAAAAATATTGTAGCATAATATCTAATTCTAAGAAATTCTAAATATTTAGTAATTTCTAAATATTTTTCTAATAATTCTGAAAACATGTAATATCGACTTCTAAAAACGTATTCTAAAAAAACCTTCAACGCGAAGCATCGAGTCGACAGTTTGCTTGGCTTTGTTCCGACCTGAAGTTATCGTAGAAAGAACATTTCTAAATATTTTTTGTGAAAATTCGAAAAATGTATAATATTCAATTCTAAAAATATATTCTTACGTGATACAAATACATTCTACAATTATTATTAAAGAGTATTCAATTCTAAAAATGAAGTCTGAAAGCTTCTAAATATTTTTGTAAACATTCTAAAAAAATTATAATAATTTATTCTCAAAATCGATTCCAGTAAAATCGAAAAAAAAAAATATTCTAGCAAAATATTTAATTATAAGAAATTCTAAATATTTAGTAATTTCTAAATATCATTCCAATAATTCTGCAAATATGTAATATCGACTTCTAAAAACGTATTCTAAAAAAACCTTCAACGCGCAGGGTCGAGTAGACAGTTTACTTGGCTATGTTCCGACCCGAAGTTATCGTAGAAAGAACATTTCTAAATATTTTTATGAAAATTTTAAAAATGTATAATACTCAATTCTAAAAATATATTCTAAAGTAATACAAATACATTCTACAATTATTCTTAAAGAGTATTTGATTCTAAAAATAAAGTCTGAAAACTTCTAAATATTTTTGTAAAAATAATAATATTTCATTCTGAAAATCCATTCCAACAAAATCTTTAAAAATTCAAAAATGATCCTAGCAAAACATTTCATTCTAAGAAATTCTAAATATTTAGTAATTTCTAAATATTTTTCTGAAAATTCAAAAAATGTATAACATTCAATTCTAAAAATATATTCTAAAATAATCAAAATGCCATTATCCTTCAAGAGTATGCAATTCTAAAAATGACGTCTGAAAATTTATGAATATTTTTACAACAATTATAAAAAGGTCTGATATAAATATAATTCGAAAAGTGTATCCCAATGAAATAAAAAGAAATCGAACATTATTCTACGAAAATATTAAATTCGAAGAAATTCTAAATATTTTTACCAGAAAATATTGAGTGATATCTAAATATTTTTCCAATAATTCAGAAAATATGTAATATCTACTTCTAAAAACGTATTCTTAAAAACCTTTACAAAATGCTAAAAGTACTCCAAAAAAATATTCACGTTCGAAAAGGAAATTCGGCAAAGGTCTAAATATTATTTGTGTATTGTCTTTTATCAAACTCTAATCTGTAGTCATACGTGCAATGACAAAGCGAAAGGCTTACATATTCTTTGAAATTTTTCAGATGGTATGGCTGGAGACCCCGACGAATCCGCTCCTGAAATTGGTCGACATCAAAGGGGTATCCAAGATTCTCAAGTCCACACGTCCCGAGATCATTTTGGTCGTGGACAACACTTTCCTCACTTGCTACTTCCAGGTAAGGAGCGCACACGTGAAGACAGTAGCCTCACAATGAGAGAACAAATGAAAAAACCGAGAAAACCTCACGACGTTAAACCCTGGCTCGTTTGTGCAGCGACCTCTGGAGCTAGGCGCGGACATCGTAATGTACTCGTTGACCAAGTACATAAACGGCCATTCGGACGTCATAATGGGCGCGGCGATAACGAGGGACGACGAGCTTGAAATTAAATTGCGTTTTCTACAAAATGGTTCGTTCCGCGACAATGTTTCGAAAAAAAAGCGATTTCTTCGACCCTGTGTCTTGGTCGAGGGATTGCCTGCTCAGAGGCCAATTTAATCCAACGATTTTCAATACACTGACGAGAGAAAAAGAGGGATAAAATAAAAACTTGTTCCTATCTCATTGCAGCGCTTGGTATCGTGCCGTCCCCGTTCGATTGCGGCCTCGTCAATCGTAGCCTGAAAACTCTCGAGATTCGAATGCAGCAGCACATGAAGAATGGCTTGGCGGTTGCGAAATTCCTCGAGGCTCATCCCCTCGTGGAAAAAGTCATTCATCCGCGTAAGACGTTTTTCGCAATGATATGCGCACACACAATTATCTCCTCATTTTAGTATATACGAAAAAACAAATGAAAAAAATTCGTTACATATAACGATTTTTTTCTGGATATCCCATTTTCGAAATCTACATATAAAAGAACATGTCCTGACTGATTCATCAACGCTGAGCCGAAACCGTTGAAGTTAGCATGAAATTTGGACAGTAGGTTGCTTTTGTGACGTAAGCACCCTCTAAGAAGGAATTTTTCAAAGATCAACCCTTAAGGGGAGAAAAGGGGTGGCAAAGTTTGTATGTAAAATAAAAAAATGTGGTCAGAAGATTTACTTGAAACTTAGTATTGAAGCTCTTCAACACAATTAATGAAGCACGTATTTCTAGGGCTTTTCAAAATTCAACCCCTAAAGGAAAGGGGGTGGCAAGGTTTGTACGGAAAATTTAAAAAATCGGATCAAATTTATTTCAAACTTTGTATTACTGCTCTTAGACACAAATAACGAAATTTCAGCGTTTTCGAAAATCCAATCCTTAAGGGCAAAAGGGGGTAGCAAAGTTTATATGGTAAAATAAATATCGGTTCAGATTTACTTGAAACTTAGTATTAATGCTCTTCAACAAAATTCGACGTGTTTCTTAATGAAACATTTCAGGAGCACATTTCATTAAGGGATCATCACAGTGTAACGGGTCGAAAAATAGCTGAATTTCGCAATTTTTTCCCTGGTTAAAATACGCTAATCAGTCTGATTTTTTAATGTCAAATCAAAGCACTCTTGAAGGACAAAATACATTTTTAAACGTTTATTTCTATTTTTTTAGATTTTTTTAACGGCTGAAAATGTCTTCGATAAAAAAGGAGTCCTCACGGTGTACACAGTTGTGGCCGTAAATACTATCTGAAACAAAATTTGTAAGAAGATTATTAATCCGTATGAAAGCCGCTGTCGTGCTATGAAGGTTTTTTAAAATCAAAATTGACAAAATGGCGGCGGTTTGAAAAAAAGTATCGAATTTAGCAAATTTTTGCGAGTTTCTCGTTAAAAAAATATGAAGATTAAAAAAAAGCTTCCATAGCAAGAATGGCGTGAAGAATGTTGTGTCAAAATTTGAGACGAATTACTTGAAAACTCTTCTTTTGAGAGTGTACACCGTTTTGAAAAACGACATTTCGAAAAAAATGCGTTTAAAGTTTCGAGTGCGGAATTTTCATGTAAATTGTCTACTTACGTTTACGGAACTATATGAACAGCATGTTTATAACTGCCTATACTATCGGATAATGTAAAAAAAATCGATTCGAAAATTTTACACTGTAAAATTGTGATGATCTCGTAAGGTCGTCCTATCGCCAGGCTTCAATCCATAGGATTTTCATAATTTGTTTTTGAGCTTCACTAAATATATTAATAATCGTCTCTGTAAAGTTTCAGGGTCGTTTGTCGACCTAATTACAGAGAAAATAAATATCAAAATTGCGTATTTTTGTGAAGGAATTCCGAGGCGACATACAAAAACCCAATTTCCGGTCGCTACAAAAGTGCATATAATAGTGGGAATCCGTCAGATTCTTGAAAAATAATCAGATTTACATACTTAACACTTGTAGTAATCCAGTGCTCTCAGAAAAAAATTACGCTTATTGACCTAATTTTTATGTAATATCAAGTTTAATTTAAACTTCCGGTATTGGATTTATTACCACTTGCAACGATAAAGAGACGCGACAGCAAGGCAACAGCTGACTGTAGTCCTAACCTCATCTAACTCATTCGAATTTCCACGCTTTTTACCAGTCGTGGCCCGAATACAATGCTTTATATTTCCCGCACCTGACATTGTTTTGACAGATCGACGTTGAAAAGCATGGAGGTTAAACTCGCCTGGTTGAGTAAAAAAAGACGGAGATAGAACCAATATTGCCAAATATCAAACCTAGAAATACTGCGCGAATCGTTGGAATAACAATTTTTCATTTTTCTAATAAAATGTGAACATTCATTAAACAGTTTACACATGGAAAATTTTGTTATTACAAATTTTTTTTTGCATATGTTAAAAATATAAATATTACGAGTGTCAAGTATGATCAGTGGTATGACTAGTGTGAAGCGATAGGACTACCTTAAGGAGCATTTAACACAAGCCTACGCGAACGAAGCTGCGAGCTGAAAGCGAGTATTTTATATTAGATTTATTTATATTTTTTTTCCATTTCTAGTTCTTCCGTCTCACCCTCAACACGAGCTCGCTCTCGAGCAATCGACCGGTCACAGCGGAATGGTCTCCTTCTACCACAAGGGATGCTCAACCAAGTTGCTGCAATCCCTTAAATTGTTCACCCTTGCGGAATCGCTCGGGGGATACGAGTCACTCGCCGAATTACCGTAAGCTCTTTCTCCCGCTGTATATTGTACACTGTAAAGAGAAACATTTATATTTATAAGCAACATTTTTAACCAAAATACTAAATATAAAAAATATTTAGTATTTTTACATCAATTGGTACAAAAAATACAATTGCATACAAAAAGACAAATACATACAATTGGTACAAAAAATTGCATATCGTGTGTTGTTAAATTGCAGATCTGTGATGACCCACGCGTCGGTACCCGAGGCAGACAGAGCGCTGCTGGGGATAAACGACCAGCTGATACGACTCTCGGTCGGGCTGGAGACCGAGCGGGATCTGCTGGCGGATCTCGATCAAGCCTTGAAGGCATCTATGATATGAGATCGGCAAATTGACACTTCGATTGTGAAACACCCCCTGCACTGAGTCTGGAAAAATCACCGAGCACGCGAAGAATTATATTTTTTTAATAGCTCAAACTTATGGTTTTTTTTCGTCATTTCGCGTTGGCAACATTTTTGTATCCCAAAGCTGGTGAGGGGACGGAAAATAATTGTACTTGGAGCAGTGTGGGAAGAACACTTTTTTTCGTCGTCGCTGAAACGCTGCCAAATTTTTTTATAGACAAATTTTTTAACTTCTCGCATCTGTCAACTTTATCATGTGCATGAATTTTATATAGGTATGTATAATAAAATTTCATTACGTTGCCTTATGTATTGTACGCGTAAGCGTCCGCCAAACTTTTTCGAACTTCCGAACGAAAAGTTCTGGTACCCGGTCAACAAAAAGGACGCGAATCAATATTCGCTCTTCTTTTACCCATCTACATAAAACTTTCCGACGAAGAAAAAACAAAACAATCAAAATGCAGCACAGCCTCAACGCGACTGAATCTGAATATATCCGCTTGGAACTTGACCTTGCGCCGAGAGTTCGAAGGCCGCACGAGGGTCGAATCTAAGATTATAGTAATCGCTGAAACGAGCTGACGGCACACACACACTCACGTTAGAATTGGTCGTTTTTCACACGATAAAGAGTTCAAGCGAGAAATCGACAGTCAAACGGGCCTGGGAAACAGGAAAGCAAATTTGAGTACAAGAAGAGAACAACCGGTTTCTCTTCCTGATACACCGTGGGGCTTGGATCGAGATACTGAAGCCGGAGTTGTCAGAAAAAGAACATTTAAAAATATTTTTACAAAAAATATTTCGATATTTCTAAATGTTTTTCTAAAAATGCGAAATTTTAAAATTAAACTCTAAAGACTTATTTAAAAAATACTAAACCAATTATCTTAAAAAATGTTTTGTCCTAAACATAAAATTCCAAAACTAGAATTTCTAAATACTTTTCCAAAAATTGAATTTTTTAAATATTCAATTCCAAATAATCTAAAAAATTCGAAAATTATTCAAAAAAATAAATAAAAATCATTGGGATATTTCTAAATATTTTTTTTAATGCCAAAAATTTGTGATTCTATAAACTGATTTTTTTAAATACTAAACAAATTATATTAAAAAATGTTTTATCCTAAAAATACAATTCCATAACCTTAACATTTCTAAATACTTTTCTAAAAATTCTAAAAATGTATAATATACAATTCTAAAAAAGTAATCAAAAAATTCTAAAATATTTTATTCTAAAAATAAAATTCTACAATTAAAAAAATATCTTTACAAATTTTTTTTTTCTATCTTTCCTTTTCTCAACCTCTAATCTGTAGTCATACGTGTATGGAGGCTCGACCTCCCTGTCCCTCCATCGTTCATTTATCTTTTTCTTTCCACCAATGACAAGAAATCCAGTTCCACCGGAAGCCAGTGGGTGCATCCACTAGTCGGCGTAGCACACACTCACAGGCACACAGGAGTGCTGAATAAAAAGCCAAGGAAGAAGTGGAAAGTCTCGATTGTGGAGGGACATAGGATGGGGAGCGAAGGAGCGAGAGGGGCGAGGCGGGGTGGGTGGTAGTCGAGAGGTTAGTGCCTGGAACGGAGAATAAAAGCGGCATTACGAGGTTGGTGAGTGACCGGGCGAGTTAGTTACCGAGATCACCTCTCGCGGACGTACATATACGTATTCACATACGTGCGTATATTCGAGCCGTAGAACCGCGCGCGTTCAACGGAGCTCATTCGCGCGTACGCAAACGCGAATCATCAGCTCGATCCAATTGTCGTTAGCGCGGGGACGAATCTGCATACGAAAATTACCCGCGCAGGCAGCATGATCTCTCTGTAAGTGTGAAAAAAGACAAGAAAAAATTAGAAAAATATTTAAAATAGGAATATATATATATATATATATATATATATTCTTGATGTTCTATATTAGAAAATATTAGACAAAAATTAAAAGAAAAGCTATATATATATACACATACATGGAACAAAATATAGAATATGGCGAAAAATTAGAAAAAAAGTATTACAAATATAGACAAAAATACTATAATATTTTAAAATATATTTTTAGTATTTTTTTTAAATTAAGGATTTTTTCGATTTTTTTTCCATATTCTATATCTTGTTCCATGTATGTGTGTGTGTGTGTGTGTATATATATTCATATATATATATATATATAAATTTTTTACATTGGTAAACATTTTCCCCAAATATTTTTTTCTTGATATACTAAATTATAAAATATTAGACAAAAATGAAAAAAGAAGCTATATATATAGCTTCTCTTTTTATTTTTGTGTAATATTTTCTAATTTAGAACATCAAGAAAAAAATATTTGGGAAAAATGCTTACCAATACAAAAATTTCGAATTTACAATATAATAATATTTCTAATATTTTATATATTCTACACATATATTACAGTGATGGAAAAAATCGTAATTTTTTTCTCTTTGCCACAAACAGAATATTAATATTCAATAAAAAATTCCCGCGCACAGCGAGCCCTCTAGCTCAACAATACGTCCTTGAATTTTTTCAAATATACTTAGGTATATAACAATGTTTCACCGATTTTCACAAAAATCCTTCGAAACGCGCATTGTTCTGTGGTACACCGCCGGTGTGCAAAAACCTTTAGACCGCGTATAGCGCAAAAAGCAAATCGTCCCAGCTAATAACCAGCTCTCGTTTTACAAGGCCCTCCCCCGCGTTGCTTATTTTTTTCCGTCGTACTTTTCGCGCGCGTCCTCCGGACCGCGCCGTGAGCTGAATTCGCATCGAGATGAGCGGAGCAGCACTTTTCCTTGGAATATATTTTAGCAATTTCGAAGGCACTTTATAGTCTTACCGCAAACGTCCTTCTGTCCAATGGAATCCATTGGAATTTCATTGATCGGAATTATCATTACTGCAGTTCAGCTGCGATAATATTGATAACAATAACAATAATGATTATAATAAACCGGAATAAAAGTAAACTCCAAAAATAAGAAAATAATAATAATGCTAGTTGTAAGAACAATAATGACTCAAGTGATATTAGTGAGTATAATAATGATAACAACAACAACAACAACAATAATAATAATAATAATAATAATAATAATAATAGGGACACAATAATGATAATATTAACAACAATGAGAGAAATAATAATAATCGCAGTGGCAGAATAACATAAAAATAATTTGAGAATTAATCATATTAGTTTAGCAATAATAATTAATATTCTACTAGAAGTAACGATATTTAGAGAAACAACGGGCATGGCAATCGCTTTTCTTGACAATATTCACGTAATCATTCATTATCTTTCGGTCACTACATTTTGTTTCGGCCGTCGATGATTTTGCCGATAATTGCGTTACTGCCCGAGTAAAAATGAATATATATAATCATATATAATTGTATATTAATTGATCATATACAATTGTATACAAAAATTGGCCCGATAGAATTTTATATATTTGTATATAAACGTATACAATTGTATAGAATTTTGTATATTTGTATATAGACGTATACAATTGTATACGTTTATATACAAATATATAAAATTCTATCGGGCCAATTTTTGTATACAATTGTATATGATCAATTAATATACAATTATATATGATTATATATATTCATTTTTACTCGGGATATCAAGAAAAAACTAATATCAATCAACTTATCAGAATTGGAAATTATCTCTGTAAGAAACCCAATAAGTGTAATCAAATTTGGTAAATATATTGCATCAATACATAAATTGTTAACTTTTAATAAACAATCTTTCGACTTACGTGCTTCCTGCTTCCTTTGATTTACCTTCCATACGCGAATAAAACCAAAGAAACCTTTTTCTATATCTAATCATATATGAAGCCATATAATGATATATACAATTATATGTATTATATCAAAAGAAAATGAAAGTACTCATATACAGTCACATACAATTTTATATACTGTGAATAAAATTTTCACGTATATATATAATTATATACAACACTATATTGAATTATATATAACTGTATATAACTGTATATCTAATTATATAAACGCCCTATAAAAATAAGTCTCTCCTTATATCATTATATACAGAACTATGTATATAACTTTATCAAATCAAATTTGATGGAAGTACATTTATATCGGATTATATATACGAATGTATAGAATCATATACAATTATATATAAACCTATATAAGTATATATGATTGCATATCATTTTTATATAATCGTATATAAGTATATACAATCCTTTTTACTCGGGTCATATACAGTCATATACAATTTTATATACCGTAAATAAAGTTTTCACGTATATATACAATTATATACAACACTATATTGAATTATATATAACTGTGTATAATATTATATCTAATTATATAAACCCTAAATAAGTTTCACGTATATATATAATTATATACAACACTATATTAAATTATATATAACTGTATATGATATTATATCTAATTATATAAACTCCCTATAAAAATAGTATCTCCATATATCATTATATACAGAACTATATATAATTTTATCAAATCAAATTTGATGGAAGTACGTTTATATCGGATTATATATACGAATGTATAGAGTTATATACAATTATATATAAACCTATATATAAATATATATGCTTGTATATCATTTTTATATAATTGTATCTAAGTATATACAATCATTTTTACTCGGGTGTTCAGAGAGTAAACGTCTAAACATTGTCGAAAATAATAAACGTTAAGAAACTTTTCAAAAACAAGCTTTGAGTTAAAGATGTACTGTACTAAAAAGTAAAAAATGATGTTCCGTAAAATTGAAAATCAAAACAGTATAACTACAAAAAAGTTCCTTCTTTGGTCACTCATCATAGGTGCAAGTACTTAAAGCGGTCCTCTAGTTTCTCGGCTGTTTTTTTACAACTTTTTCAATAATTTTTTACGGCCGAAGCATCGAAATAATCAATCTCATTGTTTTTGCATAATCTTTATTAGCATTTAAATAAGCTTTACAATTTTTTGAAGTCAAAATATATAATAGAATAAACGTTATAGTGGCCGACAGGAAGACGTCAAGTTAAAGAGGTGCTTGACGGTGACCAAGATTGCGGCTGTTCTGCTTATCTGAAATCATAAAACCAAACGGCATTTCAATCTTCATATTTAAGACTAGCGATTGAACTAGAGTGAATTCTAAATTACAAAAATTGACTTTTTTATACACTTTTGAAAATTACATTCTATTTTTTACTCATTTTTTCTTAAGTTTTTCGCTCGTACAAAAAAAAACTATCGAAGCAATCATGATAATCCTAGTTCAATCGCTGGCTTATAACATATTAAAGATGCTGTATAAATTTGAACAAGATCGGTGCAGTAGTTTCTGAAATATCGTGGTCACCTTTTCGAAAAATGGTGTTTCGAGAAAAACGCGTTTGAAAGTTCGCGCTCCCGGCGCGCACTCCGTATATCTGCTCCGTTCCAAGGCCGTAACTTGTGAACCACTTCGAATATCGAACAATCCTTTGGCGCACATTTTCTACACATGTTGTAGATGTGATTTATGAAGAAAAAAAAATCGATTTTTTCGACCCGAGAAACTAGAGGACCGCCTTACAAGGTACATAAACGTTGATATTGTTAAAACATGAAATACAATTTTTTAAAGCTTGAGGCTTTTTTTAGACATTTTAAAGTAGTTTTAGTACTCATGACGTTTGACGCCTGAAATTTTTAAAATTTATAATTCATAGTTACAAAATATCTACGTTTATTTACCTTTTAAGTACTTGCACCTTCGATGAGTGACCAAGGAAGGTGCTTTTTTATAGTTATACCGTTTTGATTTTCAATTTTACTGAACATTATTTTTTACTTTTCACTGTAGTACCTTTTAAATAAAAGCTTGTTTAAAAAAATTTTATGACGTTTATTTATTTATTTTTTTTCATTTTTAGTCTTAGAATTTGTTTATGTGTTTGCCATGCCATTCAGACATCGGCGTAATAAAAAACCTTGCCTTAGGTTACAAAAATTTGGCGAGAAATTTTATAATAGTGTAATTATAAATAGTGCTCAAGTCAACAAAGTAAATGAGCCAAAGCTCGATTGTCCTATCATTTGCCATTAGGAAATTTCAATTGCGATGGCTTTCGCGCGCTAATCTTGCCGCGCGGAAGATTGCCGAAAGTTATCAATCCTATCAATTGACCTCGGTTGGTTCCGAGCGACTTTTTTTCAACTGCGGGTCTTATTCAAAATGGTTTGCGCAAACGATTGTCAGCAAATAACCTTAAGCCGTTATACGCAGTTGCAAGGCCAACTAGTCGTTTTTTCACGAGTTTTTCTGGAAAAGGATTTCATTTGGGCAAAACGAAAAGTATTAGGCAGTGTAGTGGCATCTTTTAGCTTTAGATTGGCATTTTTTATTTTCATAAATATTCATTAACATTGCTCCTGTAGGAAGTCTCCTGGAGGTCCCCGAAAAAAAGTGTCCGGCGGTGAGCAAAGTATCTTCGATTTGGATTATCTAAAATGAAAAAACCAAAAAGATTCTTTTGCGGGATAGATGAATCCAGGTATTGATCGAAGGAATAGTCGAAATTTTAATTTTTGACAAAATGGTGGCTCCGGTAAAAAACAATTTCGATTTTCGTCCAAATTTTTTCGTAAAATCGTGGACAAAAAATAGGAATAATTATCGGAAATCCTATTCCTTCGATCAATACCTGAAGAATATATCTGACAAGGTTGTGTTAAAATTGCAGACCGATCGGTTGAGCCGTTTTTGAGAAATCGTGCTCACCGACTTTGAAAACACCGTTTTGAGAAAAACGCGTTTGAAGTTTCTCGGACGCTCGGAGACGCGCTCCGAGCGTCCTTACAAATATGTGTGTATTACCGAGAGACTTCGCTGGATCGATTTGAAATTTTCGGGGAATATACTCACATATTTGTACATACAGCTCTGCTTTCTAACAAAAAACCGCCCTAGGGTCAAGTTTGATTATTGACTATCTACCCCACAGCTAAAAGCTACTTACGTTAAAACGCTGTAGAAACCTGTCTTCTTAGACTTCAGTTCAATTTCAAGTTTAGATTACTTCATACACTAAACTTCAAATTAATAATAAATAAAAGAGTATAATTATATTTTTGTCCGATTTTGACACTCCTTTCGCTCCTGAAAGGTAGGAAAATAATTTTTCACATTTTCATCTTCTCATTTAAGGTGGGATATACATTTAGACGGGAAAAAAAGCAATATTGAGGGATTTTTTAAACTAAGAAATAATTATTCTACAATTATCAAACTTTAGGTATACTTTAATAGTATATTTAAGTATACAAAACAATTTTTATAAATTAATTCCTCATCAAATCAGGTCGCCGCGGGAGTTGCGAATCGGCGTGCAGTCTACCTTCCCGTAGACTTTCATTTGCAAAAAAGTTCAAACATTTTTTCACTCAGAACATGTATAGTTTCTATGTGACGGTAATTAAAACGAAGAAAATGCAAATTTAAGAAAATGGCACGCATTTACAAAAAAAATCAACATTTCACGCGACATTTCTGTAAAATGTGGATGAAAAAAGTAGCTTTTTTCCAATTTTTCAAAAACAATTCTCGTCAAGTAGAAGGTACCAATATTATCAACATTTCTACCAAGTTTCAACTCAATCGGCTTAATAGTTTTTGAGTAATCCTGCACGCCAATTTCGATACTGCAATTTTGAGAAAAACGCGTTGGAAGTTCACGCTCGCTCCGAATCCGAGCGGTGAGGCACAGCGTTGGCGGGCTGTAACGTTTGAAGTTTTTCGAATTTCGCTTCGAAACTTTGGGAAAATATTCTACATATATAGTCCTATCGTTTAAGGGGCCAGTCCACTTTGGAGCCACGAAAAAAGGCTATTTTTGCGATTTTTTTTGAGGATTTTATAAAAGATATCAATATAAAAGTTGTTGTGTTAGATAAATAGTCTTGAAATACATTTTTTAAAATGTTTAATTCATTTTGATTCATTTTTAAGTACAAAAACTATAGTTTAACGTAACGCCTCAAAAATGGTGGGCTAGGTAGCTCCATCACAACTCGGCAACGGCTTGTCTGAACCAAAAAAATCAAAGTCCATTAGACTCAGTATGACACCAGCTACAAAATGACCCTTGGGTATAAAGTTTGATCGAAAAATAAAAAAATGGCAGATGAAATACGAAAAAAGTAAAAAAAGAGTTTTTCTTCGCAGTTTTCCGCAAAAAAGAGTAAAATCGAAATTGTAAAACCATCGTGGGTCATCTTGTTGCGAATCATGTTTACAGTATGTGGTTTAAATTTCAAGAGAATCGGTTTATTAGTTTTAGAGATACGATGGAGCTAGATTTTGAAAACGTTGTTTCGAGAAAAACGCGTTTGAAGTTTATACTATGAAAAACTCTTACCTAAACTCAAACGGCAATTCCTGCACCGTACTTAATCCCTTCCGATTGCTCATCATCGTCGATTGCTTCAAGTCTTGCTTGCTTTTGATTTTTTGAAATTTTCAAAGTGGACTGGCGCTTTAAAGAAAAAAAAAAGAAATCGATTTTTCAATCGTTGTAAATGTATATCCCGCCTTATGGGAAGGGTAGGGGTTTCAGTGTGAGAAAAAACACTGTTTTGCGATTTTTTTTCATCTATATCGATAAAGTACATTTATTGAAACCTTTTGTACATTGTTAAGTGCCATTTCAAGAACATTCCGCGAAATTTGTCCGCGAAAATATCCACAAACAAGCCGGTGACAAAGCTTTTCCAAGAACGCCATCGGAAAAACACGATTTGCGGTGTTCCCCATGTAGAGATTGACCGTTGGGCCTGGTACGGGCCTTCATAGTTAGCCTTTCTAGAAGATTGGACCGTGAGTATTTACCAATGAGGTGCCTTTGTAGAAATGATAAGAACGGCCCGATATTGGCCAACAGAGCCAACAATTATTGGGCCAATGATTTAATTCATTGTAGCGGCAATGTTGGTGATTGCACTTGGCCCTATGTGGGCCCTCTTAAAGGGCCTATGTAGAAATTGACCACTGGCTCTATGATGGGCCTTCACAGTTGGTCTATCTAGAAGTTAGTCTATCTAGAATATTGGGCCGTGAGTTTGATTGGGTTTGTTTGAGTGCGTCATAAATATTCAACCTATATCGGGCCAAGATTGGCCCAAGATTGGTCCTTATGGATACATATTTCATGGAATAACCTTGAAATAAATTGTGATTTGCGTATATGACAGGTTTCAAAATTGGCATATTTTACTTACTTATGTTGGTTATTTACAAATGCTAATAATAGGCCAAGACTTGATTACAAAAACTGAAGTACAAAATATAGACGATTAATATATGACGTGCCAGTTATTTGCCTGTTCTGGCACAATATACAGATCATGAATAACCCAAGGCTTAAATAAAATAAAAGCAGGTATGGTCTGACCCACTTAGCGAATAAAGGGCTTAGATTAATTAAATGTAATTTCCAGTATTTCAGCATTGCCAGTTTTAAAATTGGCAAATTTCGATGAACTATCACGGCGGTTTATTGGTTTTAACAGATGGGCCCGGATAGGTTTTAGTAATGGGCTGGTATTGTGCCAGTTCCCAATTTATAACGGAACAATAATGGGCCAATGTAATTGGCAGTACTTCAGCATCACCAGTTTAAAAATTGTCAAATATTGTTTATCTATCATGACTGTTTAATGAATTTAAAAGATGGGCCATGATAGGTTTTAACTATGGGCCGATATTGTGTCGGTTTTCCATTTAGAACGAGACAATAATGAGTCAATGTAATAGCCAGTATTTTAGGATTGCCAGCTTTAGGATTTGCAAATTTAGTTTGATTATCACTGCTGTTTATTGGTTTTGAAAGATGGGCTAGGGTAATCTTTAGTAATGGGCCGATATTGTGCCGGTTCTCAATTTATAACGGGACAATAATGGGCCAATGTAATTGCTTGTATTTTAGCATTACCAGTTTTTAAATTGGCAAATATAGTTCAACCATCACGGCTATTTATTGGTTTTAAACGATGGGCCGATATGGTGCCGGTTTTCAATTTATAACGGAACAATATTGGCCCAATGGAATTGTCAGTATTTTAGTATCCCCAGTTTTTAAATTGGCAAATTTAGTTTAACTATCACGGCTGTTTATTAGTTTTCAAAGATGGGCCAGGGCAGGCTTTAGGGATGGGCCGATATTGTGCCAGTTTTCAGTTTAGAGCGGAACAGTAATGGGCCGATATTATTTCTCTTTTCTTGGCTTAAACGATGGTCCCAATATTGGCCTGATCGTAACATTGGGCAACTCATGGCAACCTCTACATCGGTCACTGTATCTCAGCTAGAAATTATCTGAAATCAAGTACCATTAAAACTTAGTCAAAGTATCATTAAATCCTCCCCCCAACGGTCTTTGACAATTTTTTTTTTTTCATTTCCAAATTTTTGGTGGTCGTGTAAAGTGAAAAGTGCTATTCTTCACGAATAATGCCGCCATTTTGGGTGTGGAAAACCTCCTCAATGTAAAAAAAATCTCAAACTAACCGTTGGGGGGAGGTATTTTACATGTAGAATGTGTGTACCAAGATTGAAAAAAATCGGTCATGTAGTTTTCAAATAGCAGTAAACACGGACTTTGAAAAAGTGGTTTCGAGAAAAATGCGAAGTTTAGAGAAGTCGGAGCTACAGTGTTAGAGGAGCGGGACTAAATAGTCAATAACTTCGAGAGTTTTGCTCTGATTGACTTGAAGTTTTGGGATTATATTCTTGAAATGTTTAACTATAAGAAAAGACAACAAGAAATCGATTTTTCAAAAGTGCAAACCCTCCCCTTAGTGCCTCCCTTTAAGTACCTTTTTAATGTTTAGGTCACTGGTTAGTGTACAAAAAGAACAATTTTTTCCTCATATCAAGCTTTCTTGTAAATTGTATCGGTATCGGTATAGTATCGGCTGAAACAAGTATCGTTACATCCCTACTAAATATGGAAAATTGCGATTGCAACGTTTCCATCTATTTTTATTCGGATATCATCATCCTTAGTGTTCCGTGACCGGACATCATATCTACGGTTATCAATTTTTAAATATCCATAACGCTTGATGTCCAGCACGATGCGCAACTCGGAGTACAAATTTCTCGTTCCTCTGTTTGCTCCAGTGCGTTGGGTCTGTTGACGTTGTCGGCGGTCGGGAGATGCGTCAACGTGACGGACGTGGCCCAGGACGATGTTGAATTTTTGACGCGAGCACGGGAGCTCCTGGCCCGCTTGAACCGCGAACACGGCGAATGGAACAATCGCCAGACCAAGGCTGCCTGGGCCTATGCGTCGAATTTGACCGACGAGAATCTCGCCTCGCAGCTCAACGTTTCCGCCCAATTTGCCAATCACGTGCGGCAGATGTGGCGAGAGATAAACGATTTTCCGTGGCGTGGTATACGGGACTACGACACGCGAAGGCAGTTCGAGAAGCTCTCGAGTCCCGGTAGCGCTGCACTTCCGGAGGCGGTAAAGTTCGTTCATATTCGAAAGGGGCATTGGTTGTGGGATCGTTGAAGTTCTGAGCTTGCGATAAAATCGAGAAGCGATGCGCGTCGATTTTGATGGAATTTTGCACGGGAACGAGACTTGGATGACTTTGGGTCCAATTGGCATTGAGATGTCGTTTGGAAGTAGCGTGAATAGCGAGCAAAAATGCAGAATCAAGATAGCGTGATTTTGTCATTATTTTTGTCTTCGCCTCAGGGATCATCACGGTGTAACGAGTCGACAAATAGCTGATTTTTTTATGGTTAAAATACGCTAATTAGTCTGATTTTTTAACGAATACGAAAAAAAACGAAACAATTCGAGATTTTTCGATGTCAAGTGCCCTTAAGATGGCAACCCATCTACAACGAAGTTCGATGAGCAAGCTTGAAATTCAGTGTACTTATCGCCGAAGTGTAAACAATTTTTTTTTTTCATCGTGCTAAACATGTCAAATTTCGTGTCCAAAAAAGAGTATTTGCGGGGAATTTTACGGCACCGGATTATTTTTAAAAAATGTACAGCTGAATCACACAGAATTCTTGCTGAGACTTACGGCAACGGGGCCGGGTTGAAATTCCGAGCTTTGAATGATCAGAACGCTCAAAACTCCGAAAGAATACTACCCCGAAAGAATTTTACACGAAAGACCAAAACTCCGAAAATCTGAACACCGTCAAAATAATTCGGCTATAGAAGCTTTAAAAGATTCAAAATTTTCAATAAATCGACGAATTATTTCCAGAACTTTTTATTTTTTTATTAAGAAGCGATTTTACGTCAATTTTGAAATTTGTCTAGACAATGTTATACGTTCTACATAATTTACAGTCAACTGTGTAGACTTTTGCTGGCATAATCTTGACGGATCTTGTCATTTCGGAACATTAAAATTATGAATTTTGAACCGTCGGCGCATTAAAAGTTTGGAATTTCAACTCGGCTCTCATGTCAAGATCATGCCAGCGAAAGTCTACACAGTTGACTGTAAAATGACGTGGAACGTATAACATTGTCTAGACAAAAAAATTGACGCAAAATCACTTCTTAATAAAAAAAAATGATATAATTCGTCGATTTATTGAAAATTTTGAAACTTTTAAAACTTCCACAGCCGAATTATTTTGACGGTGTTCAGATTTTCGGAGTTTTGGTCTTTCGTGTAAAATTCTTTCGGAGTTTTGATCTTTCGGAGGACCGTTCTTTCGGAGTTTTGAGCGTTCTGACCATTCAAAGTTCGGAATTTCAACCCGGGTCCGTTTTGGATTTCGGAACATTAAAATTCGGAATTTTAAACCATCGGCGCATTCAAAGTTCGGAATTTCAACCCGGCCCCACGGCGACCATGCTATGTCGGAAACAACATGCAGAGATTGGTTTAGACGCTTCAAAAATAATGACTTTGATGTGTTGAATTGGAAACATCATGAAGACTCATGTCAGACGCTAGCTGAACTTGCAGAATCATTAGGAGTTGATCACACAACAGTTTCGAAATGTTTTAAAGCATTAGGAACAATTTTTTTGAATAAAGCATTGAGGGATCATCACAGTGTACAATTGAAAAAAAAAATCGATTTTTTTACGTTATCCGATAGTATAGACAGTTATAAACATGGACATGGTATCGCCAATTGATCGTAAGTAGACGATTTATATGAAAATTCCGCACTCCAAACTATAAGCGCGGTGTACACTCTCAAAGGAAGAGTTTTCAAGCTATTCGTCTCAAATTTTGACACAACATTCTTCACGCCATTCTTTATCTTGCTATGGAAGCTTTTTTTATAAATCATCATATTTTTTTTAACGAAAAACTGTCGAAAGAATAGGCTAAATTCTATACATTTTTTCAAACCGCCACCATTTTTTTAATTTTGATTTTAAAAAACCTCCATATTTTAAGAAACCTCCTTTTATATTGATTAATAATCTTTTTACAGATTTTGTTTCCGATAATATTTACGCCCACACCATGTACACCATGAGCACCCCTTTTTCGAACACATTTTCAACCATTAAAAAAAATGTGCAAAAAATAAAAATAAGCGTTTAAAAAATTATTTTCGGTTGTTTATAAGTGCTTTGATTTTACATTAAAAAATCAGACTGATTAGCGTATTTTAACCATGGAAAAAAAATCAGCTATTTTTCGACCCGTTACACTATGATGATCCCTCAATTTTCACGAAAAAAGAGCGAGCACTTATTCAACATCCCAATAAAATACGATTTCCACGCGTAACTTTGCGCTTTGTATGCTCGCGATAAACTCGAAAACGATTGCATTAGCGTCAATGGCGTTTCCACCAAAATGATGCCCGAAATCACCCGACATTATTTGCCCCTACTTTGATAACCGCTGCGTAATGCGTCGTGTTTCCAGAGATACAAGGAGTTCGGTGAGATAACGAGCAAAATGCAGAGCGCGTACTCGACCGCCAAGATTTGCGATTTCAAGCAACCGAGCAAATGCGATCTCAGTCTCGAGCCCGAAATTACGGAACTCCTGATGACGACGCGCGACCCCGAGGAGCTCAAGCACCTGTGGTCCAAGTGGCGCGACGTTACCGGCAAAAAGGTCAAATCCGATTTCGTAAGGTACGTCGAGCTGAGCAACGAGATCGCTCGGCTCAACGATTACAAGGACATGGCCGCTTATTGGCTCAAGGATTACGAGGCCGACGATTTTGTTCAACAAATCGGTAACCATATATCAATCGATTAATTAATATAATCAACAGATCGATTTGAATGTCAGCAAAGAGTTATTAACGCGTTCAGCTCGATACGGATAATGGTAAATTCGAGAAAATATGACAAACATAAATTTCGATCGGTTACACTCACAAGGAACATCACTTAAGTGAGTCCGCCTTCGGTTTTGTCGAAACTCATATATGTGATAAAGCATTGAAAACTATTAGACATATTTCTTTTTATCTGCGGAAAAAAACTTATAAAGGGGAAACGACCCCCTAAAGAAAGGTGTGTCACCCCTTAATTGATTTTTTTTTAAATGATTCGATAGTGGATTTGTCATCGCTTGACATTAAAAAAAATTTGGTTTTTGTTTTATTCAGATCGGTGGACTGCTTCTGCGTGAACCTGCACCCCCCCCCCCCGAAATTCCAAATGCATATATCTCGGAACTAGAAGTAACTGATAAAAAAGTCTGTACATAAAAGTTGTAGTTTTGTGTTAGCTTTCGAGCGGACGACTTGAAATAATTTTTACGTTCCGGTAACGCTGATTCTTTACCAAAATAAGGGGGAAGTTATTTTTTTATTCAAAAATGACTATTTTTTTAACTGAAAAAATTACAGAGTCTTCCAGTATGTCTGACGATATTGCAAAAAAATCGCCAGAGTGGCACGGATCGAGGTTCTAGGGTAAAAAAATGAAACCACACAAATTAATTTTTTTATACCGGAACCTCGCTCCGTGCCACTCAGGCGATTTTTTTGCGATATCGTCAGACATACTGGAAGACTCTGTAATTTTTTCAGCAAAAAAAAACGGCTGTTTTTGAATTAAAAAATTATTTCCCCCTTTTTTTGTAAAAAAATCACCGTTACCGGAACGTAAAAATTATTTCAAATATTCCGCTGGAAAGCTAAAACAAAACTACAACTTTTATGTGCAGACATTTTTCTTCAGTAACTTTAAGTTTCTGAGATATGTTAACAAAATATGTTGAAAACGGAACGAGGTTCCGGTATAAAAAAATTAATTTGTGTGGTTTCATGTTTTACCTGTTTACCCTAGAACCTCGATCCGTGACACTCTGGCGATTTTTTTGCGATATTGTCAGACATACTGGAAGACTGTAATTTTCGCAGCCAAAAAAAATGGCCGTTTTTTAATAAAAAAAAATAATTTCCCCCTTTTTTGGTAAGAAATCAGCGTTACCGGAACGTAAAAATTATTTCAAGTCGTCCGCTCGAAAGCTAACACAAAACTGTACTTTTATGTACAGACATTTTTTTTCAGTTTCTTGTAGTTTCCGAGATATATGTATTTGGAAAGAAATCGGCATTTTCTAAAATGTTGAATTAAAAAATGTGAAAAAATTCACATAGAATGCCTTTTAGTAGTACTTTGATATAACCAATTGTGGGGCAGATCTGAGATGGTCGAAAAAGTGGCTGATTGACGGAGAATCCCTCATATATGAGTTTCAACAAAATAAACGACGGACACTTAAGTGATGTTCCTTGTTGGTTAGAGACGGTCAATCATTTTTGTAAATTTGAACCCATTTTGAGTTCAAATTAATTCGTTCTTTCAATTATCTCTTTCATCGTATAGGTTTCTTTCCTTCTTTACGTGCCCACCTTATTCCATTTCCCCCCCTAGGTTTAAATTAATATTTATTGCATATAATTAATACGTAACGCATTATATCGATTATAAGTAATTCACGCCTAGCTTATGAGATCAAATCTAGCCGTTTAATTATCCAGATCCACGTTCGCTTATTATTACCATAGTAATAACGATTATCATCAATTTAATTAATTAATTAATAATCAATAAAATTATTTACTATAATTCATCAATAAAGCATTTATAATGATTATCAATTTCATTAATAAATAAATAATAATGAATGATAATTCTTATCAATATTTGATAAATCCAGATTATTATTGTTGACGTTTTTGTTGCTGTCACCATTACTATCAATAAGTTATTCATGACTAATATTTTTGCTGTTGTTTTTACTACTATTATTATTGACAGCTAGTCATATATTTTATCCCATCATACTAGTTACCATTAGTTATTATTTATGCATTATTATTATTATTATTATCGTAATTACTGCTGGAATAAACAAATAATTTTCAAAATCAATGCAGAAACTTTGTGGACGGAATTGAAGCCCCTGTATTTGCAATTGCACGCTTACGTGAGGCGTCAATTGCGCCTTAAATACGGGGAGGAAATCGTGAGCAAGGACGGCCCGATACCGGCTCACCTCTTGGGAAACATGTGGGCACAAGCGTGGGGCGACATTGCGCAATTCAGTACGCCCTATCCAGGCAAACAGTTGCCGGATGTGACGGATGCTATGATCAAGAAAGGTGAGTTTTCGCTTTTATATATATATACCGCTTTCAATTTAGACGCGTTTCACCTAGTAAAAACCCGTCCTGAATGAACGCCTTCGTTGCAACTAGTTTTTCCTAGTTAAGGAGATTGGAGCGTTAGCCACCATACAAGATGAAATTTCAAAAAAAATATGTTATTGTCTAGACTATGCTGAGTCTTTACGAATTTGTTGAATATTTTTTCACCACCAATCACCGGAGATTAAAATAGTTTAATGTATGTAACTTTACGTGCGGTTAGATGGGCAAAACGTTCACGCTAGGAGTGATGTAATACTTTTTGGCTATTTACCACCAAGATAAATCGTTTCTAACAACGGATTCACGCAAACTGGACCTTTGTATACATTTAGAGAAAAAAACCCATCTTGCCCGTCGTAGACCATATCCCATGTAGAGATTGACCGTTGGCCCTGGGACGGGCCTTCACAGTTAGCCTTTCTAGAATATTGGGCCTTGAGTATTTACCAATGAGGTGCCTTTGTAGAAATGATAAGAACGGCCCGATATCGGCCAACAGAGCCAACAATTATTGGGCCAATGATTTAATTCATTGTAGCGCCAATGTTGGTGATTGCACTTGGCCCTATGTGGGCCCTCTTAAAGGGCCTATGTAGAAATTGACCACTGGCTCTATGATGGGCCTTCACAGTTGGTCTATCTAGAAGTTAGTCTATCTAGAATATTAGGCCGTGAGTTTGATTGGGTTTGTTTGAGTGCGTGATAAATATTCAACCTATATTGGGCCAAGGTTGGCCCAAGATTGGTCCTTATGGATACATATTTCATGGAATAACCTTGAAATAAATTGTGATTTGCGTATATGACAGGTTTCAAAATTGGCATGTTTTATTTATGTTGGTTATTCACGAATGCCAATAATAGGCCAAGACTTGATTACAAAAACTGAATTGGCACAATATACAGATAGTGAATAACCCAAGGCTTAAATAAAATAAACGCAGGTATGGTCTGACCCACTTAGCCAATAAAGGGCTTAGATTAATTAAATGTAATTTCCAGTATTTTAGCATTGCCAGTTTTCAAATTGGCAAATTTCGATGAACTATCACGGCTGTTTATTGGTTTTGAAAGATGGGCCAGGATAATCTTTAGTAATGGGCCGATATTGTGCCGGTTCTCAATTCATGACGGGACAATAATGGGCCAATGTAATTGCTTGTATTTTAGCATTACCAGTTTTTAAATTGGCAAATATAGTTCAACCATCACGGCTATTTATTGGTTTTAAACGATGGGCCGATATTGTGCCGGTTTTCAATTTATAACGGAACAATATTGGGCCAATGGAATTATCAGTATTTTAGTATCCCTAGTTTTTAAATTGGCAAATTTAGTTTAACTATCACGGCTATTTATTAGTTTTTAAAGATGGGCCAGGACAGGCTTGTGGGATGGGCCGATATTGTGCCAGTTTTCAGTTTAGAGCGGAACAGTAATGGGCCAATATTATTTCTCTTTTGTTGGCTTATACGATGGTCCCAATATTGGCCTGATCGTAACATTGGGCAACTCATGGCAACCTCTACATGGGATATATTCAATATAGAACCATCATGGCTTGATGGAAGATTAGGAATCTTGGCTGGCGAATGAAGAGCATTGCTGCTAACCTCAGTGTCCGCGAAGTTGTCGTTTTTTGGCAACAGTTAATATTAATTTATAATAGTGATAAATAAACTCGTGACATAAGTATAAATAGACATAATTGTAAATTATAAATTTAATGATGTGTTGTGCAAAACATTCGCTGACGCAGTTTTCTTATAATAATCATTGATAATGTTATACTTTTTCAAGATGGTAGTCACACAAAAGTTTTAAAATGAAAATATGAACATGCATAATTTTGCCCTTTGATTACATATTTTATGAAAAATTAGCATCTACGGAATAAATCTATACCTCATTTGCATTTTTTTGAGCTTCATTGAACAAAAAAATTCATAAACCATCATTTGACTCAACTGGACCGCTCCAACCTCCTTAAAACTAGAATACGTGTTTAGAAACGCAAATAAACCCAAGCTCCAGTCAGTTCAGTCAGACCGCTCATCCACCTAGATACATATACAGGGTGTCCTGTGATTAATGTATAATCCTGCAACTGTCGATGTCCTACTATATGCTCGAATTTCAGTTTAGTTAACGTCCCACGGTTTTCGAGATAAAAATCATCTGTTTTTTATTTTTCGCATGCCATTTCCACAAATGATAATTTTTTCTGACCCGGTTTAAAAAAAATACTCTCGGTTATTTGTTTCATGCAGAAAAGTATTCTTTTTAACCTTAAGGTTGTTGCTAAACCATTTTTAAGGGTGCGGGGAGGAACGAAGTTGCTATGCTTATACATTTTGTGACGTCACCAGTGCCAACTTATTGTAGCAAAATATTAATGACGTGTACGAGTGAATATCGTGAAAATGTTCAAAGGAAGAGTAGATAATTGTTATTATCATTTACATATATGGTAATTTAAGTGTTAGGTTTGTCAGAAAATTAAATGTTGATGTTTAGAAATTCTATTAAAATAGACACGAGCTTTGGCAACGTCGCACGGTTCTGTCGTAATTCCAGGCTGTTAGGTTGACTGCAGTGACTGTCACAGGTCGCAGCTGTGTTGCGCGCGTTTCGTGCCAGTCGGCGTTTTCAGAGGTTATGTCAGAGCAGAAGGAGGCAACAAATGATTCAGAAAAAAAAGATTAATGTGCCGCAAAGTTTATGATGGAAAAGATAGAAGCTAGGAAAAAAGAATACATCATAATAAATAAATAAATAAGTTCCCCTTAGTTGCATTTGGCTTTAGCGTATTTGAAATTGCGCGGTAGGTTTTCGATTAGTTCTGCTATTCCCATAGTTCCGACGTTGCCACATTTTATTTCATACTCCTCAACAAGCCTCTCTTTTTCGTAAACTGGTCGCACATTTATCATACATTATCATTAATTAGATCGGTATATCCTGACCATTTTTTTTCGGTAATATTGTTCTGTACACTATCCCGCACACAATATTCGTTTTTTGGGTCACTTTCTTCACAAATGCGGAAGGTATACGTGAGAAACTGAAATGGTAACGCCGTTGCCCCGTACGACCGATGCAATCAAGTGGAGTTTGATGTAAACTGAAAAATTTAATATTTAATAAACGAGTGCGGAACCCTTCGTTCTTCTTTTGCCAGCATATTCAGAAAATATACCATAACGATTAGTACAATTTTCAGTAAGGTCTTAGGCCACAGTAACGGGTATAAAATCATGTGCGAATTTAACATTTTTTTTCGTATGAAAAAGTGATTCGCTCATAAAATGAATCACACATCTATTTAGTATGAATATCAAGCTGTTAGAATATATATATATATTTTTTTTCGATGTAGAAAATGGCCGACTACTAATATTTTCTTTTATCTTTTTTTTAGGTGCTCCGCGGCGTGACATTTAGCATCCACAATTTTTGACCCAGAACAAAAAACAAAAATTCTCGTTAATCTACATTAGAATACCTAGAGAAGTGCGTACGGAATTTAAAAAATATTGTTTCATTCAAAAGTTGTAGGTATTTGAACTTAAGGAATGAATTTTCAGTGAAAAATTTCGTTATAATTGCTCATAAACTGCTCATAAAATGAAAAGTTTTCGACTAATCAGAAATTCCGTACGTACTTCTCTGCGAAATGCAATCAGGAACATAACTTTCAAATTTGAAGTAAATCGAGTGAAAATTGTTGAAGTTATTTGTCACGCCAATTGAAAAAAAAGCTGTTTCGAGAAGTTTCGAGTGGTCGGCCATTTTGTACATCGAAAAAAAATATATATATTTTCTCACAGCTTGATATTCATACTAAATACGTGTGCAATTAATTTGATGAGTGAATCACTTTTTCATACGAAAAAAAATGGTTGAATTCGCACATGATTTTATACCCGTTACTGGGGCCTAAGGCCTTAATATCTATTAACCCCAATATTTTTAAGCAACATCCCTAAATGTTAAGGAAACTTTATGAAAAGAGATCTTATGCAGAATTCTCATACAAACCAATTCAAAAATCTGACTTTGATAGCCTGGGGTGTAAAAAAAAGTGCTACGCATATCGTACCGATTCCTTTGAAAAGTTGCTCAGTTATTGTCAATTCATATCATTTGTAGAAATGGCGTGCGAAAAACCAAAAGCAGATGATTTTTTTTTTCGAAAAACAAGATAAAGCCCAAAATCTCGAAAACCGTGGCACTTTCACTAAACTGAAATTCCAGCATATAGTAGGGCACGATCTAATCTATCGACAGTTGCAGGATGATCCCTTCATAACCACCCTGTATGTATAAATCCGTATTCGAACAGGATACAACGCAACAAGCATGTTCCGCCTGGCGGAGAGTTTCTTCGTCTCCGTAAACTTGAGCGCGATGCCCGAGCTCTTTTGGAAGAATTCGATCCTGGTGAAGCAGCAAGACGTCGAGATGATATGCCACGCGGGTGCCTGGGACTTTTACAACGGCGAGGACTTTCGCATAAAGCAATGCACGCGGGTGAACATGGCCGATTTGGAAACGGCACATCACGAGATGGGACACGTGCAGTATTACCTGCAGTACAAGAATCAGCCGACGGTATACAAGGAGGGCGCCAATCCGGGATTTCACGAGGCGGTGGGCGACACGATATCGCTGAGCGCCTCGACCCCGGGACATCTGAAAAATCTCGGCCTCCTCGATCAGGTGTTCTCGGACGACGAGGCTGTGCTCAATCATCTGTACTTCGTTGGCCTTGACAAAATTGCCTTTCTGCCGTTCGCTTATATGATGGACAAATGGCGCTGGGCCGTTTTTCAAGGTGGCATAACGCCCGACACGTACAATTGTAACTGGTAAGCGACTCGGCCGTTCCAATGGGGCACATCTTTTTACCTGCATCAGGGCAATTTCAGAGTGATGGCAAATCCGAAAGGTCAATATTTCGAAGTTGGGCTTCATTTCGTGCCGGTGGATTCGTTTCGCAAATATCTTGAAGTTTAGTCGATTTCTTTGAAGACTGAGATTTATTATGTCTGAAAAATAATACTTGAGATTGGAGCTAGAGAGGAAGTCTTCCTGACTATGAGACTTACGACTCATAGTCAGTTGTTTGAATTCGCTTGGGTTTGTTTTGATTGTTTGTTTCGCAACGTGGATTGGGTGTTTTACTGTTGTACGGAAATCATCTTAAATGGTCAATTACTTTATATTATGCTCACAATATTTTTTTTTCTTCGCGAATGTCAGTATTTACGCTATAAATCGGCAATAAAATTTATAGAGTAGAATAAAATGATAGAAAATACTCTTTTAACACTCTATTCTTTAAGGATGACAAGAGAATGAACCATATTTTTAATATAGTCAAATACCCTTGCTGTGTAATTCGATTTAACTCTGTGAAGCATACATTTTTCTTTACGTGCACGTTTTTTTTGCTCTTTCGGTATTGATGACCCCCGCCACGTAAAAAATAAAAATTTAAGGGGTTAGGCCACTGTAACGGGTTTAAAAACATGTGCGAATTTAACAATTTTTTTTCGTATGAAAAAGTGATTCACTCATAAAATTAATTACACATCTATTTAGTATGAATCTCAAGCTGTTAGAAAATATATATATTTTTTGTTCGATGTACAAAACGGCCGACTACTAATATTTTCTTTTGTTATCTTTTTTTTTAGGCGCTCCGCGGCGTGACATTTAGCATCCACAATTTTTTACCTAGAACAAAAAACAAAAATTCTCGTCAATCTACATTATAATACCTAGAGAAGTACGTACGGAATTTAAAAAAGATTGTTTTATTCAATAGATGTAGGTATTTGAATCGAGTTGTAGGTATTTGAATGAATGTTCAGTGAAAAATGTCGTATAAAACCATAAAATGAAAAGTTTTCGATTGATCAGAAATTCAGTACGTACTTCCCTGCGAAATGCAATTAGGAACATAGCTTTTAAATTTGAAGTAAAACAAGTGAAAATTGTTGAAGTTATTTGTCACGCCAATTGGAAAAAAGCTGTTTCGAGAAAAACGCGTTTAAAGTTTTGGGTACTCTATGGCCGTGCCAGAGGTGGGCTTACGTGATACGCTCAGAGTCGGTGAAAAAAAAATTCCTTGCTAAAAATCGAATAGTAACGTATTCTTATGATGATAAAGCACCGTTTTAGCGAAAGAAAAAAATCGATTTTTTGAAAATTCTACTGTGGCCTTAATAGGTATGTTTTAGTAGTTATTGAATTTCTAGGAACCTTCAAACGCATTTACAACCGCCATATTTAATTAAAAAACACTTTTCAATCGTCAAAATCTTCATTATTTGTAACTTAGTTATTATTAATTATTATTTGTAACTTTGAATTAGGTGGAACATCAGTGTTACACTATGCCGCAAAGGGTTAACGATAACAATTATCGTTATCAGTACTATTAATATTGTTGTTATAATTACTATGAATTATTGTCGAATTATTTTTATTATTTTAATTCGATTGTTTGCAGCTTTAAATACTTCATAATAAAAATCTAAATAATTTACACGCGAGATTACAAATTCTTGTGTCGTCTGAGTTTAATCGTCCCTTAAAAACAGATTTTCCACCTTCAAGTGCAGGATTTATTAATTCATTATTAGATGAGTTTTTTCCCGGGAAGAATAATTTGCACCAGCAATTGATTGAATTTATTTCCGGGAGAATGTTGATCAATCTAAGCTTGAATTGATTTTCGATAGACATTTGTTATTAAATTGATTGAAAAATCAATAAGTTTAATTTCAAAATAATAAATTTAAAGTATTATATATTTATAGAAACGTTTAAAAATTCTATCTAGAATTTATTTTGGATACGATTTTCGATAACTTGATTTTTGATAAAATGTTGATTTATCGATAAAAATGAATTCACCCGTTCGTAGGTGGTCACTAGCCGAGGAGTATCAGGGCATAGAGCCACCGGTGGACCGATCCGAGGACGACTTTGATCCGGGCTCCAAGTACCACATAATCGCGGACGTCGAGTACATAAGATACTACGTCAGCTTCGTGATACAATTCCAATTTCACAAGGCCCTTTGCACGGAGGCCGGCCAGTACGATCCGTCCAATCCACAAAGCAAACCTCTCAGCCAGTGCAACATTTACGGCAGCCAAAAAGCCGGGGCTCTCTTCAAGTAAGCTTGATACCAGAAACTGGTAAAAAAAACGAGTAGTCAATAGTCAAATATCGGTAGTGAAAGAAAATGAATGAAAAAAATAAATAAATAGAATAATTTCAAAAATTCCTCAGCTGACTCGTGTAACGTTCCTTCATTTTTTCGCAGATCCATGCTCGAGCTGGGCTCGTCGAGGCCGTGGCAGGACGCGATGGAAAAGATCACCGGCCAGCGACGAATGGACAGCAGCGGCCTCCTGGAATACTTTAAGCCCCTGGCCGATTGGTTGAAGCTCGAGAACGAGAGGACCAATGAGTACATAGGCTGGAAACCGAGCAAACGAAGTAAGTTCCTCCGGAATGATAGAGCCCCCTTTCTGTGGGCTTTGCGGAAAGTTTCTCAAAAAACAATTTCCCAAATGACAATTTCTCGAATACAATATATCCCAAATAAACGTTTCCCAAACAGACAAAGAAAAACAATTTTAATTGAATCATTAATTGAATAATATCATAATTTTAGAATAGTTTAATTATTCAGTTATCATTAAAATTAGTATCTTAACTAACATGTACACTTTTCTAAACGAAAGTATAATTTAACTTTTTTTCTTTGAGTCAAGCTGACAAAATCGCAAGATTTTTAATGCAAAATGATACAGCGAAATAAATCTTACGATTGACCAACGTACAAAATGCGTCCCACGAAATATTTGCCTCGATTAATGATGCAATATTACCTTATGCAAATATTAATTACTCCAGTTTGAAGTTATTTAATTTATTTATAATCTGATCGCTCACCCTGAAAAAAATTGTCCATTCGCGATATTGTATTCGAGAAATAATTCTTTCGGAAAATTGTATTAGAGAAACTGTCATTCGGGCAATTTTCGAAGAAATTTTCGCAAACGTTTCTGTCGATACCTATTCCTCCGGAGATATCGCAAAGTAGCCAAAAACCTTCGGGAGAATTCAGGGATCATTTTGGTGGTTGCCGCGGATGCACTCGTTTGCGAGTTTGTCGCGAGCATACAAAACACAAAGTTACACGCGGAATATAGAGATCCTGGCGTCTTCTCAGGGGCCGTCCATAAATTATGTAACGCAATTAGGGGAGGAGGGGGGGGTCGGCCAGGCGTTACGGTCTACGTACGTGGGGGGGTCAAGGTTTGCGTTACGTCACGATTTTAAAACTGCTAGTAATCGCAAATTTTCTGCATGTTCAAGTTTTTAATTTAAACCTCGGGTGCAGTTTTATCGTGGACAGCTCACAGCTTTCTATACACAATGTCAATTAAGGGGGAAAATCACTGTGCAAGAACTTGCGCAGTAGCTTTTCCACATTCCCCAAGCAATATTTGAAGGACATTTTTTTTACAATTCTTGGAAGTACGCGTATTGAAAAATATGTTGACAAAATTTTTATTCACAAGTCCGAAAATTGACGGAGTTATAGTCAATTTAGTGAGAACAGGTAGCGCGACCGGTTAGTGGCCTCAGTCCCTACAGGTGTGGCATCATTTACAATAGATCAAGTACATTGATAAAGAATATTGATACTTCAATGTAAGTATCAATATTCTAGAAAAAATCGTAACTATATCAAGAAACACGGAACGAAAACTTCGAACGCGTTTTTCTCGAAACTAGTTTTTTCGACCTTGTCCGAGCGAATACTTAAAAACTTATCAACCGATTTTCAATATTTTTAAAAACACTTTTGTAATCGTAGTGCCTAAGGCTGTACGTATCCGCGATTTTAACATTTGATAATTACTATTTTTAAAGACTGCTTGAATACAGAAAAAGGGCCTTGAAAATAGAAAAAAAATTGCAAACTGTCGGCATTATGTAAAAAAAAACAAAATAAAAAACGGCTACGCATAACAATAGCTACAGATGTATAGATATCGATAAATTGTTGACTTTCAATTTACAGATAACCTTTCATAAAGATATCGATGGGACAATGAAGAGAAATTTTTTTTTGTCAAATCAAGTCATATATCTCGGTTAATTTTCAAAATTTTGGCATAAAAATTGGTATAAAACAAGATGAATATATACTTCATGAAATGAGTATAAACCCGATCCTTTCATAATTAGTTATGTCTATGAAAAAAATCGCAATTATTGACGACAAAGCACCCGTTACGTAACGGAAGGGGGGGGGGGGGGGGGGGGTAAAAATTGGGAAATTTTGCGTTACGTAATTTATGGGCGGCCCCTCAAGTCCATCGCAAGCGTGCAAACCCAAACAACCCGATAAACCCTAATCGCGACTTTCTCTTCAAGCTTGCAGGGGCAAGGTCGCGGCGACCGGAAGCAACGCCACCCTCGTCAACTAGCTCTACTGCAGTTCCGCCGTCCCCGACTAGAACAAGCCTTCTTCCCATCGTAGCACGACACCTGAAAGAAAATCTGAAAACGCACGTCAGTCGAACTCCGCTAGGACGTACTTATCGTTGTAAAATTGCTGCGAAAAAAAAAAAACAAGAAAAACGTTTCAAAAAAGGAGGCTACTTTGAGCAATCATGTATTTCTCGTCCGACATAAATCTTCACGTCGGATCCTCCAACAAAGTGCGCACATTTAAAAAAAAATCGCATTTATTCAAATAAGTTCAACGGAGACATGTTACACGAGCACATCGTCGATCGGACCAAAAGTTGCTCTTCCGAGCGTGACGACACATGACGAAAAATGGAAGAGATTAAAGTAGCACTATCCCCCAATTTATCGTCTCTAGAAAATCAACTTGGCAAGTTCCAAGGGAATTACGGTACTTGTAACTAGCAAACTAGGGGACTAACTAGTGCGTTGCTCTTTGGGAGTAATGAACTTGGGCAGCACTGCGACTTGCGAAAAAAATAACAATAAGAAAAGGAAGAAAAAAAAACAAATTGCAGAGGAACTTTATCGATTCGCTGTGAGTACGCGATTTAAACGAACTTAGTATCGGGAGAGGTACACCCGATCCTTCACAACATGCGTTGATCTCGCCGTTCAACAATGGATCCGCGAGAAAATGGGAGGGTAAAAAAAAGAATATCTATATTTACGGATATCCGATTTTTTGCCCGTCGACCCTCATTGGCGCGTTTTCGCGTATTTGCTGATTATTTCGCGGCAATTTTAAAGAACAGGAGCAGTCGGTAATTTGGGTTTATTTTGGTTGGATTTGGCAGAGGAGTGCGAAGAGAATCAGGCGTGGCACGGAGGGGCGGAAAGGGGAGCGAAGTTGAGAAATTTGTTGGGCCAAGACGAGACTACTTGGCTTTGGCACGGCCGCGACCGCGTTTCGCCGCTTTCGCTTCAGTCTTGTTCGCCGACGTGGCTTTGGTGCCCGCCGTTGCTTTCTTGGCCTGCGAAACAAAAAAAAACTATGAGGGGAAAAAAATGAAATCTTCGCGATTTATCAGAGTCATCCTCAACACATCGTCGTCGAGAATTTTGTTTCACGGGCTATTTCTCTTTAATAATAACAAAAATTCAACATTCCTCAAAGTTCAAATTAGCCAAGAGCGACAGAAATAAAAGTAGGGAATTCTTACCTTGATCATTCTGTCGGCGTCCATGTCGTCGTTATCCTCATCGGAATTATTATCACCGGACTCGTCTCCATCCATGAAGCCCTCGTCCTGCGAGGCTTGATTGCTCTTCTTCTTCGGCGCGGCGTTAATGAGATAGGGCGCAGGTGCCGACGATTTGTTGTAGGCCCTCGTGAACGCTGCCTTGACCTTCAGCGACAAAATTAAAAGTCGTCATATTTTTTTCTCGCGTCGTTAATAATTAACTAAGGAGGAGCTCTCTCCCGAATTCAATCGAACATGATGTGAATAAAAACGAGCAAACCTTGCTGTCGATGACCTGCATCGGATCGCGCTGACCTGGCCAGAGGGAAACTTCCACCAAGGACTCCAAATCCTCTCTGATTAAAAAAAAAACGAGATTTGATTGTTTCGAGTCCGCGATAACGATAATCAGTTCGTAATTCTTTTTTTAAACATTTTTGTCGTCCTGTTCGGGTCGACATGACATCAATTATTTCAAAGTTTTTATCAATTATTTAAAATGCGAAATTATTTTACTTGTTTATGATTAAAAATTATTATGGTGTGAATGATTTATTATTATAAGGAATAAAAATAATAATAATTAATAATAATCTATTATTTATTATACAAAATGACCGACTGCAATTAAATTCAAAATTATTATAATATTATTACTATTCATTTTTTTGACCATTATTATTTCGAAAAAAATAATAAACATTAACTAATTACACGACTGTATACAGTACAACAAGAAAAATCGATGGATCAGTAAATACGAATGATGAATGAAAATGCTTATTGGTCCTCGCAGGCCATTACCTCATCAAATGATAATTGTTCATGACACTGAGAGCCTCGTCGATGCCGTCGTTCTGACGAAGTGCCAACGGGCGAACAATTGCGTCCCTCAGATGGCTCAGGTAATCGATGTTGATGGATTCTTTGCTCGCGCCAGTCGTGAGCCTAGAGTGTACCGTGATTTCTTGCAGGAGTCTGCAATTGTATTTACACAGATAAAAGTGTGACGATGAGCAAAATGTGTGCTGGAAAAATGGACACGAGAGAGGTAAAAAAAACACACACATTTTCCGTAAGGAATGAGACTGGTTAAGAGAAGGCGTAATTCGGACGATTTTTCTCATTCCCTACCTGTCGAATTTGCCACGCTTCGAATTGCGGCCAAGCCAGGCGGGAAAATTCGCTTGGGCGTTGAGTCGGCCCGACATGAGGGTGCCCGGTATCACGGAGGAAAAGCACGCCTGAGTCGGCAGCAGGGACCACGCACCGTTTCCTCGTATCGCGTTCTCCACGAGATCGCCCATCGCCAAACTGTCGGCACTGCGTGCTACGCGGTCCAGTGTCTCTTCCCTGCACGTAGAAAATGAGTTTTGTTTGGGTTTGAACCGATTCTGCATCATGAATCGTATGACCGTATTGTTTTTTCATATGCTGAACTATTAGTTAATAACAAATTGGTAAAGTTGTTTTTTTGTCGAAAATCGAACATTTTTTCTATAGATTGTCATTTTCGTAATTGTGAAAATTTCTAGAACTATTCGGTCTTACGAAACTATTGTTATATCCGAAGTACAGTTTTTTATTGTTTACTTCAGATTATTTAAATAACAACTTCATCGTTTATTAATATTTTCATTTTTTAATTAACAGATTATTAATTTTAATTAACTTCAGATTATTTAAATAACAACTTCATCGTTTATTAATATTTTCATTTTTTAATTGGATACTAATTTTCAATTTGCAGAAGTTTATTTAATTTAAATTATCAAATAAAAATTCAATTTTCAATTATATAATAAAATATAATAAAGAAATCGAGCTCGTTTCTCAATTTTCCCAATAATCTTATCAGTAAAATACTCAAAATCCACCTGTGGTCCCCAAACTCACCGTCAATGAAGAGAAACTAAAATGCGAATAAAATAAAAACAATTTGCCCCCGGATAAATTGCAGTTCGGGTAAATCGAACCCGTAAAAACCGATCTACAGACAAATTGAATAAATCGCTGAGAAAAATCATTTCCAAGAGGAACACCCAAATAATATGCCCAACCAATTTATCACTTTTCTCACCATCTCCAATCTAAATAATTTCACCAACGACAAATCGATGCGTACCTGGGTGCGTTGGGTGTGACGGACAGATAATTCTCTTGGACGAAAAGCCCGGCGATGTTGTAATCGTGAAAGAACAAATCGCTCTTGTCGTGAATGCTCATGCTCTTGTGTTCCTCGGCGCTGAAAACTTTGCGTATAACGTCCCAAGGTCCAAGCCTGAGGTCCTTCTTGTTCTGGCGCGTTTTCACGTCTTCCTGATTGCCCGATGCGCTCGTAGCGAGCATCGCCAGCTGATTTATCACTTGTCGAACGTCCTGATTGGTCGAAATGATCAAGCGATCGATTTCCTCGGTCGTCACGTTGATGTTCTCTTTGTGGCAGAGCGATTTCATGGCGCCCTGTACAGCGAACGAATTCATTGAAAACGTATTAATTCCAGATAGCGCGAACCGACCAGTGAATGTACGAATAACGACACTGTAGGACTCAGATGGACCGTAAAATGGAAATCATATCAAAACGCATTGTTCAATGGCTATAGCTACCAAGTGACGTTATTCTAAATCCAATAAAAAAAGAGACGTTATTCTGAAATCCGAACAAAAACTCACTCTTATCTGCTCGACTCTGGGTTTTTGGAAGCGCAGGTCAAACGTGTAATTCGAGAGTGTTCGCATCTTCGGATGTTGGCGATCGTTGCAGATACAAACGACCGGGACTTCCGAGTTTTTTATGAGGCTAATCAGTTCTTGGAGACCACCGCGATCCTCGTTGCCCGCCATGCCGTCCACCTCGTCCATCAGTAATACGTGCTTCGTCGATAATTTGCTGGCCGGGCGATCTGAGAAAATCCAACCGATGTTATCCAAACTTTCCTCGCAATAATAGAATAAACAAATAAACAAACACATGCCTGTAAAATATCCCGTCACGGTGTTGTTCGACAAGATTCCGGAGATTTCTTGCTTCAGCAGTGTTTTGCTCCTCGTATCGGAGGCGTTGAATTCGAGGAGATCGAGGCCGAGCTCCGCGCAGACCACCTGAACCGTGGTCGTTTTGCCGACCCCCGGTGGACCCGAGAGCAGGCAAGCCTTGAAGAAACCGCCGTCGTCGTTTTTCGCGTACGGGCCTGCGATACCAAAAAAAATCGATCATGTATCGATGGGGAAAATTTTACTGGCATTGTCGACCTGCAGTGTCGTCTGCAGATTTATTTTTTGTTATTTTACTGGCGTGATTACGAGTACGTATCGATCTCTACGCAAAAGGGTGTTTTTCAAAAATTGAAAACAGTTTCGCATTTACGACACGATAAAAAATCCGTTCCTCTACGAAATTAATATTGATAATGCAAATAAATCTTACTCGGTCTGCCGATTTTCACGCTTCCATGTTGATTTTTGTGCCAATTGCTCAGCCAGGTGTGAAGCTTCTTCGCGTTGCTCTTGTCACCGTGTTGCCCGATTATCTTGCTCATGGTCTTCGGCCTGTATTTTTCGACCAATGCCACCTGCTGGTTGTCGTCCGTCTGCTATTGCAGAACATTCATTGAAGACATGAATTGTCGACATATATACATATATACATATTTCGATTATATAATTTTAATTTATTTATGTATTCAAATAATTAAAAAAAAATATATAATGAATGAATATATTATTATTGCAATTATATTATTGATTATTGACATGTCATAATGATAGGATTGCTTCATAATTTAATACATTATACATATACAGTACTATAATAGTAATGGTAAATTATTAATACATTAGTATCGCTAAATATAATCAATTATTAAGTAATAATTTATCAAATGAATAATTATTATGAAAAAAGGTGAGATATTATTATTAATGATAATTAATCGTAGATTCCAGTGTACAGGGTCTTCCCCCTTATAACATTCCCCACCATATTCCACTTCCTCATCTACGAATTATTAATAATATTATATCGTATAATAATAACAACAAACTTAAGAAACGAAAAATAAATAAACTTATTACAGTTGTTGTTATGTATTATTCTATACAGTAATCATATCGTGGTCTTTTATTTATCTAAAATAATAATAACAATAATATGACTAACTATATCATTCTATTCACTGATATGATTTTATTATTTTAATAATATATAAATAAATTAAGACAATAACATTGAAGTTTACATATACATTTAATATTTCAGTTTATTTTTCAATTAAAAAAAAATAATAATTTTTCAACGTTTTCGTCCGATCCATAGAAATCAAATTACCTCCAAAATTTTCAACATTTAAAAATATACTCAAGGTCAAGCGAATAAATACCTGCGAAGTTTCAGGAGCACTCACAGCATCTTTGCTCTGCGAATCATCTCTTTTGGATGTGCCTGGTTTTTCCTCATTTCGCTCCGTAGGCGGCGATTTCTCATTTTTCGGTGTGCAAACTTTTTTGGGGCTCGGACTCTTCGCGACTTGGTCGGGCGATCTCGACCTCTTTCGCGCTTTCGACGCGTTGCGCGGCTGAACGACGGCAGACGCTTTTCCCGCTGGTTTCGTTCTGATGAGGTCCAGGAGCTCGTCCTCGGATATTTTCTTCGTTCCGAGAGCGGCGGCCTGGGACGGAGAGGGGGAGAGAGAAAGCACGTTTGAAGGATGATATCGAAGGGGCGAAGAGTGGGAAGGCGAGCAGAAAATGGCATAGTACTTTTTCGAGCTTCGAGACACCTGCCTCGTCACCGACCACCAGGTAGTCGGTCTTCTTCGACAACGACTTGACTGTACGGCCACCGTACTTGTGGATCAATTCCTCGGCCTCGTCGCGCTCTAGCGAGTCCAATACGCCGGTCAGAAGGAACGTGAGGCCGGCCAAGCAATTGCTGGCACCCTGGAACATCGAAGAACCGTGAAGAATGGAAAAACAAACGCAAGCCGCTCCCTAGTCACTTTCTTTCGCCTCAGAGCGAACGAAAATGACGGAGGGTACGAAAAGTGTTCGATTTGAAAGTACGAACTTCCGGTATCGGCTTCGAGCCGGGATTTCGAGCGCCACCGCGCTGCAAATAATTCGTGTACAGGGCCGCGCGTTGTTTCTTCTTCTCGATCTGTTCTTCGTAGACGTCGGGAACGGACTCGTTCGCTGATTTATCCTTCTTCTTAGTTTCGTGCCTCTCGATCACGACTTGGCTCGTTTTCTTCGGTCCCTTCAACACGCCGAAATTCAACTTGCCCTTTCCATCTTTCGATTCCGTCGCGTCCTTGCTCGTTGCGCTTTCGCTGTTTGCACCTTCGCGCCCAGACTTGGCCGCGCTCGGCTTCTTCTCGTCTTTTGGAGCTGTCGCGAATTGAGAAGAAAAAAATCATTTTGCACGTTTTTTCAACCGAGCCGAGAAAATTAAATTTTACGAAAACTTTTATTCATGCAACGAAAAATTGAATTTGAAAATTAAGGCGTTAGGTCACAGTAACGGGTATAAAATCATGTGCGAATTTAACAATTTTTTTTTCGTATGAAAAAGTTATTCACTCATGGAATTAATTACACATCTTTTTAGTATGAATATCAAGCTGTTAGTAAATATATATTTTTTTCGATGTACAAAATGGCCGACTATTCGAAACTTCTCGAAACAGCTTTTTTCCAATTGGCGTGACAAATAACTTCAACAATGTTCACTCGATTTACTTCAAATTTAAAAGTTATGTTTCTAATTGCATTTCGCAGAGAAGTACGTACGGAATTTCTGATTAATCGAAAACTTTTCATTTTATGAGCAGTTATAACAAAAATTTTCACTGAAAATTCATTTCTTAAGTTCAAATACCCACAACTTTTGAATAAAACAATATTTTTTAAATTCCGCACGTACTTCTCTAGGTATTCTAATGTAGATTGACGAGATTTTTTGTTTTTTGTTCTAGGTAAAAAATTGTGGATACTAAATGTCACACCGCGGAGCGCCTAAAATAAGATAATAAAAGAAAATATTAGTAGTCGACCATTTTGTACATCAAAAAAAAATCTAACAGCTTGATATTCATACTACATAGATGTGTAATTAACTTTATGAGTCAATCACTTTTTCATACGAAAAAAACATTGTTAAATTCGCACATAATTTTATACCCGTTACTGTGGCCTACCGCCTTAAGAGAAAAAAGTTTACAGTCGGTTTTTCAAGTTCTTTCGGCCCTCCCGTATTTCACGGTGTTCAAAGTGTAATCATTCATACGACCCAAACAACATTACAGAGAATATGTGCTCGCAATTTCGCACGCCCGTCTTACCGAGGTCGCGCCGTATCTTCTTCGCGTCCTCATTCTCGTTGGACGTCTCGAGATGCTTGCGTTTCCCGTTCGTCTTCGCGTCGTCCGGCTCTGAGCTACGATAGTCCGTTTCTATCTGCGAGGTGTCCAGTTGGCTCAAGGTCTTCTCGAAGTCGTCGTCCTCGTGGAACTCGGCCTCCTGCGTAATTGCGTCATAATTAAAATCTTATGAAACGATTGGTTCGAGTACAGAGAAGTACAGAGAACATGGTTTTATAGCATCGGAACTCAACTTTCATTCACGAAAAAGATTACGTAAAAATCCCAAAAGGTGACCGCTTTGTGAAGATCTTTGTGAACGCTTGTCAAGCGAAAGTGGCGCTTCGTTTAAGGGATCGACAGTGTCAAATTTTGAAAAAAAAAAAAACGATTTTATTCTTGCATCATACTATAGTATAGACGGCTATAAACATGCTGCTTAAATTTTGGGGAGAATTTTGAATTATTGCGGTTGCTACAGGCTTTCTCAGAAAAAGGTACTCAACCAGCTGCGTTAGACCTGGCACGGACGGACGCGTTTTTCTCGAAATGTCGTTTTTCAATACCGTACACACTCCCACAGGACGAGTTTTCAAGTTATCCGTCTCAAATTTTGACACAACATTCGTTACGCCATTCTTTATCTTGCTATCAAAGCTTTTTATTGTTTGAAATCTTCATATTTTTTTTTAACGGAAACCTGTGGAAAGGATAGGCTGAATTGCATACCTTATTTTCAAACCGCCACCATTTTGTCTATTTGGTTTAAAAAAAACCTCCATAGCAAGATAGCGGCTTTCACACCGATTAATAATCTTTTTACAAATTTTGTTTCAGATAATATTTACGGCGACAACCGTGTATACCGTGAAGACTCTTTTTATTTCGAAGACATTTTTGACAGTCAAAAAAATGTAATAAAAAAGAAAGTTTAAAAATGTATTCTCTTTTCTTCATGAGTGCTTTGATTTAGCATTAAAAATTAGATTGATTAACGAGATATACACCCAGATGGTCGGGGTCGAGGATTTAGAAGATATGAACATTCCGTCGACCGAAGGAGACCTACACTATGGGCCTGGTATAGATGATTCCATGTAAGTTGACAAATTTCATGACTTATTCATTCCCAAATTTTCAAACGCGTTTTTCTCAAAACCACGTTTTTCAAATCGGTACCCAAAATTTCTCGAAAACCAATGAACCGATCGCCTTGAGGTTTTTTGTGGTTATTCTATACACCATTATCTAGTACTTGACATAGAATTTTTCTTTTCCGTTACTTAGTTTTTGTTTTATAGACAAAATAATAACTAATTTTTGGCCCAAAAATTCCTATTCATGTTCAAACGTCCGCCATTGTCATGAATCGATATTTTTAAAATCGGCTATGACAAGTACTAGATTATAGTATCTAATTAAATAATCTTTTGGGTTGTTTTTTTCAGATGATTTTTGAAGAAACGCCAGTGGGCACTATATATGCAGATTTTTTTACGACGCCCCAAGGATCATACAATATCCTTGTATATTTTTGATATTTTTAAATAAAGAAAATCAAACATATTTATGAATGTATATACTTTTAGATAATTAAAATCTCAATCCGAAATTTCAAATAGTTTTACTTGAAAAAATTCACAAAAATGACCTTTTTTCCGGCTCTTAGGTGTATATCTCTCCTTAACGTATTTTGACAATTGAAAAAAAAACCGCAAAAATCAGCTATTGTTAGACACGTTACACAGTTATGATCCCTTAAACAATAATTTAATTGGTAATCAATATTATTCAATTGAAAAACTCAAACTTGAGAACACTGTGTATATAACAGCAGAAAAAAAAATTCAAAATCGTCCTGCTTTTCCGATTCATCCACAGACCCGAAATGGGCGAACGGACCTTTTTCAGAAGTTTCTTCGCCACGCTGGTCGAGTTGACCCTCTTAGCAGGTTTGCTGCCAAAGAGATTATGCGGCGAGGCAGCCTTGAGGTTCTCGCTCTTCTTGTCCTTGCCACTGGGTGTTTTCTCTTTACTTTTTTTAGGCGCTGGCGTTTCGTCCTCCGAGTCGCTCAGGATCACGGATTTCTTCGGTTTCTTAACAGCCTGCGACAAAAACTCAATGAGCAACCGGACAACTCTGAGGATACAGTATAGAAGAATGAAACGAGACGAACTTTGTTCGATTTGCTCGTAGTGGCATTCGCGTCGTCCTCGTCGCCGGACGAGAGAATCGAGACGACCTTGGGTTTCGGTTTTTTCGCGTCGCCCCTCGGCGACACGATGAAGAACGATCTTATGTCCTGTAATGAGAAGTCATTCGTTACTCGACGCGTCAGGTCAGATTTCCCGGTCGGGGCTACCGACGCCGACATAACCTACTTTCGACATATTTTTCTTTTGCGACGCAATTGCGACGATCAACGCGGCAAACGTGTCCGCGAGAGAATATTCGTTCGAGTCGCGATCGAGTTTTGTTTTTCTTTTCTACCGGCAAACGTCCACAAACGTAACGGCAAACGCATTAATTTTAGCAAAGAAATTATTGCGCGGGCGCGCGTTTATTTTACGTCCCGCGTAAATTCAACCAACGTACAGTCGGCGCAAAGAGTTTCACCGTGCCGGAGAGCGCGTTTTTTCCATGGCGCCCGTGCAGAGGGCGACGTAGCAAAATTGGAGGTTAGGCAACGATATTACGGCGTTGCAGAACGTTGACACGTGCCGAACCGCAAATATGCGAGTAAAGCGTGTTCCCGGGCGGTGATAGTCGAAAAATGAGCTTCGACGAGACTAGACACGAACGACATAACCTCGAAAGTGCGCGGAAAGTTTGCACCATCTTCGCGAGCTAACGTGAGCGCGATTATCCCGACCGGCGCGACCTAACCTCAAAATGGTCAAGGAACAGTACAGGGAAACCGACGTGGCGAGGAAAATGTACGTTGATATCGTGTTTCGAGTCGAGCTCGCCGCGTCGACGAGGATCCAATGAGTTATGAGACTGAGGAACTTCCGCAAAAGTACCTCGGTCGAATATTCGCCTGTGGACTTCCTAACCTCAAAATGAATTATCTTACACGAAAGGGATGAAATACGTTACCGAGAATCGACTTTTTTCAGATCCCATGTCTCGTTCGGAGTGGACAGTCGCCAAAACATGGAGCGCCAGGCGCACATCCATGTCGTGGCCAAAAATCTCTACTGTCAGGACAGCCTGCACACTCCGGTTCAGTTCGGAGTACTCGACAATCGAATGGTAGGCAAAATGTACTTTTGTTATTTTCGAAATGCAAAGCTTGAGCGGAGCGCTTAAAAAATTCTGACTCTTTCGCCTCGCTGCATCAGGGTACTTGTTCCAACGCGAGTCCCTGCACCACCTGCGGCAAGCCCCTGAGCGAGTGCATCGGCCACTACGGCTACATCGACCTGGAATTGCCGGTCTTTCACGTCGGATACTTCAGATCGGTGATAGGAATTTTGCAGACGATATGCAAGGTACGCTCTCACCTTTTCGTCCAACTTAAAAAGGAAACTAAATCAACGCATTCTCCGCTATTTCTCCATCAGAAATGTTCACACGTGATGTTGCCGCCAAGCGACAAAAAGGCCTACCTCATGCGCGTCCTCAACCCCAATCTCGGCTACCTCAGTCGCAAGGCGTTGCGCAAGCAGATCCTCGAAAAAGCCAAGAAGACTACGACTTGTCAAAATTGCGGCGACCTCAACGGTACCGTCAAAAAGGCCGGTCTCCTCAAGATCGTCCACGAGAAGTACAAGACCAAGAAGAAGACGGATCCTATAGTACTGGAAAAATTGTCCGAGTACAGCAGTGTGATCGAGAAGAACAAAGAACTTGAGAGCATCATCCAGAGCGGATTGATCCATGTTCTCAATCCTTTGGAGGTAACAGAGGAAAGAATGAGGGCTGGGAAAATTCCGTGCAAACGCGTTTCACAAATTCATTCGGTGTGAGCTGTACTCAAGGGGTTAGGCCACAGTAACGGGTATAAAATCATGTGCGACTTTAACCATTTTTTTCGTATGAAAAAGTGATTCACTCATAAAATTGATTACATATCTATTTAGTATGAATATCAAGCTGTTAGAAAATATATATATATATTTTTTTTCGATATACAAAATGGCAGACGACTAATATTTTCTTTTATCTTTTTTTTGGCGCTCCGCGGCGTGACATTTAGCATCCACAATTTTTTACCTAGAACAAAAAACAATAATTCTCGTCAATCCACATTAGAATACCCAGAGAAGTACGACTGAATTTAAAAAATATTGTTTTATTCAAAAGTTGTAGGTATTTGAATTGAGTTGTAGGTATTTACATGAATTTTCAGTGAAAAATTTCGTATAAAACTGCTCATAAAATGAAAAGTTTTTCCGTTAATCAGAAATTCCGTACGTACGGAATGCGAAATGCAATTAGAAACATAACTTTTGAATTTGAAGTAAATCGAGTGAAAATTGTTGAAGTTTTTTGTCACGCCAATTGGAAAAAAGCTGTTTCGAGAAAAACGCGTTTAAAGTTTTAGGTATTCTATGTCCGTGCCAGAGGTGGACTTACGTTATACGCTTGAAGTCGGTGAAAAAAAATGTTCTTGCTATAAATTGAATAGTAACTTATTCTTATGATGATGAAGCTCGGTTTTAGCGAGAAAAAAAATCGATTTTTTGAAAATTCTACTGTGTCCTTACCCCTTAAACATTTTTTTGCTCCAACATCTTATAGTTCAACATTATAATGTAACAATCTAGGTATATTTATATACGCAGCGCTTTAAGGGAAGGGTAGGAGTTCCGCCATGAAAAAAAAACACTTTTTTGCGAATTTTTTTCATCTATATGGATAGAGGAAATTTATTGAAACCTTTTGTACATTGTTAAGTGTCATTTCAAGAACATTCCGTGAAATTTGTACGCGAAAATATCCTCAAACAAGCCGGTGACAACGCTTTTCCAAGAACGCCTTTGGAAAAACACGATTTGCGGTGTTCACTGTATCTGAGCTAGAAATTATCTGAAATCAAGTACCATTAAAATTTAGTCAAAGTATCATCAAATCCTCCCCCCAACGGTCTTTGATAATTTGTTTTTTCATTTCTAAATTTTTGCTGGTCATGTAAAGTGAAAAGTGCTATTTTTCACGAAAAATTCCGCCATTTTGGGGGTGGAAAACCCCGTCAATGTAAAAAAAATCTCAAACTAACCGTTGGGGGGAGGTATTTTATATGTAGAAAGGATGTACCAAGTTTGAAATAAATCGGTCATGTAGTTTTCAAAATGGCAGTGAACACGGACTTTGAAAAAGTGGTTTCGAGAAAAACGCGGCACCGGCTTGTTTGTGGATATTTTCGCGTACAAATTTCACGGAATATTCTTGAAATGACACTTAACAATGTACAAAAGGTTTCAATAAATTTACTCTATCCATATAGATGAAAAAAATTCGCAAAAGAGTGTTCTTTTATCACGCTGAAACCCTTACCCTGCCCTTAAACCGTTTACAAAATTCTTCCTGCGTCTATCTCAGGTCCAAGGTATCCTGGAGCGTATCCCGGTATCGGACGTGCCCCTGTTGCTGATGAATCCGAATTGCGGGCTGCCCAAGGACCTGATACTAACGAGAATCCCGGTACCGCCTATATGCATCAGACCGAGCGTAGTGTCGGATCTAAAGGCGGGCACGAACGAGGACAATCTTACGATGAAACTCTCCGAGATAGTGTTCATCAACGACGTGATCCAGAAGCACAGGCAGAGCGGCGCCAAAGTCCAGATGTACAACGAAGACTGGGAGTTCCTCCAGCTCCATTGCGCGCTCTACATAAACAGCGAGATGTCGGGTATACCGCACAATATGCAGGTGAATGCTGTCGAAAGATGTCTTCCATTGATGACGATCTTCCATATCGAACGAATGTAACATTATCACGGTTGCTTACAGCCAAAAAAATCGGGCCGAGGTTTGGTCCAGAGATTGAAGGGTAAGCAGGGACGATTTCGCGGTAATTTGTCGGGGAAGCGCGTCGACTTCTCCAGCAGAACTGTAATATCGCCGGATCCGAATCTGCGAATCGAGCAGGTCAGTGTCCTCGAGTAACGAGCGTTTACATGATAAATGATTTATTAGGGTTCGATTATTGCTGTCATTCTGCTGTCTGTTCGTATGTCACGGGTCTCTAGCTCGTGAACGGAATGAGTTACAGATCGGCAATTTGGATATATTGTGTAGAATGTTGACCCAAAATCGAACATTGAATTAGAAATGCAATTAAATTATTTTTCATGGGGGTCCCATACGTGAAAAAGGAGCAGAAAAAAATGTCTTGCCCTGGCATGTGGGGTGTCATTGGCTAAAGCTCATTGGGAAGAGAACATATATTTTTTCTTCTTTTTTATCGTCAAAAATAAAGAAATGGGGACCGTCAAAGTTGTCAGTTTTAAACCATTTTCGTTACGGGGTTTATCTCAAAAACTAAACTCGTTAGGAATTTGGAATTTCTGTGTATTATGTATCATATACTGTATGCAAACAACAAATACTGAAAACGCTGATTCATAATGTAGCATATATATAATAATTTATTGTATAAATAATACAATAAATTTATAATGAAAATATATAAAATTATTGTTATTTAAATATTTACGATACCAAATGACTTATTTTTGGAGTCGGTGCCAGCCAGGAACGAGAGATTGACGTCACGGAAGAAACGAGATTGCAGATTAAAGTATTCCTTTCACGAAGCCGAGTATTCAACAATTAACTGATTTTTGTCTATAATCAAGTAAAAATACATTCCAGTATACTGGTAAAATTTCAAGCCAAGTTACCGACCTTTTAACGAAAAATTGTGATTCTAAAGATCGTCTCATTCATACGGTGCTTTATGGAGATGACGCGCTGGCGACATTTCTATCGAATAATTTATACATTAAATAACTGTAGATGCCTGATATAAACTGCTCACTGCTCAAACTTAGAAAAATGTGACCAGCAGAAGAATTTTCGTAGCCGCGACGTTTCAGAGAATATGTAAAAATTTCTAAATCTACTAAATTTGCGGGCAATATTTAATTCCAGTTTATCGTTGGGTATGATAACTGATTGTTATTTATTTTTATTGAGCGCTACTGATTTCCAACCAATTATTCAGAAGGGCCCGCCTGATGGCCTCACAAAATACGGCCCTTCGCGAAAGGAACACCTTAAAAAAAACTGTAGATCGTATATTTCATTAATTTTTCTTCGCCTCCTCTTTTCCTGCAAAAAATGTGACAATATTGGCAATTGGCTGATACCCACTCCAAAAATAAGTCATTTGGTACCGTAAATATTTAAATAACAATAATGTTATACATTTTCATTATTAGCTTACAGCAGGAGTATACACAGCTCTCTTTAGGTATCATCCCATATGTCCCCAGTTTAGTACTACCTAAGAACTAATATAGAATAAAAGCATTGCCTAATTAAATATCTAGTTAAAAAAAAAGTTTATTGGTCATATGTACGGAACCTTGACAGACGCGATGCTCGACTCGCACTTGGCCGAGTTTTTGTTCATACTAATCCAAATGGCCAAAGTGCTGCGATTTTTTTCTTCAAACATTGCGTCAAAAATGTCATATCGCTTGTTGCGTTTTTCTTGCACCAGGTCGGTGTACCGATTCACGTTGCGAAGATTCTCACGTATCCGGAGCGCGTAAATTCGTCCAACATAGAGCTGATGAGGACCCTCATACGCAACGGCCCGGAGGTACATCCGGGCGCGAATTTCGTTCAGCAGGGAAAGACGCAGTTCAAGAAGTTCCTGCGCTACGGAAATCGGCAGAAAATAGCGCAAGACCTGCAGGTAAGGCTTGAGACGATCGGTAATCCAAACCCGGTCGTCCATTTCAACAAATGCGGGTAATACGACGATCAAACGAACGCTCGTTGTTTGCAGTACGGTGACATAGTCGAGCGGCACTTGAGGGACGACGATGTAGTCCTCTTCAATCGACAGCCGTCCCTCCACAAGCTCAGTATAATGGCGCACAAAGCGAAGGTCCTCGAGCATCGGACGTTCCGGTTCAACGAGTGCGTCTGCACTCCCTACAACGCTGACTTCGATGGCGACGAGATGAATCTTCATCTGCCGCAAACCGAGGAGGCCAGGGCCGAGGCCTTGGTCCTTATGGGCGTGAGTAACGTTTGACATGACCGGGAACTTTTTTCAACTTTTATCAGTCGACGATCAGCGTATACTGAGAAAAAAAATTGTTACGGTCAACTAACGCAATTGATCTTGGGAAATTTCCGAGTAATTTGAGTCTCGATCGATTTGGAGAACATTGTTCGTCCCTTGAAATATATTGACCTCTAGTTATTTTTAAGGAATCATCATAGTGTAACGGGTCGAAAAATAGCTGACCTTCGCCATTTTTTTTCGATGGTCAAAATACGCTAATCAGTCTGATTTTTTAAATGTCAAATCAAAGCACTCATGAAGAACAGAAAACAAATTTTCAAACGTTTATTTTTAATTTTTTTACATTTTTTTAACGGTGAAAAATGTCTTCGACAGAAAAGGAGTCCTCACGTAAATATTATCTGGAACAAAATTTGTAAAAATATTATTAATCAGTATGAAAGCCACTATCTTGCTATGAAGGTTTAAACAAAATTAAAATTGGCAAAATGGCGGTTGAAAAAAAGTATCGAATTTAGATTATTGTTACGACAGTTTTTCATTAAAAAAAATATGAACATTTAAAAAAAAGGCTTCCACAGCAAGACAAAGAATGTTGTGTCAAAATTTGAGACGGAGAGCTGGAAAACTCTTACTTTGAGAGTGTACACCGTTTTGAAAACCGACATTTCGAGATAAACGCGTTTAAAGTTTCGACTGCGGGATTTCCATATAAATTGTCTACTTACGATGAATCGGCGATGCCAGGTCCATGTTTATAATCGTCTATACTATCGTATAATGCAAAAAGAAAATCGGTTATGTAAAAATTTTACACTGTGATGATCCCTTGACCTGCTTGGATGTAACGTGTAAATGATACTTCGTTACGAATTTCGAAATAATTCATACGTGACGTCACCAATTGTGGTGTTATCTGGATTAGAATAGATGTGTGTTATGCCAATGAGACTTTGATTTTAGAAAGAAAGATTTCAACCTCTTTTGCGGGTTTACGATATATTATTTTATTATATAGGCTTTACTTCTGAAATATGATTGTCCTTGAGCATTTATCAAACTTGTTGAACAATTTTTATTACGCCGATTCCCTGCGCTTATATTTACTTCCGGTACAATATTTCCACTTGATTTTTTTCCTAGACCACGATCTCAGGATCAATTCCTAAGGACGAACTATATTTTTTTGTATAAGTTTTTCTTGTGAAAAAATTAGGTTGGTAGAATGTTGATCAAACTTGTCAAACAATTTTTTCTGCCTCAATTTAACCGAGCTTCAATTCACTTCCGGTACCCCCTAATCTTTTCCACCTGATTTTTCCCTAGACCGGGATCTCAGGATCAATTCCTAAGCACGAATTATATCGTTTATTGTACAAGTTTATCTCGTGAAAAATTATATTGGTAGAAAATTGATCAAACTTCCCTGCGGATCAATTCTTTCTGCTTCAATTCACTCCCGGTACAATTCTTTCTCCATTTTTTCACTCGAATCTTCCCTAGACGAAATTCACGATCAATTCCCAAAACCGAATTCTCTCATTTTTCATCGTTTTTTAAATCCTTCGGCCACAGTAACGGGTATAAAATCATGTGCGAATTTAACAATTTTTTTTCGTATCAAAAAGTGATTCACTCATAAAATGAATTACACATCTATTTAGTATGAATATCAAACTGTTAGAAAAAGTATATATTTTTTTTCGATGTACAAATTGGCCGACGACTAATATTTTCTTTTGTTATCCTTTTTTTTACGCGCTCCGCGGTGTGACATTTATCATCCACAATTTTCTACCTAGAACAAAAAACAAAAATTCTCGTCAATCTACATTAAAATACCTAGAGATGTACGTACGGAATTTAAAAAATATTGTTTTATTCAAAAGTTGTAGGTATTTGAACTTAAGAAATGAATTTTCAGGTCTACATTTCGTCGTAACTGCTCATAAACTGCTCATAAAATGAAAAGTGTTCGATTAATGAGAAATTCCGTACGTATTTCTCTGCGAAATGCAATTAGGAACATAACTTTTCAATTTAAAGTAAATCGAGTGAAAATTGTTGAAGTTATTTGTCACGCCAATTGAAAAAAGCTGTTTCGAGAAGTTTCGAGAGGTCGGCCATTTTGTACATCGAAAAAAAATATATATATTTTCTAACAGCTTGATATTCATACTCAATAGATGTGTAATTAATTTTATGAGTGAATCACTTTTTCAACGAAAAAATTGTTAAATTCGCATATGATTTTATACCCGTTACTGTGGCCTAAGGTTTTAAATCGCTATGCGATAAAAAAAAACGCCAAAAATCGCAATCTCTCAAGGGATCTCACCCAAGACGCCCGAATTGCAGAACAAATCGAATCTGGTGACACCGCGAAACGGGGAGCTGCTGATCGCCGCGACCCAGGACTTCATAACGGGCGGTTATCTACTGACGCAGAAGGACACGTTCCTGAATAAATCGCAGGCCTGCCAGTTGGCGAGTTGCCTATTGGCGGGTCCGGACTCGGGCATGAGCATAGATCTTCCCCGAGCGGCGATACTCAAGCCGACCGAGCTCTGGACGGGCAAGCAAATATTCAGCCTGATACTCCGGCCTAATCGACATTGTCGTATAAGGGCCAACCTGAAGACGAAGGGAAAGGCTTACTCGCGCGACGAGGAATTGTGCTTCAACGATTCTTGTACGTATCCCCCCACCCCTCCCTTTCCATGTTCCAAAAAAAGTGTGAATCCATCAAGAAATATTTTGTTCAGTTGTCGTAATACGAAACTCGGAGTTGATCGCCGGCTCGATGGACAAGTCGACGCTGGGCTCGGGCTCGAAGCAGAACATCTTTTACGTGTTGCTTCGTGACTGGGGCGAGGACGCCTCGACGATAGCGATGTGGCGTTTGGCCAGGATGACCAGCTATTTCCTCATGAACAGGGGATTCTCCATCGGCATCGGCGACGTCACACCCGGCCAGGGACTCCTCCGGGCGAAGCGCGAGCTCCTCGACGCCAGGTGAGACTCCGATGAAATTTTCAATCCCGATAAAGTCGATCCCAAGCCTAGTGTAGTTGGTGTTTCCTTCAACATTTTGTCCCTTTCGTGGTTTAAGTTACGCCAAATGCGAGCACTACATAAGACAGCATGCGGAGGGACGATTGGTACTGCAGCCCGGTTGTTCCGAGGAAGAGACCCTCGAGGCGATGATCCTCAAAGAATTGTCGATAATTCGCGATCACGCGGGTAAAGCTTGCCTGAAGGAACTCCATCCGAGTAACAGCCCCCTCGTCATGGCCCTGTCCGGCAGCAAGGGAAGCTTCATCAATATATCACAGATGATCGGTAATTACTCCGTTCAGACAGACCCAAATGAACTTCCCAACTGATCCAATATTCCCCGGGAAACTCGCGAGTCAACAATGGCTGGCTCCATTTTCAATCTTCAATTAAGGGAAGGGTAGGCTTTCAGCGTGAAAAAAACACGTTTTTGGGATTTTTTCATCTATATGGATAGAGCAAATTTATTGAAACCTTTTGTATATTGTTGTGTGTCATTTTAAGAACATTCCGGGAAATTTGTACGCGAAAATATCCACAAACAAGCCGGTGACAAAGTTTTTCCAAGAACGTCTGTGGAAAAACACGATTTGCGGTGTTCACTGTATCTCAGCTAGAAATTATCTGAAATCAAGTACCATTAAAATTTAGTCAAAGTATCATCAAATCCTCCCCCAACGGTCTTTGATCATTCTTTCTTTCATTTCTAAATTTTTGGTGGTCATGTAAAGTGAAAAGTGCTATTTTTCACGAAAAATTCCGCCATTTCGGGGGTGTAAACCCCCTCAATGTAAAAAAAATCTCGAACCAACCGTTGGGGGGAGGTATTTTATATGTAGAAAGTGTGTACCAAGTTTGAAATAAATCGGTCATGCAGTTTTAAAATGGCAGTAAACACGGACTTTGAAAAAGGGGTTTCGAGAAAAACGCGTTTGAAGTTTAGAGAAGTCGGAGCTACAGGGTTAGCGGAGCGGGACTAAATAGTCAATAACTTCGAGAGTTTTGCTCTGATTGACTTGAAATTTTGGGATTATATTATTGAAATGTTTAACTATAAGAAAAGACAAAAAAAATCGATTTTTCAAAAGTGCAAACCCCTACCCTCCCCTTAAGGCCTTACGCCACAGTAACGGGTATAAAATCATGTGCGAATTTAACAATTTTGTTTCGCATGAAAAAGTGATTCACTCATAAAATTAATTACACATCTATTTAGTACGAATATCAAGCTGTTAGAAAATATACATTTTTTTTCGATGTACAAAATGGCCGACTACTCGAAACAGCTTTTTTCCAATTGGCGTGACAAATAACTTTAACAATTTTCACTCGATTTACTTCAAATTTAAAAGTAATGTTCCTAATTGCATTGCGCAGAGAAGTACGTACGGAATTTCTCATTAATCAAAAACTTTTCATTTTATGAGCAGTTATAACGAAATTTTTCACTGAAAATTCATTTCTTAAGTTTAAATAGCTGCAACTTTTGAATAAAACAATATTTTTTAAATTCTGTACGTACTTCTCTAGTTATTCTAATGTAGATTGAAGAGAATTTTTATTTTTTGTTGCAGGTAAAAAATTGTGGATGCTAAATGTCACGCCGCGGAGCGCCTAAAAAAAATATATTAGTAGTAGGCCATTTTGTACATCGAAAAAAATATATATTTTCTAACGGCTTGATATTCATACTAAATAGATGTGTTATTAATTTTATGAGTGAATCACTTTTTAATACGAAAAAAAATTGTTAAATTCGTACATGACTTTATACCCGTTATTGTGGCCTAAGTCCTTAAAATCGTCCCAGATTGAAGTGCTTAAGAGACTTCCGGTTACAGCTTGCGTGGGCCAACAAGCCATCAGCGGTCACCGTGTCCCCAATGGCTTTGAGGACCGTGCCCTGCCGCACTTCGATCGACACTCGAAGATCCCGGCGGCCAAGGGCTTCGTCGAGAATTCGTTTTATTCGGGTCTCACGCCGACGGAGTTCTTCTTCCACACGATGGGCGGTCGCGAGGGTCTGGTCGACACTGCGGTGAAGACCGCCGAGACCGGATACATGCAGAGGCGACTGGTCAAGAGCCTCGAGGATCTGTGCCTTCACTATGACATGACCGTGAGAAATTCGGTCGGCGATATCGTCCAAATCTTGTACGGCGGGGATGCTCTCGATCCGACCTACATGGAAGGTCAATCATCTCTTTCCCAGCCATTCATTTTTAGGATCGTTCTATTTTCTGACAGTTACTTTTTTTTTGGCTGCAGGTAAAGATTGTCCGGTCGATTACAAAAGGGTGTTGGATCACGTGCGCGCGAAATCGCCCTACAAGGAGGAGGAGCCGTTGGACGGTCAGGACGTGATAAAAGCGACTACGGAATTGTTGAACGGCGACGAATATTCGTGTCTCAGCGAGGAGTTCAAACAAGAATTAGCGTGAGTGCCAAAAACCCAAAACTTCCGGTTCTTCGATCCTACTCTCTACAACCCCGCGCTTTAAGGGGAGATATACACCTAGGAGCCGGAGAAAAGGTCATTTTCGTGAATTTTTTCAAGGAAAACTATTTGAAGTTTCGGATTGGGGTTTTAATTATCTAAAAGTATATACATTCAAAATTATGTTTAATTTTCTTTATTTAAAAATATCAAAAATATACAAGGATATTATATGATCCTTGGAGCGTCGTAAAAAACATCTGCGTATACGGTACCCACTGGCGTTTCTTTAAAAATCATCTGCAAAAAAAACCAAAAAGATTATTAAATTAGATACTATAATCATGTCATAGCCGATTTTGTCATCTTGTCATAGCCGATTTTGAAAATATCGATTTATGACGAAATGGCGGACGTTTAAACATAAATAGGAATTTGTGGCCCAAAAATTAGTTATTTTGCCAATAAAACAAAAACTAAGTAATGGAAAGAAAAATCCTATAACAGGTACTAGACAATGGTGTATAGAATAACCACAAAAAACCTCAAGGCAATCGGTTAATTGGTTTTCGAGAAATTTTGGGTACCGATTTGAAAAACGTGGTTTAGAGAAAAACGCGTTTGAAAATTTGGGAATGAATGAATCATGAAATTTGTCAACTCACATGGAATCATCGATACCAGGCCCATAGTGTAGGTCTTCTACGGCCGACGGAATGTTCATAGCTTCTAAATCCTCGACCTTGATCATCTAGGTGTATATCTCTCCTTAATGATGAAAAATGATGAATTGCGACAGGACCTTCTTGAAAACGATCTCGCGAAAGATAACGCGCCTACGGCCGAGTGCGTCGAACAAATCGCGGGTCTGCTCGCAATTGGAACGTCTGACGGTCTCCCAGCTCGTCGAATTCATTCACACGTGCAAAGAGAAGTACATGCGAGCAAAGATCGAACCGGGCACGGCGGTCGGCGCACTGGCCGCCCAAAGTATCGGCGAACCCGGCACACAGATGACCCTCAAGACTTTTCACTTTGCCGGTGTCGCATCCATGAACATAACCCAGGGTGTGCCGCGAATCAAAGAGATCATCAATGCCAATCCGAAAATCAGCACGCCCATTATTACCGCGGCACTCGTAAGTTTCTTTTCGCCTCGAAATTATCCATTCATCTTTTTTTATCAATTTCATATATCGAACGTATGAAAATTAAGAAAATAACATTTTTATTAATAATATATTGTACTGACAATTGAGAAAAAAGAGTAAGTACTTACCGTCCGACGTCTCGGTGATAGGAAAGCGACACGGACGCGGAGTTCGCTCGTCGCGTCAAGGGACGGATCGAGAAAACGACACTGGGCGAAGTGACCGAGTACATCGAGGAAGTTTATCTGCCCGACGATTGTTTCCTCCTCATCAAGCTTGACATCGACAGGATAAATCTGCTCAAGCTCGAGGTGGACGCAAACTCGATACGTTACTCGTGAGTTCTGATTTTTTTTGCTCCGTTTAATGTTCATATCGTAACTATATTTTACTGTGTTGTTTTTTTTTTTTAATATTCGTCAGGTTATGCACGTCGAAGTTGAAGCTCAACTCGAAACTCGTGAACGTCCGGGGTGACTCGATAATAACGGTGAATCCGAGCAAATTGAAGCACAGCTTGAATTACGCGTTGACGCAGCTGAAAGAAATGGTGCCGAATGTTGTCATCAAGGTACTCCAAACAAGTCGCAAGCCATTCGTTTTTTGTAAACAAAAAATAGCAAGGTTAAGGGGGTCATTTCATGTGACAGCTACTTTTTTTCGCTTTATCTTTGAATTTTCACCACACGTTTATTAACATTTTCACAGTCCCTCAGAATTTTATCACACAAAAACGAGTTGAATCGACTTTGCGCTATTCGGAAGACACTCGTGTATAAAAAAGATTGGTTTGACGGCTAATACAATTGCGGTGGTTTTGCTCATCTGAAAAAAAATCAAACGGAATTTTAATTTGTAGACCTGAAGCTATCGCCGGAACTAGAGTAAAGTAAAAATATCGAAAATTGAATTTTTGGCAAGTTTTTAAAAGTTGAGTTTTAAGTTTCGTAATTTTTTTTCGACCTTTTCAGCTTGAAAGAAACTATGGCAGATATCAGAAATATTCTGGGTCGGGTAAGAACTATAGATGTGCTGACTATACCATACAAAATTGAGCGAAATCCGTTCAATAGTTTTTGAGATATCATGGAAGCCAATTTGAAAAATACAGTTTTGAGAAAAACGCGTTTAAAAGTTCAAGTACGATTTACACAAAGAAAATGTTGCCTCACTATTAATGTGCTATGTCGGGACCATATAACATGTACACATTTTTGGCAATTTGAGCAAAACAAAATTTCATTTTTTTCGACCTGTCACAAGGGACGACCGCTTTAAACGAAAACGTAGTGATATTTTTTGAAATGTAATTTTCATTCGAGTTCGCGTATTACAAAATTCAAATATCAAATAATATTGTAAGAAAAAATACGACGGTGTTTTTTCCCCAATATTACTTGCATTTTGTTTAGATATTTAAATGTAATTTGTTATATTTATTTATATTCATGTATGAAACACTGCTTGAAAAAATTATGGTAGACATTTTCTTTCCCGAAAATCAAAGGAATTGACGAAAATTAAAGGTTTTTTTCCCCAACCTAAAGGGGAAGATTATCGTAAAAACTTACCTTCTTGAAGAAGGCACTTAGTTTCTACGACGAAATTTGGCCAGTTGGCGAAACAAAAATTCTTTGCCATCATTTTTCTTAAGTACAGTGTATTATTTATTTGCATACAGCCGAGTTCTATAATAATTAATTAATTAATTTATGGCTTCGAATCTCCAAAACTTTACGTTTTTTCGCAACCCTCTACTTCATATTTCTCGTTTCCCTTCGGCCCTCCACTTCTTATTTTTCGTTTTTCTTCAATTAACAAAAATGTCACATAGGGCTTGCCGACGGTCGCCCGCGCGGTCATTCACAACGACGATTCGAGTGGCAAGACGAGATACAAGGTATTCGTCGAGGGTGACAACATGCGCGAGGTTATGGCGACTCCTGGGGTTCTGGGCTGCAAAACGACGTCCAACAACACGATCGAGGTAGACATTTCTTTCTTCCTTTCCCTCAATTTTTCCAATATTTCTTCGTAGGCCCTTCCGGGTCCGTTCATAAATGAACAAACATAGATAAATAAAAAGATACGCCTAGAGGGTAACGAAATAACTTAAGGGGCTATACCAGTGTGAACGTTGAAAATTTGGGTGATTTTCGGGAAGTTTTTGGAAGAAAAGTACTCAATTAAATGTTTCGGGAAATTAAAAATATATTTGGCCATATTTGACCTATATTACATAATTTTTTCATAGAAAAATATTGAGATCCAAGCGACTTATGCGCTGCCTTCCGAGGCGCCAAAAAAAGTTCTTCCACTGCTGACATGATTCCGGCCGATTAAGTAGCTGAAACCAAAAAAGGAAAAAATGTCGTTAAACTGGAAGGTATTTCCTGTACAATGACGTAGGATTTTCGAAAAATATCAAAATCTAACAAAATAGCGTAGTTATGAAAAAAGTCTGTTTTCTTGTCTATAAAATGGTCGTTTTTTTCAAGGCCAAATCGTCAATTTTCATCCAATCAAAAATATCCTACGTCATTGTAGAGTTAATATATTCAAAAGCACTCAGTTCAAATTTCAAGTCAAGCGGATAATTGCTCTTTGAGTTACAATGTCAGCCAATTTGAAAAATCTCATTTCGAGAAAAACGCGTTTAAAGATTTAACTATCGATTTTCGCAAGATAAAATGATATTGATATAAATTATATAAATGATAATGATATTCTTGAAAGTATAAACTGTCGAAAAAGGCAAAAGAATCGAATTTTTGAAAGTGTCACACGGGTATAGCCCCTTAATGAATAAATCCGCAGCTCTTCAACCAATATTCCGTGGTGTTAAAAAATATAATGCGAAATTTGCGCCCTTTTTATATCTGATACTGCCCTTTGAAGGCGTTCATCTTTTTTTTCCCTTTTAGATGAATAAATTCTTAGATAAATTCTTAGACAATAAGATGACTCAGAAAATAAATGCATCATTACCATTGTCCATCGTCTGTTCTATCAAGGTCTTCAAGACATTGGGTATCGAAGCGGCGCGAGCGACGATCATGACGGAGATTAAGTTGGTAATGGAGAACCACGGGATGAGCATAGACCGGCGGCATCCGATGTTGGTGGCCGATCTGATGACGAGCAGGGGCGAAGTCCTGGGCATAACGCGTCAGGGTCTCGCCAAGATGAAGGAGTCCGTTCTCAATCTTGCCTCGGTAAATATAAAAATCGAAGGAATTAAACATTGAATAATATAATTTACACTTTTGGTCAGTTTGGCAATATTTCATTCGTTTTTTTCTTATATTAAACACAAACATATAATTTATTTGAACAGTTTGAAAAAACGGCCGATCATCTCTTCGACGCGGCGTATTACGGCCAGAGGGATGCGATATGCGGAGTTTCCGAGTCGATAATTATGGGAATTCCGGTCCCGGTTGGCACAGGAATCTTCAAGCTACTTCACAAATATCCTTTTCTGATACTCGTCATTCATGTGTGCCTGTGTATACATGTATATACTCGTTTGCGAAAAATTCTTCGAAAACAATTGCCCGAATGACAATTTCTCTAATACAATTTCCCGAATGAACAATTCGGAACATTGGGGAAATTGTCCGTTCGGGACATTATATTCGAAAAAGTGTTTATTCGGGAAATGGTATTTGAGAAATTGTTTATTCGGGCAATTGTTATCGAGAAATTGTCATTTGGTCAATTGTTTTTCGAGAAACTTTCCGCAAAGCGTATATACTATCGGCAGAAAAAGTATGCTCCCAAACTTCTGGTAATTATTTAATTTAGTGACTTCCGAAAAATGAGCCGAACATTTTTTTTGTTGCTATTTTCCTCATTAATTGTGTTATAAATAATGATACTCAGGGGGAAGCTGAAATCGACCCTCCCATAAATAGTTATGGGGTTTTAAAGTTCGCGGAAACACGTGATAAAATAGGGCGTGACTGTTCCGAAAAATGAGTGTAATATATTTTTCGGCTATTTTCTCATTAAGGAGAGATATACACCTAGGAGCCGGAAAAAGGTCATTTTTGTGAATGTTTTCAAGGAAAACTATTTGAACTTTCGTATTGGGGTTTTAATTCCCTACAAGTATATACATTCAAAAATATGTTTAATTTTCTGCATTTAAAAATATAAAAAATATACAAGGATATTGTATGATCCTTGGAGCGTCGTAAAAAATCTGCGTATACGGTACCCACTGGCGTTTCTTCAAAAATCATCTGAAAAAAAACCAAAAAGATTATTAAATTAGATACTATAATCTAGTATTTGTCGTAGCCGATTTTGAAAATATCGATTTATGACAAAATGGCGGACGTTTGAACATAAATAGTGATTTTTGGGCCAAAAATTAGTTATTATTTTGCCTATAAAACAAAAACTGAGTAACGGAAAAAAAAATCCTATGACAAGTTCTAGATAATTGTGTCTAGAATAACCACAAAAAACTTCAAGGCAATCGGTTTATTGGTTTTCGAGAAATTTTGGGTACCGATTTGAAAAACGTGGTTTTGAGAAAAACGCGTTCGAAAATTTGGGAGTGAAAAAATCATGAAATTTGTCAACTTACATGGAATCATCGATACCAGGCCCACAGTGTAGGTCTTCCACGGTCGACGGAATGTTCATAGCTTCTAAATCCTCGACCTCGACCATCTAGGTGTATATCTCTCCTTAATTGGGTTGTAAATGATATTTAGTCAGAGGAAGCTGAAATCCACCCCTCTCGCCCCATAAAAAACTATGGAATTTCGAAGTTGGCGGAAACACGTGATAAAATAGAAATAGCGAGTTTTGTACATTTCGTACATTTGAAATGTATACAATACAGCAAAATGAAAACACACGTTGCTCATGTGAGATTACCACATGAGTGGATACATTGCCGAATTCCTCTTCCGTCGAGCGTTCGCAAAACATCGGAATTGGGTGCATGCCACATTTATGACAATTGGTGAAATTGCATCGCAAGTCTTTCTAAAACTTCACGTACAAAATCGACGGTCATCCTGGCGCGGGGAAAAACACACCTCCGGTAACATTAACATTTCCGGGTTGGATTTTTCTTTCCGCATTAACGTCTTCAATGCCGTCGACTGCCCACACGACAGACACGCCAACATTACACCAACTCCGATCTCGATCTTCTATTATTCTTCGATCTTGTGTTTTTCAAAAATACAAAATTACTTTTAACGTTTTATGTTCATGAAAAATTTGTTAATGAAACATTTCAGCTTCCCCCGACTGAATATCGTCATTTATAACCTAATTAATGAGAAAATAGTAAAAAAAACTTTTACTAATTTTTCGGAAGAGTCACTAAAGTAAATAATTACCAAACTTCTCGTCCCTCCGTGGAGAATTCGAAAAGTGCCGCATCCGTATACTTTTTCTGCCGATAGTCCATGTCCGTATTTATTGTTTTCCTTAAAAATGCTTACATCGGACAAGGAGGAACCCCAGGAGCGGCGCCTGGTCTTCGATGATCCGCAGTTTCACAAAAAAATTCCAAAGTCCTCGAAGAGCTGAAGGCATCGGGGGCCATCAGTGAGGGACCGAATTCATGCGTCATGAGGCGCACACACACACGAAAAAGAAAGAGAGAGAGAGAGAGAGATCCTAGCGACAATTAGGAAGATTGTTTCGCGGCGCTCAGCTTTACAGGGTCTATCTTGGAATCGAACAGACAAGCAGACACTTCATGATACCTGGAAGAAAAAAATCTCAGCGAACTTTAATCACGTGTTTTTTCCCCTTTTATTCTCAATTACTTCCCTATATATATTATGTATATTTTGCGAAGTTTTTTTACTTCGCGTAGAAGATCAGCGGTAAAGATGGAGAAGAGAAGAAAAAAACCATAAATCCATAACACAAAACTAGAGATCAACGAAATAAACTGAGGAGAATGTTTAACAAGTTCTTTTTTGCTTCTGTTTCAGCCGTTAAAGCGTTTATTCGTCGTGTAACAAATATATCTCCGGGTTGCGTTATCTCGTGGAGTGCAAGTGGAGTTAAAGTCGGGAAATATACATGTATTTATATATCATATTTCATATGATACATATTGTATTATATAATCATTATTATTTATATATTTTAGTATATAAGCTATATGTATATGTAAATATATATGCACACACACACACATATATATATAATGTAAAAGTTATTGGTCAAAGTTACATAAATGATAATAATTATACAATCTATATTATACATACATCAACAAATTATTGCGTTCGCTTATCGATATATTTTCGTTTTTATTATACACTGGTGGGGATGGGCTGTCGGGATTCGGCACCGGTGGTACTCCGCGTTAAGCTGCGTTGTGCATGGCCTATACTCGGAGCGGTGACCGTTTAGCCGTGCACCGGCTGGCGCAATAACCAGTCAGCGGAAGGCCAATACTTCTGAGACATTGTAGATACTTGAGTTAAAACGTGTCTGTTCAGCAGAGAATCAGAAGGATATGGGGTCGTCTGTGGCGGTACGGGTTCTCCGCAGTTTCCCCGTCCCCTCGGCAAATGCGGTAGAGTGTAGTTTAAGACGACTGTGGACCACGGTCTTACATACAGGTCTGAAAACTCCGGCGTTTTTGCATGGTGGAAAGTGTCATCGTTAATAAGGCAAAAACATAGTTCCTCATTTATCCACTGGAAGCGCTGTCAAGTAGAAGTAGTCTTGTAGATATATCATAAATATACAGCACTGGGTAAATAACCTCCTTACAGCCTCTACTCAATTACAAAATGCCGAATACGTGCGTCGTACCGAACTGTGTTCAAAGTATTCAAAATCATAGTGAAAAGCGATCAGTGTTCAAAGTTCCACAGGACGAAGAATTGCGGCGAAAATGGGAAGTCGCAATTCCGGAAATTCAAGTGTTAAAGACGACAGGTTTGTGAACGTCATTTCGAGCCACGAAGTATCGTGCGAAAGTTTGTGAAACGCGGTCCAGATGGACAAATTCTCATTGATGTAAGTGTGAATTATTTACATCTATAAGCTTATGGACTTTATTTTTTCCCTTTATATAAAGCCAAAAAGTAGTACAAAATCGTTGTAACGTTAATTTCGAACAGTCTAATACTCTAGAAAAAAGAGTTAGCCGAAGTACATGTGTTCACAACGTTTCTAGAACTCTAAACTACCTGACGATATAAAGCATGCATTTCGCGTACTAAGAATAAACATTAATTATAAGCAGAAAAGTTTAGACGAATGGCGAAAGACGAAATAGTCGACTGAAATGATAATTCTCATTCTGCCCGGGGGATCATAAGTGAAAAAAAACTCAATTATTTTCCATTTAGCGCGCTTACAAATATTGGATCTGTTCGTTTTGGCTACACTTTTTTACACTTATTACGCCGTCTGAGGACTTTTTATTACTGTATCTATTGAAAGTGTAGAAAGTGTAGCTAAAACGAACAGACTCTATCTTTATTTCGAAAAATCTGCGCCTTTGCAGAGCAATTCGGACCTGCGTTTGATTGGCTAACTTCTACCTAGCAGCGCTTCGGGTGGCAGAAGCGAGAACTGCCATTTTGCCTCATCTGTCACTCCCCACCTTAGGAGTTTCCAGACCTGTATGTAAGACCGTGGGGTAGGGAGTGATAAGAATGTTCCAATTGAGAACAGATATATACACACACACACACACACGCACGCACGCACACGTACACACACACACACAGGGTGTCCTGTGATGAATGGATAGTCCCGCAACTGTCGATAGGTCAGATCATTTGCTACTATATGCTGAAACTTTTTGTAAAAGATCATCTGCTTTTGGTTTTTCGCATGCCATTTTTATAAATAATATAAATCGGCAATAACTAAGCAACTTTTTAATGTAATTGGTACGATATGCGTCGTACCTTTTTTTATATCGCAGGTTATCAAAGTCAGATGTTCGAATTGGTTTGTATGAAATGTCTGCATAAGATCTTTTTTCATAGTTTCCTTAACATTTAAGGTTAAAAAGAAGACTTTTCTAGATAAAACAAATAACCAAGAGTATTTTTTAAGTATTTATTCATTCATAACAGGACACCGTGTCATGTATATATACAGTGGGTAAACAAAATTCGTACACGTCGTCTTTTTCAAATTATCCTACGAACAAAATAAAATGCTTTATTAAGTTTCTGTGTTCGGTAACTTATCCTAAAGATACAAGGTGTCTGTTTACGAAGATTTTGGGAAAACACGAACAAATAAAGCCAAATTAACAACAGTTTCGTGTGAGATGTACAAATACTTTTTTTACCCACTGTATAAATATACATGCACCGTCGGCTAAAAGTTTCCGAACACACCATATAATTGCAATACTATCGATAATTGTCTGGATAACAGTAATTGCAATACTGGATAATTGTCAAATAATGTTAGAATAATATAGTTCATGTCATATATTGTTTCACGAAAACATTATATAGCTCTGTATAATTATATTATTCTAATATAATTTTGCAATTATCCAATGTGATCGAAAGTTTTGCAATTATCTGAAGTGTCCGGAAACTTTTGGCCGGTAGTGTATATATACAGGGTGTTTGGCGCATGGACCGATACATTTTTTTGGGTGATTGCGGGGGTCATTTGCTAATTTTTTTCACCCTTAGACCCTACGTCCTAGGTGGCACGGTAATTGAGATACGACTTTTTTTCGTTTACTCTTAATTACCCGAAATGGTGTCTCTAAATAGTCACAACTTTTTTTACTTGTGGTTGTAAAAGTACGACATAACTATTGTTGTATTCTGCAATGTATGTTTATTTTAAATAAAGCATTATTTGATCAAATTGGTTTCAAGAAAGTGACTCTTGACCTTTCAGCCTTGAAAATGGGTAAATGTATGAAAAATTTCAACTCCTAAATTCATTATAAAAAAAAACTATTCTCTTTATTTTGACCACGGAATGAATTATTTCTATGACATGTAGCATACCGTTGGGAAGGGTATAAACTAGAGAACTTTTTAAAACAAGGCTCAGTTCAAAATAGGTTTTAGTTTTTTTTATAAGGAATTTAGAAGTTGACACTTTTCGTACATTTACGCATTATTAAGACTGGAAGCTGATGAGTCATTCTTGAAACCTATTGTATCAAATAATTATTTATTTATAATAAACATACATTGCAGAATACAACAAAAGTTAGTTCGTGCTATTACAATGTCAAACAAAAAAGTTATGACGTTTTAAAGGCGAAATTTCGGGTAATTAAAAAAAAGCGAAAACAAAATTATATCTCAATTACCGTGACATTTAAGACACATAGTCTGAGGGTGAAAAAAGTAGCAAATGCCCCCCCCCCCCCCCAATGCCTCAAAAAATGTTGTTCTATGTGCCAAATACCCTGTATATAACTAGGAAGGTAACTAGGAAGCTAAGAGAGTAACTAGAGAGTTAAATTTCGGACGTCGCGCTACAGTACCACTTTATTGATAAATTGTCGACATATCGATTCACTTTCCATGTTTTTTCTCCTCTAGTTTGCGTTCCCATTTTATGGGATTTCTCTGTTTGCACTGTTTTTTCCCCTTCACATTCTCCTCTCCGCGTCTTTGGGAAACAAAACGAAGCTTCTGGTTGGCTCGGATTTTCTCAATGGAGCCATGGAGTATGAATAATTTGTTTTTTTTTCTTCGTTCCAAATATTGCGTTTCACGAATATTCGGGGGCGCGTTACAACGGCGAATTAAAAAGTCCTTAGATCTTCTAGGATGAAACGACACGAGGCTAAGTTTTGTGCGATTCAATGGAAATCTCCTTGAGAAATTCCGTGAACAAGCGATCCTTCTCCAATTTCTCCGGGGTGAGCAGTAGAATGGCCGTTTTGTAGACGTGAAGAATCTCGTAGGACTTGGGCTCCTCCCTCGTGATCTCGACGAAGAAGCTCTTGAGTCGCGCGACCGAAACGTCGTAGACGTTGATCGACTCGCGCTGGCAATAATCCCACCAGAGCTTTATCGGCTTTTGATAGCGCTTGACCGCGCCCGCGTTGCACGGCCAGGACAACAGGAGCTCCTCGTGCACACCGTGAAGGGCGCGGGCCTGCTTGAGAATTTCAACGATGCCCGGAAATACGTCCGGTCCCTCCCGCTGCAACGATACAAATTCGACACTTTTTTTTTTCTCTTCTACAACTTCATCGCATGTGCGCTTACACTAAAATTGCCATCATTCGGATTCAGCGGAACAACCGGATCGGGTGGAAAACAGGTGAACGGTAGAAATGGCATTAAGGGATTAGGCCACAGTAACGGGTATAAAATCAAGTGCGAATTTAACAATTTTTTTTCGTACGAAAAAGTGATTCACTCATAAAATTAATTACACATCTATTTTGTATTAATATCAAGCTGTTAGAAAATATATATATTTTTTTTCGATGTACAAAATGGCCGACTACTCAAAACTTCTCGAAACAGCTTTTTTTCAATTGGCGTGACAAATAACTTCAACAATTTTCACTCGATTTACTTCAAATTTGAAAGTTATGTTCCTAATTGCATTTCGCAGAGAAGTACGTACGGAATTTCTGATTAATCGAAAACTTTTCATTTTATGAGCAGCTTATGAGCAATTATAACGAAATTTTTCACTGAAAATTCATTTATTAAGTTCAAATAACTACAACTTTTGAATAAAACAATATTTTTTAAATTCCGTACGTACTTCTCTAGGTATTCTAATGTAGATTGACGAGAACTTTTGTTTTTTGTTCTAGGTAAAAAATTGTGGATGCTAAATGTCACGCCGCGCCTAAAAAAAGACAACAAAAGAAAATATTAGTAGTCGGCCATTTTGTACATCGAAAAAATGTATATAAATATTTTCCAATAGCTTGATATTCATACTCAATAGATGTATAAGTAATTTGATGAGTGGATCACTTTTTCATACGAAAAAAAATTGTTAATTTCGCGCATGATTTTATACCCGTTACTGTGGCCTAACCCCTTAAATTCTTGCGGATACATGGAAGTTGGGGTTGATACAAGATGGCACGATGAAGACCAGTGAATGGACGGGGAGCAGTGAGTGGATAAAAGCTGATTTATATTAAAAATCAGTAAAGAATATGAGTTTTCGATAAAAACTCGAATCACTATAATTTAGCAAAAAAATCACAGCTATTGTTAAAATCGTTTTTTCAGTTTATATCGAATTTGACACGGAATTTTTCTAGTTCGTGGTACTTGGACACCGCGCAACTTAGTTACGATACGACTGTGCACAGTAGGTATTCAAAACGCGAAAGCAATAGTTTTTATAAGTTTTGAGGGTAAGTATTACTTTCATTACTTGAGGAAGAATCAATCGTTGATTTTTTGCAAATTTTTTAAATAAATTCGTCGTAATAGGTCAGGATTAGACATGTTTATTCTCTGGTGCTGCATTCCAACCTCTTTCCAGTGATTGGACATATGGGCTCTGTTCTGATCATTATCGAGCAGAGTAAAAAATTAAGCTTATCTGCTGAAAATTGCTGAATTAATTGTTGTTAAGATATGATAATGTACATTTTATTGAATGTTGTCATAAAATCAATTCATTGGTTCTTTTTATTTTTGGCAAAATTTAATTTTCTATTTCTCTGTCGAAACAAACGTTGGTAGTTTTTTTTTTTGAGAATTGAGATGCAAAAAGCTTTGTGTATTTTCTACGAATTTCACGTCCATTTGCTGGCGATTGAGCGTCCATTTACTGGTAATTTCGTTCATTCACTGGCGATTTAGCCATTTCGCTACTTATCTATCAATTCCCTCAATATTAATTGTTGCAAGTACTTCAAACATTTTTTTCTACTATCAGAATAATATCTTTCGGTAGCTATGGCCAGTGAGAAATTCGTTTCCATAATATTTTCATCTTATAGCCCATCTGAGCCGTGTCGTTATTCGTCCATTCACTGGTTGGTTTACCCTATTTTGGATAAAAATGTTTCAAACAAAGTTGCACAGTTTTGAGGAACTAAATTTATAATGTCAGATATGTTTTATTCGGTGGCAATTTTCAAGGTTATTTCAAGGTCAACTTTACTTTTTCAAATTGGAAGCAATATTTTTACTACCAGAAAATTTTTTTACGTAACAAAATAGGTTATTTTTGTTTGAAACTTGTTCCTCTTTGACTTCAATTCTTCACGATATTTATGATATTTTATATTTTTTATGTTTAATACATTTAACATTTCATATATAAAATATTGAAAATATCTTAAGGATCGTAAGATCTTCAAAGAATTGAAGTCAAAGAAAAAAAAGTTTGGGTGTTTTTGAGTTTAAGGGATAACACCTCTCTAGGATTTTGGAAAAATCGTTTTTTTTTTGCTTAAAAAATACTTTGGGGTCATAAAAACAATTGGTCTGGTAGCGACATTTTTTTAAACAAAGTTTAATTATCGATTTTACCGCAGCGCCTCGGACTTCTTTCAGGCGCCTCGTACAACTTTAAACGTGTTTTTCTTGAAACCGATTTTTTCAAACTGGGAGGACGGATTACTCGAACACCTTTGCATGGATCGATATGAAATTTTGATAGTAGCTTTACAATTACACTCTCTATGGAAGTACGTAGCCGTTTTTTGATTAAATGTAAACTTTTTTTTTATAAACAATTTACTGCTTATTTTTTGGGCAAAAAATCGATTTACTTCTTTCAACGTGCGGTATTTTTTCAAAATTTCATTAAAAAAATCCGTACGTAGTCCGATAGCTAATAAAATATAGATCATAATTTTTCGGTTTATATTCCAGGTCTTATACTTTACGAGAAAACCGTCCTCCCGTGAAGCTATTTGTAAAAAAACACGTTTTTCAAGATGGGCTCTCTCGCCGCCATTTTGTATGAAAATTATAATCATTTTTTTCTAATACTATAATGTGTGTTAAATAAACCTTCTCAAAAGAAATCCTATTAATTTTTTCATACTCCCGAAATAAAATGTCAAAGTTAGGCCTTATTTTCTGCCGCTAAAGTGGTGTTATTCCTTAGTATTTAATATATCAAATATTTAATGTATTTTTTAAACATAATTCGTATATTAAACATATATTTTTAATATGTTGTACTGTTTATCAGGGCATGTATAAATATTCAAAATATCGAGAGAAGAAAACTGTACCTTCTTCTTCATTCGGTACTCTTCGTCGGTGATGCCGCACAGGAGTCTCTTTACCCTCTGAGACGTGGTTTCCTCATCCGGGGATTCGAAGTTCATCGGATCCCTGGTGGTTGAATTGTTTCCGAGGTGTCTGCCGGGCTCCTGGGGCTCTCCGGCTCGGTTCGACCTCGATTCTCTGCGACCCGTGAATTCATTGGGCGTTTCCACCAGCTGGCCGTGTTTTCTCAACGGGTCGCTCTCCCCTCGTCGGGGCGTGCATTTGTTCGCGGGTTTTCCGACCGCATTATTCGACGTCCTCGGATGGTCGTTGTCGGGTCTGTGATCGAGCAGGGCTCTTTTGCTCGTCGTGTGATGATGATGCAAATGCGTGAAAATTTTACCGGCATCCGTTAGACTCTCGACCACAGCGTCGATTTGTTTGGACGAAACCCCGTGCCGATCTCTCAGGGCGGAGAGTGCCGTGACAATGGCGCTTATTCCTGTGCCGAGTTGATCCTGCATCTCGGCGTGATATGTCGCTTTCTCGGTCGTTGCGACGGCAGACTTGGTTAATTGCGGTACGAGATTGGGGCCTTTTTTCTCAGCCGCATCACCCTCTTCGAATAAGCCACAATTTTTTACCGGCTCGTATTTCTTTATTAGCTTCATTTTCGTCTCGTTCAGGAGTCCTGTCGAATTAGGGCATCGGTCAATAAATATGTACTCGAGAACTATATGTCAGTATGAGATTTCTGCGGAGGGCACCGTACCGCTGCGTTTTACCCTTGCTTGTACTTGGGGCGCTTGAAATTTAGACATAATCTTTAATTTACACAAATCCATTTACATATCAACTGTATTTAATTTACTGTAAAACAACCTTAGATTTCTTAAGGGGTTAGGCCACAATAACGGGTATGAAATCATGTGCGAATATAACAATTTTTTCGTATGAAAAAGTGATTCACTCATAAAATTAAATGGTATTGAAGTTTGCATCGCTGGGATGGAACGAAAATATTTTTTTCTCGTCTTGCCCAATTGTTTCACTGGTACATTTTATCTACAAAAATCATGAAATAATTTTTACGATCTTCATTAGGGTTCCTTTACCCAAAATTGGAAAAAAAAGGGTCCAGATAGTGATAAAATGAAGAAATGAAAAGTAAAGATGAATTTTCGTTGCCTTCCAACGATGCAAACTTCAACACCATTAAAATTAATTACACATCTATTTAGTACGAATATCAAGCTGTTAGAAAATATATATATATTTTTTTCGATGTACAAATCGCCGACTACTAATATTTTCTTTTATCTTTTCTTTAGGCGATCCGCGGTGTGACATTGAGCATCCACAATTTTTTACCTAGAACGAAAAGCAAAAATTCTCGTCAATCTACATTTGAATACCTAGAGAAGTACGTACGGAATCTAAAAAATATTGTTTTATTCAAAAGTTGTAAGTATTTGAATGAATTTTCAGTGAAAATTCTTGTATAAAACTGCTCATAAAACGAAAAGTTTTCGATTAATCAGATATTCCGTACGTACTTCTCTGCAAAATGCAATTAGGAACATAACTTTTAAATTTGAAGTAAATCGAGTGAAAATTATTGAAGTTATTTGTCACGCCGATTGGAAAAAAAAAACTGTTTCGAGAGTGGTAGGCCATTTTGTACATCGAAAAAAATATATATATATTTTCTCGCACTTGATAGTCATACTAAATAAATGTGTAATTAATTTTAAGAGCGAATCACTTTTTCATCCGAAAAGGAATTGTTAAATTCGCAAATGATTTCATACCCGTTACTGTGGCCTAAGGCCTTAAATAACTTTATTATTGATCAACATTTATCAATTTAAAAAAAACTCGCAGTTGTCAAGACCACGTATCAATTGTGTGTAAAATCCCAACCATCTTCTCCCGATATTCGCATCAGAAAAAAGTATTGAAACCTGTCTTTTGGGCCCCAACTAAAAAGAGACCCGTAGAATACTCTACCTTCTTTCAATATTCTTCTCCACTCCTCAGGCATCGCGTAACTGCCTTCGTCCCTTCTCTCGGAGTCCTGAATCGCCAGATTGGACTGCGGTCCGTCAGGCTCCTTGTGCTCTTCATTGGGCACTGCGTAGACGATTTTGGCCGAGCTGTCCGCGGTGTCTTTGCAGTGCCACGCGTCGATGTCAAAGTCCGATGTGAGTTCGTAGCGCAGCAAGCCGTGGTTGAAGTCCTTGGAGGTTTGGTTTTTGGGGTCGCCGGGATGTTGGAGCGCGCCTGTGTGGTCGTCGCCGGTGTGCAGCAGATTGAAGGCAGGCTCCATGATTTTGTTGGGGTTCGTCCGGTCGTGGTTGGCTCCCGACGTTGGAGACTTGACCGACGCTTCGTCGACGACGAATTCGTCGCAGTTCCACTCCTTCATCTCCAGGATCGAGTACTGCGAGATCTCGTTTGGGGTTAGGCCGCGTACTCGCGAATAGTTTCGATCATCTCGTGGTAACGTTGACGCGCTGGTGGTTCTTACCTCGCAGTTGATTCGCCCAGGTCGAACGAGAGATTCGAACCGTCGTCGTTGCTCTTCACCAGCCACGTTTGACGTTTATCCTACCGTCGATCTTGCGACTGTCCCTTTAAACCGGATTTCCTAACCTCACTTCCGGTACTACGAGCTTAACGCCAATTTCTCCCGCCGCTATCGCCCCGCGACCTCTTGTTTTATTCACGTGCCGCCTCGAATTATCACCGGGGCGCATCGCGCGTGAATTATCTCCATATGCGCGAAATAATTCGAGGCAAACAATAACAAGCCATGTCAAGTTTCGTTCGCATTGTTATTGACGGACGCGACGGAATCGCGCACGTAGTGTCATGGCGGAGTCGCGAAGCGGCGGCGGCGGCCTTCCGGTTGCGAGAACCGGAAGTGCGATGAGCTTGTGTGGAAAAATGGCACCTATAGCTACATGCAGAAGTTCGCAAGCTCAGAGGACTTCCGGTTCCCGCAACCGGAAGTGACATCCGACGCTCGCGCTTCGTAATTATTCATGACTTTCATACCGCAAGGTCGTACGTTTTTTTTTACACCGTGAGCACGCGCTCATAGTTGTCGAAAAAAGAAATAAAAATCGTGACTCCGTAGAGCCTGCGCGAGATCCGAGCGCAAGCATCGTAACCATGGAATCTTCGCCATTTGTTTGATCCAAATTCACCGTTTCCCAGTCCTCAACCCCTCCGCGGCAACGTGAAAAAAATAAAACATCTACCAGCACTCTGCCGCATGCGACAATTTTGCCAAGGGCTCGCCACCAGCGGACACCACCTTAAACATTTTATACGCATTTACGTCGCATTTTTTAGAGGAAACGAAAAAAAACATTCTCGTTGACAGTCCCGTCCCCGTTGTGTGCATATGTATTTTTCGGAACAGTGAGACGAAAAGAAGAAAACGTCAGTTGGAATTGTCATGGTTAATCAGCGCGAGTTTTGGAAAGAGGTGCGAAAAAACAATCCGAAATACAACAAGAAGCCGCGAGTCGTGCCGGCTTTCACAATTCAGGCTATGCAGGTGAGAATCTTTTCACAAATCAATTCAGGATCGTTCGATAATGCACGATATTTTAATTGTTCGGCTGCTTCGTTGTTCAATTTTATGCGAAAGAAAAAGAGTTTTGAAAGTAGCACGTTGGAAATTCATATTGTTTCATTTTTTCATCGTCAATTTAAATTTATTTCAGCCAACTATTAATTGATTAATTAATGTTAATTTCTCTCGCAGGCCACGATTTATCCATTATTTTGGATGCACAATATCATTATTAATAGTGATAATAATAATCCGACTTCAAAAGAATGGATAAAAAATTGCCTGCGAGACGGATTAATATTAATAAATTAATTCTGCGCATTACTAAATTAAGCTTTTAAATAAATAAATAGATAAGACAATACTGATTTTTAAACGCGCCGCTGGCAAAGCTCTTTTCGTTTCACATAAAATTGAGCGGCAAAAAACGCGAAAAATTAAAATATTGTTATAATTCGTGATTATCAAGGGACTACTTATATTTATTATTATGATAGTAAAAGTAAGGGTAACATTAATATTGATATTACTTAAGAAGAACAACAATAATTCTTCGACTAATAGGTTAATCTTCTAATAATTATTAATAATCTTGTAATTATTGTTATTGTTATTATCAAGTAATATTATTTTTCAATCCAATCTTATCATTAACTATATGCTTATCATTATTGGTTTCAATGGATTGTAATTTTAATATTGGTTATTAACGTTTTATTGCTGCGCTCTTCACTTCCAAATTCCATTTGATCGAAGGAAAACACCGTAGTGGCCAAACCGCCACGCTGCGGTCTCTTCAAGCCGGTAAAACCGAAGCCCTCCTCGTTTCGCAAGTTTTACGAGCGCGGGGTATTTCCGGTATCGATGGACAGCGACGGTACAACAATAACGTGGAAAGTGAACATTGAAGATTTGGACTTTCACCATTATTTGCCGATGTTTTTCGACGGTTTGACGGAAACTGAGCCACCGTACAGTTTCCTCGTCGAGCAGGGAATTACGGACATGCTGGAGCACGGGGGATCCAAAGTCCTGCCGGTCGTGCCTCAATTGATCATACCGATAAAGAGTAATTACTCGTTGTAGAATTCAAAGAGGGTGCAAAGAGAAGAAATTTATATGTTAAAAAAATATTTTTATAAAATAAGCTTTTATTTAATGTACTAAAAAGCGGAATTTTTTTTTTCACCGAGTCACCTTAATGTGACTGTAGATAAAAGCTTGGGGCGCTCAAAATTTAGACATATAATCTTTAGTCTACATAAATCTGTTAACATATCAATTGTATTTAACTTACTGTAAAACAACCTTAGATTTCTTAAGTGAAAATCCTGAAACTGACAATGAGTATAAAGATGTGATCATTTTTTCTTTCAGCTCAACTTTTTAAATGTTTAATAAATTTAACCAATTCAGTTTCATTAACCGTACTTAATTTGGCATAATAGTAATTAGAGAAAAAATTATTATCACCGTATATACTCAGTTTCAGGATTTTTATTTAGGAAACCTAAGGTGGTTTTATAGTAAGTTAAATACAATTGATATGTTAACAGATTCATGTAAATTAAAGATTATGCCTGAATTTTGAACGCCCCGAGCTTTCATTTATAGTCACATTTAGGTGACTATAGGTAAAAAAATTATTTTCTAGTTTTTAGTACATTGAATAAAAGTTTGTTTTTTTTAATATCGTTTTTACATATACAGTATTTTCTACTTTTTAGTCTTTAATTGATTTTACTAGTTCGTTGTTACTAGTAGTTTACTAGTTTACGAGTTTGTACATTAGGAACATGGAATGCTTGTGAAAAATAACAGAGACTGTAATTGGGATTGAACGACTAATTGCTGCATATAAACTTTTCACATACAAACACAGTCGGTTACGAATTTGTTCGTGTGTTAGTGAGATTTTATATGGATGATTCGATATCGCTAATTTTACATGAAAAAATGAAAAATTCATGGATATTTTCGTTTTTTTAAGTTGAATGATGCATTGCCACATTTTAAGTGCGTGTTTGCAAAATTTCCGAGCTCCAAATAGTCGAGAAGTGGGTGAAATATGGATTTTCCGTTTTGCATCTCACAGAAAGTGAAGTTAAATAAGAGCTTGTAAAAATCAAGCGATGTTATTCTTGCAGACGCGCTCAACACAAAAATTCCCGAGATAATATGCGTGACGATGAGAGTTTTGCAGCGTTTGGTGAAGTCGGGTGACTGCATTGGCGAAGCTTTGGTACCGTATTTCCGGCAAATATTGCCAATTCCAAATCTGCTCAAGGACCGCAACGGTGAGAATTTTTATTTCTCATTTTCGTGACAAGGAATTGCTCGCTGGATTTGTTGCCGCCCGAAATAATTGACGGAACCATTTTGCCATTTTCCGTACCCCCTTTTTTCGTCCTTTTTACAGTGAATCTCGGCGAGGGTATCGACTATTCGCAACAGAAAGGAGAAAATCCGGCGGATCTTATACAAGAAACGCTGGAGATGCTCGAGCAGTACGGTGGCGAGGACGCCTTCATTAATATCAAATACATGGTCCCTACTTACGAGTCCTGCATGATGAACTAGTGGATTCGCATTGCCCTCAAAGCTCGACGAGCATCTACCCAAACATTCAATTTTTCGACGAATATAATCAAGGCCTCGACGATTCTCAACTCAGCCATCTCCGCCTCTCCAATCAACGTGATCTCTCGTTTTAAATCCCAACAAACCGTTTTTTCTCTTTACATAATTTTTTTTCTCCAAATCGCTGAGCTACAACGCCGAACAATACTCAAAAATGCCTACCTTCCAACTTTATTGTACATTGTTGTAAAATCGAGGCTCGAAACTCCGCGTGGACGCGAAATAGCAAAAGAACGCCGGAAGAATGAATAAAAACGACCGGTCATGAATGTTACTTTTACGAAAAACATCTTACGTATTAGTGGCTCTCGTCGAATTTCCATATTAAATATATCGCGCACTTCACTCCCGATGCACTCGCGTACTTGCAGCATTGAGCGCAGCATTATTTTCCAGCGTCCTCCTTCAAGGTCACCGTTCTGTTGAACACGAGCTAAAAATAAAAGAGACAACATTGTTAGAATTGCCAAGTTGTTCTTTTACCGTTTTTTTTTGTAATTAAAAATCTCATTGAGTTACGAGAAGTTGTAGATAAATGCTGAGGTAATCTGGGTTTTTTTTACGAATAAGATACCATTTAGTAAATATTCTAAATATATGATCACCATAGATATGTTGGAAAACAACGGTAGGGTTAAAGAAAACATTTTATATACTAGAGCAGCATAATTTGAAAAAAGCAAACACCGATTTAAAACATTAAACTCAGGGTCTCAGAGAATCGAGACTGGAATCCGAAAAAACGAGTTCAAAATTAGGGACAAAAAATACGAAACACAACCTTGCTGGACGAGGTGTCCGGATCAACGGAGAAAAAGCCGAGCCTTTCGAATTGAAATTGCGTGAAGGGTTTGGCCAACGGGGTCAAACTTTCGTCGATATAGGCGACGACTTCTCGCTTGCTCGCCGTGTTGATGTCGCTCAAAAAGCCATTCGGCACTTGATTCGTATCCTCGGGATTCTTGTGATTGAATCTAGAATCAATCGTCACCGAATCGGATAAAAACAACCAAATCTACATTGGAAAAAAAAGAGAGAAAAAAACTCAAGTTTTTTATACAGACTGTGTGTACTCACAGTCGCTCGTAGAGCCTGACCGAGGCGAGTTTCGGCTTCGACACCCAGTGTATAAAAGCCTTGGGTTTATTCTTGTCCGAGACGGGCTCCTGCTTCACGCTCAGATTCGTTATGCTCCCGCTCGAGTCTTTTTCAACATTGCACAGGGTGAGCACGACACCGGCGTGTTTCAAGCCGACCGATTGCTTCGGCGTTAGACGACGAAAACCTTTTTCCTCTTGCTGCAAAAATCAAATAAAATTTTAAAAAGCGAACAAACTATTCAAAACATTCGTTTGAACATTTTCTCCGGTCTAAGAAAAAAACCGTTCGAAAGAAATGTTCATAATTTTAACTTAAAATAAATGTTTTCAATAAACATTCAATGTATTTCATTTGTTCATTTGAAGTTTTACTTTCAAAACGATTCGATGTTTACTCTTTAGAATATTATAACTATCAAATATATTATTATTAATAAATCATATCATTATTGTCTCAAATAAATTTTAATTTTCATGTTGACTCCAACTCGTACTGGTCACTTATAACATTCCTAAACAATATTATATATTTGTAAATAATTATAAAATTGTCCACAGAAGATTAGACCGTTTTCAAAATGAAAATTCAAATAAAAAAGAAAAACTAACATACTTATATCTTGGATAATAAAAAAATGTAGGTGATATTATAACTTGGCAAAGAGAGCACTCGAAGCACCTGACAAATTTGAGCTAACCTCTTTGAAGTCGGAAGCCTCGATATATACGACCTCGGAGAAGGTGATCGTGTGCTGGCCCTTCTCGGGGTCGTTGGGAAAATCGGGTACTCCGAGAACGATCGGATCGTCCTGGGGGAAATTGAGGATTGTCACTTTGACAGGATCGAGTACGGCCATGTGTCGAGGAGCCGAGATGTTCAAGACGTCCCGTACCGCCGCCTCGAGATTTCCGGGATCGACGACAGCCTGAGCTCCCGTTACGCCCATTTGGGCGCAAAAATTGTTGATCGCGAGGGGCGGAAAACCCCGTCGGCGCAAGGCCGTGAGCGTGAACAACCTGCGTAGAAAATAATAATAGTATTTATTATTGGAAAATTTGTTACTTATTTTATGATCCGACAGTATTTATTTGTTAATAGTTAAGGATAACAATAATATAATGTATATAATTATATAAAATAATAATAATATAATAACGTTAATAAAATAAACATTTTATTTTTAATAATGTTTAACTAGTATTAGTAGTAGTATTATTTATTCCGTGTATACCCTTAAAGGGTGTTTGCATACTTGCCCTTTCCTATCCCCACCATTAAGCCTACTTTCTATTCTCTTATTTTGTTTAAGTATTAAACATTTAAATGTTGATAAAATAATAATAATATAGTAATAATAAAGCAAACATTAGAAAAAAAGTAATAACAATAATTTTGCAACAAAAATTATATATTAACTATAGAGAGAACAACACTAAGAGCAAAATAAAAATAATAATTTTATAAAAAGTATGGTTCATAATGATTTTATTAAAAATAATAATACAATAATAATAAAGAGAACAACACTAGGTATTATATTGTGTTTCCACTCGTATACCCTTGCGGACATTTACATTCTCCGTTCCGTCCCACCTTACTTCGCTTACACTATTCTTAAACTTAGATTTAGAATGACATAAATTACAATCACATTTACAATACAACACCCTCTTGCACACTCTACATCGCGTCTGTATAAATCCCTTTTCTGCCTCCCTTCCCACACTCCCGCATCTCATTCTTGCCCAGATTTCCTTAATTTCTCCTCCTATATTTTGTTTTTCCCAGTATTCTTACATTCCCACCTCCTTCTTCCTATCCTGATATTCTCTACAATATCGCGAGATCCTGATTTTTTTTCCAATCCTTTTGTATCTCTTGGTCCGCCTACTCCTACTTCTCCTACTTGCCCTTCTCCCGCCAGATTCATCGTATCTTCTCCTCCCTTTCCCCACTTAGTCGGGTTTCCGTTTTGCATCTTTCTTGCTTCTTCCATCAGGCATTTCTTCGGCCATCTCGTCTCTCCCATTTCCAATATTTTCCCTACATATTCCGCAGCTCTTTTTTTCATCATCACCTCCGTTTCCTCGCACCCTGATTCCATTTTCCGTGTGTAAGGCGGTGTGTTCCTTCTCAAGCCCATTGCCATTTTGGTGTATCTGGCCTCAATTTGCTCAATTCTCTATCTCCTTTTCCACCCCCAGATTTCTGCCCCATAAAGCAATCCTCTCCTCGCTATCGCCTCCATTATACTTAGTCTGTCTTTCAAGTTCCCTATCCTCGCCCTTTTTGCAATCCCCCAGCTCCGTTGACTGCTTTCCTTACAATGCCCTCGATCATTTTTATATGTTTTTCGAACGCGTTGCCGAACAACAAGAGGGATAAAATATTAATTTTATAAAAATAACAAAACAGTAGTAGCAATCTATATAAATAAAAAGAGAAGTCCTGACTGACTGACTGACTGACTGACTGACTCATCAACGCCCAGCCCAAACCCTTGGACCTAGAAAGCTGAAATTTTGCACAAAGGTTCCCTTTATAATGTAGACAAGGAATAAGGAAGGATTTTTCGAAATTCAACCCCTAAGGGAGTTAAATTGGGGGTGAAAGTTTGTATGAAAAATCTTATTCCTTGAGTTAATATACTTGAAAACTTAACACAAATAAATTATAAAGTAAATTATAAACTTTGTCACTTTTATTTTTCCTAAACTACCCCCTAAGAGGGGATTTGGGGGTATCAAAGTTTGTATGGAAGAATTTTAACGCGCGGTTCGATTAACTCGAAACTCAGTATTTATGCTTGAGAACAAAGATAAAGAATAACGTGTATCAGGGTTTTTAGAAAATCGACCCCTAACGGGTTAAAAAGGGATAGTCATTTTTACAGGGGAGGATTTTATCGCGGGGCTTATCTTCTTTGGAACATCTTCTTTGATCTTATTTGAAACTTGACACAAATACTTGCCTATGTAATAAAGTTTGTCATTAAGGGGTTTAGGGGGGGGGGGGGGTGGTTAACGGGGATTATTTACGTAACTATTTTTTTCTAATTCTCACAGGATAGAGAATAAAGAGGATTTAATATTTTCACTTTAAAGTTGCCTTCATATTTGGCATTTAAGTAGGTAATTTTCCGTCCCGTTATTAGGTTATATTATTAGGTTTTAGAGATTTTATCCTCCATCAATCATATATCAACCCGCGCGCCGCTCCTCGGATACTATATAAGCAGTGCGAGAAGACATTGTTTACCTAGATTAACAAATGGGGTACTTTTAATCACGGTAGTATGTTCCCGTGGGATATTTTCCGACATCCACGCGGGCGAAGCCGCGGGCAAAAGCTAGTGAAATAATAATGATGAAAAGTACCGAAACAAATGTTTTTACGTACCTCGGATCGTCCCAATCGGCGACTACGCCCTCGTCGATGAGCTTGGCGATTTTCCTCTTGGATACGACGGTATAGCCGACGTTGAGTCTCCCGTATTCCCATTGTACGGGACAATAGAGCTCGAGAACGTTGCAGAGCCAGTAATACGATGATCTGCGCGATTGAAACTCTTTGGTGCACAGCGAGTGCGTTATGTTCTCGATGCTGTCGCAGAGGCAGTGAGTAAAGTCGTAAGTAGGATAGACGCACCATTGATCACCGGTGCGGTGATGGGGCGCGTACTTTATTCGATAAGCGACGGGATCTTGTTTGCCCTCCTCGAGGGTGACTTTCATACGGAGAGTGGCCTCGCCTTCCTCGAGCAATCCGTTCTTCATGTCCTGATACAACGTAAAAAAAGAACGTTACTCTCGGGCAACTGTGAGGCAAGATTGGCGCATTTGAGACGGAAATAAATGGAACCTCGAAGAGTTGCAGGCTCTCGGAAGTGGGCCTGTCCCTCCAAGGGCTCGGGGCTGGATTGAATCCCTTCATCTCGTCGCTGCTCTGATGGCACACGTACGCGTGGCCCTTCTCGATAAGTTGAACCGCCCATTCGTAGAGCTGTTGGAAATGGTCGGACGAGTGAGTGATCTTGGCCGGTTTGTAGCCGAGCCACTCGACCATCTCTCGTATACCGGTGAAGAATTTTTCCTCCTCCTTTTCGGGATTCGTGTCGTCGTAGCGGAGGTAGCAGAGACCGTCGTGAGCGGCGGCATATCTACGCAGCAGGGTTGGGCATATTGGATTTTTTTTCTATTCATGAATAATAAAGAAACTTATTCAGAATTCCTTCCGAGAATGAATAAAGAATCCCACTGGATTCAGTACTCATTCCGAAAATGAATAATGAATCCTACTGGTTTCAGTATTCATTTTGAAATGAATAATGAATGCTACTGGATTCAGTATTCATTTCAAAATTGATTACGAATCCAATTGAATTTAGTATTCATTCCGTATTGGGATTTCATCAAATTTAACAATCTGGAAAAATGGACAATGGAAATGGGACAAATATAATGTCCTATTTCTACCCCCATTTCTTCAGTTACTAGATATTAAGACCGCGATTTCCCTTGGGTAAATATAATGTAATCGGACGATAATGTTTCAATAGAATAAACATGTTTTCTGTCAATTTTTCCAGATTATTCAATTTGATGATATCCGAATAAGGAATGAATACTGAATCGAATTGGATTCATTACTTATGTTGAAATGAACACTCAATTCAGTTGGGTTCATTATTCATTTTGGAATGAATACTGAATCCAGTAGGATTCATTATTCATTTTCGGAACGAATACTGAATCGAGGTAGCTCATTATCGAAAAAAAATGAATATCCATCTGACATGTATTCGGTATTATTTTCCTACTCGAATACTAAAAGCATTCGAGTAGGAAGTAAATCTGCTACGCAGGTTGTAATTCTTTCAAATTCTTATCGTAAGTTGAGGGCTCGTTCGATAATAGCTGCGGATTTTGTACCCGAAATTTATGTTGATCGCTTTGGCGTGACCGATGTGCAGGATACCATTGGGCTCGGGTGGAAATCTCGTTCTCACCAAGCCCCCGGTGACCTTGAGGTGCTCCGCGAGCAAACGATGCGTGCTCGGTGTAACTACGTAACCCTCGGTCTTGTAATTCTCGCCGGGTTTGTGAAAGTGCACCTTCGTCTTCATGAGCTCGCTTATGGTTGTCGCGGCGTCTGTACCCTCGTCAATCGTCTCCGTTGGCTTTTGCTCTGAAATGTTTAGCTTCGTTTTTTTTTCTCAAAATTCTCCAGGCGTCGCCGTTCTCAACAGAAGAAAGAGAAACGCAATTGACACCAATGAAATTGCCTTCAATCGCTATCCGACATAATTTCGTACGATTATTTTTTCGGCGATGTGATCATGTTTTAATTTGTGTAAAAAACCTTTTTTTTTGGTAAGTGTATACGAAACATGTTTTTTAAATAATTCTATAGAAGACGTTTTTTTTTTCTTACTGTTTGGAAAACGTTTTTTTTTTCTAACTGTATGGAAAATGTTTTTTTTTTCTTCCGAAGCAGAATTTTTTTTTAAATCTAATTGTTTAGAAGAATTTTATTTTTTTATCGGTATAGAGTTTTTTTTATTTCTAACGCAATTGAAAATCGCTTTTTCTAAACTCTATAGAAAAGATATACATTTTCTTTAACAGCATAAAAAACGGTTTCTTACTGACTGCGTAGAAAAACTTTGGAGGGTTTTTTTTGTACCTCTTGATTGTATAGAAAACCTTTTTTTCTGACTGTATACAAGACATTTTTTTCTAACTGTATAAAATTTGTTTTTTTCTTTTCTAACTATATAGAGGACATGTTTTTTTTCCCTATGTAACTGTATAGGAAATGTTTTTTTTTTCTAAGTGCATAGAAAACGTATTATTTTTCGTAGTGTATAGAAAACATTTCTTTTTTTCTTTAAAATATTGAAAGCGTCTTTTTCGTAATAACGCTTTCTCCTAGTAACTCACCGTTCTTCGTTTTTTTCTCCTTCTCGCCATCTTTACCCTTCTGCTTGGCAGGCTTCGCAGCTATTGCCAGGTCAGCCTCGGTGCGCGGTCCCAAAAGATCCAGCAGTTGTACATCGACCTCGCTCTTTATTGCCTTGCCGTCTGCCCATTTGAGGGCCTTGCGCACCTCCTGCAGAAGGGGCCCGCCGTTGAAACGATATCTGCAATAAAACAGGGCCTGCGACAAATTCACCTTTTTCGCGCTTCTCTTCGGTCTCCTCGCAGTCATGGAGACCGTAAATTTCAGGGTCCAAGCAGGGATGCTATTCAAATCCCGCTTTGCATTATTGGAATCGAACAAAAATGTACTTTTTTGTTTTCGTATTCCCATATTTTTAAGCACATTTGGGCTATGGAAGCGACGATTTTTATTTGAATATCCTTATTAGAAACTCGCAACCAAATAATTCAAAAGAATATTTCATGCTATAGTAAGACGAAAGAAATGAAAAGAGCGAGAGGAATTTTTGTTGCACTCCAACGATGCAAACTTCAAGCCCATTAGGGGGGGAGAGTTAGGGTGATAAAAATATAGTCGCGTTACCTCTTCTCGAGAATCTCCTTTTCGTGTTTCTTGACGAGTTTCTCCACCTGTGCTTCGATCTCTTCGGGCGTGACGACGATCCCGACGCCACAAGCTTCCTCGAACTTGGCAATGTCCGTGACGGCGGTGATGTTGGCGAGAAGGTAATCCAAGGCTGCGTCCACCCTTAAGGTAGTGTCCAATTTCTTCAGTCCTATGTATTCGGCGACCAGGCCGATCTTTTCGACAATTTGGACTTTGATTTTGGACGCCAAGTGGTAGAGCAAGATGCCCGTCTCAGGAGTGACAGGTGCGTGCTTGACAGCCTGTGAACACAAAAGTACATTAGCCGCATGAAAAGGTTGAAGCATTTTGCATCATTTTTTCGTTACAATTTTTTTCGTCGTAAAATAATTATTTTAAAAACATTTTAGAGCATTTTTCGAGAATTTTAGAACATTCGGAAATCTTGGAATGGATCGAGACCAAATTTCGCGAGGCACAAAACAAAACAATTGACAATCTCTTCAATTTTTGTAATTGTCATTTCAAAATTCCACGAGAAGTTGGGGATAAAACGAAAAAAAAGGAGAAAATAGTTTATAGGTTAGGGTCGCTTCATTGTGCAAACCTCGGTAATCGCAGTCTTGAGATTCCTCGTGACTTGGGCATTTTTCGCAGTTTCCTTGGCCTTCTGTTCGCTGAGGCCGATCGAGGCGAACAGTTTCACGTGCTCGTCCGTTTCGCTGTTCATTTTTCACCGGCTTCACGGGTTTCGCAAAGGATGAAAACAACGAAAAAGAATTGAGACCCGCGCGACGCGGCTTCCGTATGTCACAGAGCCACGTGCTGCGGCTAGTGCGCGCGTTGGCCGCTGGAGGGACGCGAGCGCGCCAAATTCAAACGCAGCGTAAATTCTTTCCGTCCTGACGAAGAACACAGAATTCATGTAAAGGGTGTCACAAAGTGACCTGACATTTTTATTTATTAATAAAACGTATTATCTATTTGAAAAGAACGAATATTTTTATTTCGATATAAGGTACAAACATGGAGGTTCGCAAACGTTCACTCTTCTGACGACATTTTCAATAACATTTTGCCATAGTTGCGGACTAATTTCATTAACAGTGGAATTGCTTCCTCGAGCTCCGGCATGGTCTGTGGATCTGGCATACACTTTTCCTTTCGGAAAGCCCCAAAGAAAGACGTCCAATGGCGTCAAATTGCACGATCTTGGTCATGGAGGCTAGAGTGGGAGGAGGCCGATCTGTGCATTTCAAAGTGGCTACAAAAATGTGGTCAGACCGGGATGGCGCCACTATCTCTAAAACCTCGAGCACGACGCTGAGCATGGAGCCTAGATACCAGGAGGTTCAGCGGCAATGCAAAGGCGCTGAACAAAGCGTCCCCGAAAATGTCCCGAAGTGATGGCGCTGGGGTGCAGCGGCACCTACATATATAGTAATATATTGGTCAACGAGGTGATAGTGATCGGATGAGTTTCTAACCTCACGACAGACTGGTCGTGACATCAAACGTCGAAATATCCGCCGATTCATAATTTCCTCATGGCGGTTCGGAAAAAAACGCAAAAGCGAGAAAAGATCTGAAACTCAAACTTAAAATGGCGGCGATACAGCCCATCTAGAAAACCGTGTTTTTTTACATATAGCTTCACGGGAGAACGGTTTTCTCGTAATCTATAAGACCTGAAACAAAAACCAAAAAATTGATAATTTATATATTATTAGCTATGAGACTACCTAGAAATTTGCTTTCAAATTTTGCAAAAACAGTGCACTTTGTAGTGCGCTATTAATAATATCGATTTTAAGAAAATAAATCGATTTTTTGCCAAAAAAGCAGTAAATTGTTTATAAAAAGAAGTTTACACTTAATCAAAAAATGGCTATGTACTCCCATAAAGAATATAATTGTGAAGCTGCTAGCAAAATTTGAAATCGATGCATGCAAAGGTGGTCGAGTAATCCGTCTTCCGAGATCGAAAAAAGTGGTTTCGAGAAAAACGCGTTTAAAGTTGTACGAGCAACTCAGCGCGCTCCAAGGCGCTGCGGCCAAATCGATAATTGAACCTTTAAATAAAAAAAATTGCTACATGACCAATTGCATATTTTTTTATGACACCAAAGTATTTTTAGGAAAGAAAACGTCTTTCCAAAATCCTAGAGTGGTGTTATCCCTTAACACTAATGAGGGTTAGGTACATCATCTGTGATCTGTCTTAGATCGCACCCATGTTTAGCATATATCTATATACATATGGGTGCCGGAGCACCCCAGCGCCATCATTTCTTGTTCTCGTTTTGGGGACGAGTTGAAAGGCCTCGCTGAACCTCCTGGTATCTAGGCTCCATGACGCTGAGTATCGATGTCGTGTAAGAGAGATGGAAGAGGATCAAATACGCATCCCAGCAAGCAGTGCAGCGAGATCGCGCGCAAAAGTTACCCCCTCGCTGGTCTCTTACGCGCCCATCACACAATCATAGTAGCGCGTGTCCGTGAGCGAGCGACGCTCGGACATCTTCGGAAAGAGCCGAGCGCGCCGAAGTTTCCCGACCGCTCCTTCGGCAGCTACACCAACACATGGACGCCGAGCTCGTTCATGTGCGGCCAAGCCGAAACGAAGGCTTCAAGGGAAAATGCAATGTGAGCACGACTCGCGCGTGACGTCACCCGACGGAACGCGCGAGGCTTTTAGATGATTTCGATGCTTATTTAGCTCTTGATTCTCTGCGTTATCAATGTATACAAAAAATGTATCGCGCACCCTGATTGCTTATTTTTTTAGTTTATACGTTAATTTAAATATAACTATGAATCCAAATTACAACTTATTTATCTTCTAAAAAATTGTTTACGCTTTACTCACATCCGTCCTTATGCCAAATAAATTATAATTAATAAAAGTAAGCGGAAATATATTTATATTCGTATTATTATATTAATTCTCATAGTTTCATCAAACGATAAAGCATTATCCCCAAAAGCAAGCCAATCAACCATCCGGCCGCGAATCGTCAGTACCAGAAAGTGTATATTCTACAAGCGATGGGATGGTCCCGTTGGTAGCGTTCCTGGCTTCGGTCCGCAGAAGCGTAGGATCGTTCCACGCGCTCAGTGCTTTTTTTTTAAATTATTATCACTATTAATTCTTGTTTGATTAGTTATTTTTATTAAGTTATCATTATTATTTTTATTAGTTATCTTTTAGTGCCGAAAAATTTATCGCACACTCCGACCGCTTATTTGATTAGTTTGTACGTTAATTTGAATGTAATAATAAATCTACATTACAACTTATGTATCTTTTAAAAAATTGTTTGCGCTTTACTCACACCCGTGTCTATGCCAAATAAATTGTAATTCATAAAAGTAAGCGCCCTGTCATTTGGTCAACCGGTTGTACAAGACAGTTGAGTCAACGTAAAAGTTCAACGGTTGAATTTGGACAGCTTCTCAACTGTTCATCTTTGAAAGTCGACCATCCTGCGTTTTCTGTGGATGGTTGACTCGATGATTAACTCGGCGGTTGATTGGATGGTCGACTCGACGCAATATATTTAATGATTAATCAAATTATACTGTCTTGATAATTAAATTGATGATTTGCGGAGAATTGAGTCATCAAACACTGGGGGGGGGGGGGGGGGATATCCGCAGCAGATTGTGCGACGGAGTGAGACAACCATCCAGCGAAAACAAAATGGCCGCGGTTAAACAACCGTTGAATCAACCATTAGGATTTTTTTTACGGTCGACTTCATAGTTGTAAAGCTGTCCAAATTCAACCGTTGATTATTTCGGTTGACTTTGAGTTGCCAAAATTGCTAGCGCGGAAATATATTTATAGTCGTATTATTATATTCATTCTCGTAAGTTACGATTCGCGGCCGGATGGATGTGGCTTGTTTTTGGGGATAATGCTTTATCGCTTGATGATAGTATATGAGAATGAATATAATAATGCGAATATAAATATATTTTCGCTTAGTTTTTATGAATTACAATTTATTTCGCATAGGGACGGGTGTGAGTAAAGCGCAAACAATTCTTTAGACGATAAATAAGTTGTAATTTAGATTTATTATTAAATTAAAATTAACGTACAAACTAATCAAATAAGCGGTCGGAGTGCGCGATAAATTTTTCGACACTAAAAGATAACTAATCAGAATAATAATGATAACTAATAAAAATAACTAATCAAATAAGAATTAATGGTAATCAGAATTTTAAAAAAAGCACTGAGCGCGGGGAACGATCCCGCGCCCCTGCGGACCGAAGCCAGGAACGCTACCAACGGGACCATCTCATCGCTTGTAGAATATGCACTTTCTGGTACTGACGATTCGCGGCCAGACGAATGATTCGCTTGTTTTTGGGGATAATGCTTTATCGCTTGATGAAAGTATGAGAATTAATATAATAATACGAATATCAATATATTTCCGCTTACTTTTATGAATTATAATTTATTTGGCATAAGGATGGGTGTGAGTAGAGTGTAAACAATTTTTTAGAAGACAAATAAGTTGTAATTTGGATTTATTGTTATATTTAAATTAACGTATAAACTAAAAAAAAAGCGATCAGGGTGCCCGATACATTTTTTTGTATACATTGATAACGCAGAGAATCAAGAGCTAAATAAGCATTGAAATCGTCTAAAAGCCTCGCGCGTTCCGTCGAGTGACGTCACGCGCGAGTCGTGCTCAGATTGCTTTTTCCCTCGAAGCCTTCGTTTCGGCTTGGCCGCACATAAACGAGCTCGGCGTCCATGTGTTGGTGTAGCTGCCGAAGGCGCGGTCGGGAAACTTCGGCGCGCTCGGCTCTTTCCGAAGATGTCCGAGCGTCGCTCGCTCACGGACACGCGCTACTATGATTGTGTGATGGGCGCGTAAGAGGCTAGAGAGGGGGTAACTTTTGCGCGCGATCTGGCTATATATCATTTTGCATCTCTCTCGCACGCAGCCTACTTCTTAAGTATCATGCTGCCTTATGCACAGTTCACTTCTCATTATTTACTTGTTCCGTCTCTGTCACACGCAGCTCACTTCTCGACGTCTTAGCAATAGTGGCGCCATCCCGGTATGACCACATTTTTGTAGCCACTTTTTTCAAGTCTCTCCATAAGAGATCGGACTCCTCCCACTCTAGCCTCCCTGGGTAAAACTGCAGCAAATGACAATTTCTATGCGCTGGGCGATCGTGTAATTCTCTATGACTAAACCTCAATGCTTCCTGACGCCAGTTGTCAAAGATTAGTACTCTATGTTCGCCACAAAAAAAATGGTGCGCAATTTACAATGTCAGGCCATTTTGAGACAACCTTTAGAAACGCTACGGGCGATAAAAATCGGGTTTCTTGTTGCAAATATGTACGCAAAATTGCGGACAAATTTTACTTCAATTTTTCGGTCCAAAGTCAGCCACAAAAGTTCGCGGCGTTTACATCACGTATTTGTGAGTTGGCCCACTTTAGCGAGATTGGATCTCGAGTGACGAAAAGTAAGTGCTCCACGATACAAATACACGATGTGCGCTTATCAGATAATTGTCCATTGAGTTGAGACAAGACAATCCATGTATTGTTAAGGTAGTACAAGAGGGCGTGTACTCGAACACTAAATCGCTCCTCGTCTTCATTATAATCCACAAGTAAAGCGCAGAGGTGCGCCAAATAAATGACAGTCGAAATATTCAGCACGGCTGCTAAAAAAATTCGAAAAATCGCAGCCTCTGAAATATCGAAGCGACAGTCTTTTGTTTTTTTTTCGTAATTTAAGAACAGCCTCGAAACGCTGAGTTCGGGCTCATTCTCGCTAGCCACCATGATGCAACGGATCGTAAAACACACAAGATCGAATAATCGCATCCACGTGCGTCGTATCTTTTTATATGGTGTGAAATTAACAGTGGACCCATTGATATCGTATCACACACGCGATTTTTCAAATGTTTGGTCGATAAAAATCTCTCCAGGAAAAAAATATATGTTTATGTATATATGAAATTGTTTGATAACTATCGCGCGCCCGTGATAATCGGCTTTCGAGTATTTAGAACGGATTTCAAGGTAGATATGATATCGTTGAACTACCCCGCTGTGCAGATAAAAATCTCACGGAAGATATTCATACGTATATATACACATTTCGTAAGATTTTTTTATACAAACACACCCACCCACACACGTGTTTTGAATTTGTTACACTGAAAAAATTATTCGACAAGACTTTCAGACCAAGCTATTTTTTGAATACTTCATTCTGAGTGTATTTAAGAAAATAACTTGATCTGAAAGTCTTGTCAAATTATTTTATATAAATATATAAAATAATTCGACGAGACTTTCAGACCAAGTTATTTTCTTAAATGCTTCATTCTGAGTATATTTAAAAAAATTACTTGGTCTCAAAGTCTTGTCGAATTATTTTTTCAGTGTAAAAAATTCGAATCACGTGTGTGGGTGGGTGTGTGTTGTTATATATATATATATATATATTCGACAAGACTTTCAGACCAAGTTATTTTTTTAAATACTTCATTCTGAGTGTATTTAAAAAAATAACTTGGTCTGAAAGTCTTGTCGAATATATATATATATATATATATATATATATATATATATAATTTTGCAATTATCCAAAGCGATAGAAAGTTTCACAATTATCTGAAGTGTCCGGAAACTTTTTACCGGACACCATATATATATGTGTGTGTGTGTGTGTACACACACACACACACACACACACACACACACACACACACACACACACACACACACACACACACATATGGTGTCCGGTAAAAAGTTTGTACATACATATATACATATACATATATACACATATATATATATATATATATATATATATATATATATATATATATATATATATATATATACATATACATATACATATACATATATATGGTGTTTGTTTGGGTTAAAAGTTTCCGGACACTTCAGATAATTGTGAAACTTTCTATCGCTTTGGATAATTGCAAAATTATATGGAGTTATATAGTATCTCCGTAAAATAATAAATTAAATGAATTCTAAAACTATTTGGCAATTATCTGAGGTGTTCGAAAACTTTTGATCGGTAGAGTATGTGTATATATAAATATATAACATTCAGAATGAGGTACTACATTTAAAAAAATTTTAAACGGGAATTGTTGGAACACATATATAACTTGTGTCGCAATAATTCCTATTTTTTTCTACTAAAGTACTTATTTGTACTAAAGAAGGTCTGTGCGCCAGAGAATCGGAAGAATTTCCAGTTTCCCCGTACCCTCGGCAAATGCGATGTAATCTAGCTCAAGACGGTTGTGACCGCAATAGAAGTTGTGTTAGATTAGCGAAGCGCGGGTAAGAAGTGATAGGGAAAGCTTCAATTGGGAGCGGCTACTACGTAAAATCCCCCAAGGGTAAACGTTGCAACTATGAAATTACATATTTACAAAAAACTTCTGTATCAGTTGCTGTGCAGTGCCGGATTTATACTTTTCTCAAGACCTTAGGCCACAGCAACGGGTATAAAAGCATGTGCGAATTTAAGATTTTTTTCGTATGAAAAAGTGATTCACTCATAAAATTAATTACACATCTATTTAGTATAAATATCAAGTTGTCAGAAAATATATTTTTTTTTTCGATGTACAAAATCGCCGACTACTCGGAACTTCTCGAAACAGCTTTTTTCCAATTGGCGTGACAAATAACTTCAACAATTTTCACTCGATTTACTTCAAATTTAAAAGTTATGTTCCTAAGTGCATTTCGCAGAGAAGTACGTACGGAATTTCTGACTAATCGAAAACTTTCCATTCTATGAGCAGTTTATGAGCAGTTATAACGAAATTTTTCACTGAAAATTCATTTCTTAAGTTCAAATACCTACAACTTTTGAATAAAACAATATTTTTTAAATTCCGTACGTACTTCTCTAGGTATTCTAATGTAGATTGACGAGAATTTTTGTTTTTTGTTCTCGGTAAAAAATTGTGGATGCTAAATGTCACGCCGCGGAGTGCCTAAAGAAAAATAACGAAAGAAAGTAATCGACTATTTTGTACATCGAAAAAAAAAAAAATTCTAACAGCTTGATATTCATACTAAATAGTCGTGTAATTAATTTTATGAGTGAATCACTTTTTCACACGAGAAAAAATGGTTAAATTCGCACATGATTTTATACCCGTTAGGGGGCATCCATTAATTACGTGAGGTGATTTTGGCGATTTTTCGACCCCCCCTCTCCCGCTGGTGAGATATCGTGAGATTTTGCTCGACCCCCTCCCCCACCCCTAATCTCACGTGAGATTTTTCAAAATGCATACGTTCACGGAAAATAAATTGTAGTAGAAGTAACTGCGGTTGTAGTACCATTTACTCCACCATGTAAAGTAGTAGGGAGACTCTTCCTACGTGATAAAAATTACGTGATTACTAAAATTACTAAAATTACTAAAATTACTAAAATTACTAAAATTACTAAAATTACTAAAATTACTAAAATTACTAAAATTACTAAAATTACTAAAATTACTAAAATTACTAAAATTACTAAAATTACTAAAATTACTAAAATTACTAAAATTACTAAAATTACTAAAATTACTAAAATTACTAAAATTACTAAAATTACGTGATATTTGCCGAAGCCCCCCCTCTCCCCCACGTGAGATTGGGTGAGATTTCGCTCGACCCCCTCCCCCCCCTAAACGCCTCACGTAATTAATGGATGCCCCCTTACTGTGGCCTAAGGCCTTAAGGCTACTTGACTGTGCCGCGCCTCCTATCTAAGTCACTAGTATTTACCTAGGCCTTTTTAGGTGCCTCTAAAATCCGCCGCCTTCTCGAGTCTGCCGCCCGCCCCTATACGGCCTATTGGTAAATCCAGGATTGTCACTATGTATGCGTCAACCCCCCCCCCCCCCAATATTCTCTAGGAAACGAATTATCTCGCGACGGCCATCTAATCGAGTAACTTTGATGCTGGTGAAAATTGACGAGGAATTCTCGGTCGTAGTGTTCGGCTGTCGATGATTTGCTTGTACCATGCATAAGATCGTTTCGGCGTTCTCGTTCTGTTCGGATGGTCAAAGTCGACGCTGACGAGGCCAAAGTGTTGGCCGTATCCGTCCTGCCATTCGAAATTATCGAGAAAACTCCAGACGAAGTATCCCCGTACGTCGCAATTGTCGCGATTCACGGCGAGGAGCAATTCCCACAGATGATCATGAAGATAGCTAACCCTCTGATGGTCTTCGAGGCTGGAGCCGTCGTCGGCCATGCCGTTCTCCAGCACGTAAATCGCCCGACGGCCGTAACGTGCCGTTAATTGTCGAAGCAGATCGCCGAGGCCTTGGGGAACGATCTTGAGCCAGGGGCAGTTGGTAGACGGCCAACTCTCGTTGCAACTCTTTATCACACCGGAATCCTCGTACCAGAGAGCATCGTCGGACTTTGGTGCTGGCTCGGTCAGCCGAGACGTGTAATGATTGAGTCCGATGAAATCGGCGGTGCCCCGCACCCGATCGATCTCCGCTTGGCTGAATTCCGGCAGACGGGATCGCGGATAACCCTCGAGCCTACTGTTCTCTGCTATGCGGCGCTTCATCACCGCCGGATAATCGCCGCTGGAGGAGAATATCGGATTCATCATCCAACCGCAATGGAAGTCGAAGTAGACGTCCGCCGATTCCGTGTCGTTGGCATACTTGGGATAGTACGACATGCACTGTAGGGAAACGCCGATTTGGCCCTTCTGCCGGGGCCGATACTCCTCGTCGTACATCCGATAGACCTCGGCGTGGGCCTTGAGCTTGTTGTGCATGCAGAGATAGGGACCGATGCCGGGCAATGACTTGCCTGCAATAGAGGCAAGAGAATATTGTGCACTGAGAAAAAAAAACCAATCGAATCAAAAAAATATATCGGTTGATCCGAATAAATGTGCTGCCGAGTGCCACCGATATATGAGATTGTTTCAATACTATAAAATATTGGAAAATGTGATTGATTTAAATAATATATTATTTTATTTGAAAAAGCTCTTCTGTCCTCTGAATATCTACATTATCCTTCAAATAAAATGATATTCTATTGATATAATTCTATGTACAATCCGTAGATGTATGGATGAAATAATTGAGCGGCAGCTACAACATTTTTTATTTCGTACAAAAATATATTCAATGGAATTAATTATTTCTTTACTACAGGGAAACGAATATGCCATGGGACGTAAGTTTTTCAATTTGTTTAAAATATTAAATAAAAATTGAGCATTAGAATGGTCATCTACGATAATAGTGGAGAGAATATCAGATATCCAATGGAATATCCATGGTGAGAATATCAGATATTCAACTGATAAGAACATATATTACACTTTGATCTTAGCCACAGGCCAAGAAGCGATACTCTTTAGAGTTCCTCCGGCGTTTAAGGCGTTACCCCCACTTGTAGCGCAAAAAAGGCCTTTTTCACGAATTTTTTTAAAGAAAACTACAAAACTTTTTTAATCGATCAGTATACCATCTTAAAGAACACATCTTGAAGAACTTTCAGTAATTTTTTTATTGAAAAATATTACATTGTTTAGTGGCAAATGGCCGTCAATGAAATAATGTTTTTATATACACGGTTTGCGGTGACCAACATTGCGGCGAAGTGGATCATCTGAAGAAAAAAATGCGGATGGATTTAGTCAAATATAAGTATAAACTAGTCTTTGATCGAAGGATTTTAAAAAATATTCATTTTTCACAAAATGGCGGACAGTCAAAGTTAATGGTTCGATTTTAACGAAAAAAAAACGGCCGTTTTTTGGCTATAAAACGGCCATTTTTTTTTTCCGAAAAAAAAATCGAACGATTAAAGACTACATTTTTGTGTATTAGATAAGCCTGCAAAATTTTAAGAAGATCGGTTCATTAGTGTTTGAGTAATCTTGGTCACCGACTTCAGAAATGCCATTTTGAGAAAAAACGCGTTTAAAGTTTCTCTTTCAACGCTCTTTCAACGCGGATCCTTCTCTTTCAACGCTCATATCTCAGTCAATTTTGTTCGGATCGACTTGAAATTTTCAGGACATATTCTCAGATACTCATACTTCAAAAAAATGCAATAAAAAAAATCGATTTTTTCAAAATCGCAAGTGGGGTAACCCTTTAAGTAGATTTTCGGTTCGCGCTACGCTTACGAGAAACGAGCGCGCGTGCGGCTCCTAGCGGTTACTCCGAGAACTACGGGTTTCCTCACACTGATCATTTCGGTGGCGCTCGGCCATGATTTGGTTGAATTTTTCAAACAAATGCGCAAGAAACTAATTTCACTTTCGCATAATTTTTTAACCCATTCAGACATTTGCTTAATATTCTTCAATCAAAATAAAATATTAAAATTTTAACGAATAATGTACTTGGAAATCAACATGGGATATGGTGAGAAAAATTAAATAACATATTTACTCAATGGAAATTTTATCTGAATCAAACGAGCGAAATTCATTTTTTTCTTGTGTACTCGAATCAACAATATTAATGTTATGAATTGAAACGCTTTTTTGTTCGTTGCAGAAAATGTAACCAAAACTGTATAATTTGTTCGCGATAATTTTCAGATAGTTTCAATAATATATTGTTCTCAGCTAACAATATATCTTTTGAATGAAAAAAAAACTTTTAATTTTATCATGTTATTAAAGTCAATAGCGTTTTGTTTGGACTAGTAAATCCGATTATTAACACCAACAATTTTACAATTGAATCAACGAAATTTCATTCAACAACACCAATGATAGTGGATCAATGAATTTTTTTCCGTGCACCCAAAGGGCAAAACGGACCTAACGTTGCATCTGGAGAAACCCATGATATACAGACAGACGGCAGAGTGACAGCAACAACTGTCACTCTGCTGTCTGTCCGTATGTCACGGGTCTCCTGCTCGTAAACGAAATGAGTTACAGACCTGAAATTTGGATATTTCGTGTAGAATATTGACCCAAAACCGAATATTGAATTAGAAATTCAATAAAATTATTTTTCATGAGCATTTTTCATCTCAAATGCCTCACCCTGGCATGTGAGGTGTCATTGCGTAAGGGTTGCACCTAGTTGGCAGGACCAAATTGGAATTTTAGAGGCTGCTCTAAAATTCCTCTGCAGAAGGTTTGCTGTATGATTCCATTTAAAGGTAATAAATTACATTTTGTCTACGTATATACCTGACGTAAAACTTTGTACGCGTTTTTCGCGGAATGACTTTTTCAGAATCGGTGACCAAAATATCGCAAAAACAACTAAACCGATCTGCTTCAAATTTCACAGACATTTTTTGTATATCAAAAGGCAATCCTTAATCGAGGGATTTTTTTTCAATGCATCCTTTTTTCACATCAAGGAAATTAGAGTATTTTTTTTCACCGAAATTTCGACGATCACTGTCGATCGGCGACCATTTTCTCAAAAATCATTATTTTATTGAATCCTTCGATTAAAGACTAGATGATACCGTACAAAAACTAAATGCATTTGGTTTTTTTTATTTCAGATGATTTGTTCCCGAGCAGGAGTGTTCACCGCGAAGGACCTTTTTTCACCGTCTGTGCAATTTACTGTATCTCCGTCGTTTATAAATATTTACCAATAAAAAAATTGTCAAAGATACTTGAAATGATACCTTTTACTATGAAAAAAAAGTTAAAAACCTGCACCCATTTCCCAAAGAAAAATTCACGAAAATACCTCTTTTTTCCGATCGCGTACTAGGTGTAAGGCGGGATACACATTTTCCACGATCAAAAAATCGATTTCTTTTCTTTTACTTTAAACGATAGAACTATAAATGTAGAATATTTTTCCAAAGTTTCAAAGCGAAATTCGAAAAACTTCAAACGTTACAGCCCGTTAACGCTGTGCCTCACCGCTCGGATTCGGAGCAGGCGGAAACTTCAAACGCGTTTTTTTCAAAATTGCGTTATCGAAATTGGCGATTGAGTTCAAACTTAGTGGAAATATTGATAATATTAGTACCTTCCACTTGACGAAAATTGTTTTCGAAAAATTGAAAAAAAAACTACTTTTTTAATCCACATTTTACAGAAATGTTGCGTGAAATGTTGATTTTTTTTGTAAATGTCTGCCATTTTCTCAAATTTGCATTTTCTTCATTTTAATTACCGTCACGTGGAAACTATACATGTTCTACCTGAAAAAATGTTTGAACTTTTTTGCAAACGAAAGTCTACGGGAAGCTACACTGCACGCTGATTGGCAACTCCCGCGGCGACCTTGCTGTAACACTCTGCCACAGCACCGTCATTTTGATGATGAATTAATTAAGAAAATTGTTTCGTATACTTGAATATACTATTAAAGTATACCTAAAGTTTGATAATTTCAGAATAATTATTTCTTAGTTCAAAAAATCCCTCAACATTGCTTTTTTTCTGGCTAAATGTATATGCCGCCTTAAGGGGGGATTGTCTTTTTTTTCGCAAAATTTACCGCTTTTTGGGAATTTTTTTGTGAAGAAAGTATACAACGGAAAACTTGTGAAACTTGGCATATAGTTTTATTGATCTGTTTACTACATACAAAAAAATTTTTAAACAATTTCATCAAAAAATCCGCCTCCCACCCCCCTCGACGCGCGATGGTCCTTTTTTGATGGTGTGCACGATTTCTCAAAAACTATTCAACCGATTGCCTTCAAATTTGGACAGAATGCTCAGCTGACATCCTTTTATCGTTTGATGAAGCAAAAAAGCAATACGTTTAATAGTTTTTTATTTATAACAAAAAATCGATCAATTTTTTTCGAAAAATCGATACTTCAAGTTCAAAACGTCACCAAATCGTCAATTTTTTTTTCCCCTTCATCGAACGATAGCTATATGTGTCTAAAGTAAAATGCTTTTTGGGTTTTTGTTGCAGGATGAACGTGAAGGCTGTAATCGTGCACACCATCAAAAAAGGACCATCGCGCGTCGAGGGGGGTGGGAGGCGGATTTTTTGATGAAATTGTTTAAAAAATTTTTCGTATGTAGTAAACAGATCAATAAAACTATATGCCAAGTTTCACAAGCTTTCCGTTGTATACTTTCTTCACAAAAAAATTCCCAAAAAGCGGTAAATTTTGCGAAAAAAAAAGACGATCCCCCCTTAAACCCGCGTACCTGGTGCTTTTTCACCGCTTCCGTAGGCCTGCTTGCAATTGTCCGCGAGTTCGTTTATCGTGAGGAAGAGCTTGACGCGGTCGCCCAGCTCGTTGAATACGACTCGCGCGTAATCCACGAACCACGTGACCATCATCTCGTTCGTCCAGCCTCCCATGTCCTCGAGGATGGCCGGGTGATCCCAGTGATAGATGGTGACGAAGGGCTCGACGCCCTGTGCGCGCAGATCGTCCAGCAGGTTGCGGTAGTAACGAATCCCGTCTCTGCTGACTTTGTCGGCGAAACCAGTTGGTAAAATTCGCGACCAACTGAGTGACAGCCGATAAGAATCCACCCCGAGATTCTTCAGTAGCCCTAAATCCTCCTTGTACTTGTGGTAAGAGTCGCAGGCAACGTCGCCGTTGCTCCCGTCCGCAACGGGCGAGGGAACCTCGTGGGTGAATCTGTCCCAGATGTTGACACCCTTGTCGCTGACGTTCCAAGCACCCTCGATCTGATACGCGGAGGTGGATACGCCGAAAATGAAACCTGCAGGAAACTTCATGTACCCATCGATCTCCACCTCCGACCTGAGAAACACAATTCCACATTAAGGGGCTATACCAGTGTGACACTTTAAAAAAATCGATTTTTTCCGCCTCTTTTGACAGTTTATACTTTCAAGAATATCATTATCATTTATATAATTTTATCTTGCAAAAATCGATAATTAAATCTTTAAACGCGTTTTTCTCGAAATGAGATTTTTCAAATTTGCTGACATTGTAACTCAAAGAGCAATTATCCGATTGACTTGAAATTTGAACTGAGTACTCTTGAATATATTTACTCTACAATGACGTAGGATGTTTTTGATTGGATGAAAATTGACGATTTGGCATTGAAAAAAACGACCATTTTATAGGCAAGAAAACAGACTTTTTCATAACTACGCCATTTTGTTAGATTTTGATTTTTTTTCGAAAATCCTGCGTCATTGTACAGGAAATACCTTCCAGTTTAACGACATTTCTTCCTTTTTCGGTTTCACCTACTCAATCGGCCGGAATCATGTCAGCAGTGGAGGAACTTTTTCTTTTGGCGCCTCCGAAGGCAGAGCATTAGACGCTTGGATCTCAATGTTTTTCTATGAAAAAATTATGTAATATAGGTCAAATATAGCCGAATTTATTCTTAATTTTTCGAAACATTTAACTGAGTACTTTTCGTAAAAAAAATTCCCGAAAATCACCCAAATTTTTAACGTTCACACTGGTATAGCCCCTTAAGGGGAAAGACACCTTTGGGCGAGGCAAAATTATCTGATTTTCATTATTTTTTTATGGCGGGGAAATGGTTTATGGGTACGTTTTTTTTAGTGATTTTCATGATTTTTTTTGCAAGGAATGAACGAAGAGAATTTATTCAAATTTTGGGAATATTTTATACATATTTTTAACAAATTTTTCAATTTTTTCGAAGCATTTACGCTCAAATATGGAACATGTAACCTGCCGCCCGTCAAAGGTCGCCTCAGACTTTGCTGTTAGTGTACACTCGGGAGGCCACAGTTTTGAAGATACGGTTTGAAGATTACTTTTCAAAATATTTTTTCTTCCGTATAAACCTACCTCTGACCAAAAATTGAAAATTGCATTCCTTAAAGATGTTCAAACAGAAAGGTATGACTTTTGCCATTATTCTATAACCTTTTGTGCTATAAAAATGATACTTTAAACAATTATATTACCCCAAATTTAGGTTTATATGGAGCGTAATTGTATAAAGAAACTATCACTTTATAAAATTATTTACGTCCGAAACTTTTTGAGCTAGAGTGTACACAAAATGAAAAAAGTTGTTTCGAGAAAAACGCGTTTGAAGAAAAATTACCGGAAACAAAATATTCAAAGCAGTAATGAATTATTTATACTGCATACCGGTTAGTCAGCGGTTTCACTGACGATTTATGGAATTGAAAAAAAATGGATTTGTTGAGTCATCTAAACTGGTGTCCAGCTTTGAAGGAAAGATTTCTTCGTCATTTTTGAGACTTATGTTTGAGGGTATGTTTTATTACTACTTTTGGCTCTTACATATTATTGGTTTTTTAATTAATTTTTGAAAATGGCGGAGGTATGGCACGGTCTTCTAAACAGCATTTTCAAAACTGGCGTGACGTATAGCTAAAAAACTAATTGACCGATTCTGATGAAATTTTGTATAAATCTTTCTAACCTTATTGTCCAAAACATGGCCCTAAATATTTTTGACAAATAAAAATAAACTTTTTTTATTGCAAAATGTGGCCATTTTTTCGGGAAATTATATCTTTGTTTCAACGCGGACCATTTCATCGATTTTCAGCATTTCTCTTTTTTTCTTGGTTCATATTCCGCGTATGAGTGTTAATGAAAGAAAAGCCTTGGTTGGTTTTTTTTTAGATAAATCCCGCCGACGCTATGTGTCACGCCGTCGGACAACATCCACCGTTTAGAAGACCGTGCCATACCTCAACCATTTACAAAGATTAGTAAAAAAAATACCATGTAACAGCCAAAAGTATAAAACATACCCTATGTCTCAAAAATGGTGAAGAAATCCTCCCTCAAGGGCTAACCCCTTAAGGAAAGATTTCCTTAAGGCCACAGTAACGGGTATAAAATCATGTGCGAGTTTACCAATTTTTTTGCGCATGAAAAAGTTATTCACTCATAAAATTAATTACGCGTCTATTTAGTATGAATATCAAGATGTTAGAAAATATTTTTTTTTTCGATGTACAAAATGGCCGACTACTAATATTTTCTTTTGTTATCTTTTTTTACGCGCTCCGCGGCGTGAGACTCAGCATCCACAATTTTTTACCTCGAACAAAAAGCAAAAATTCTCGTCATTCTTCATTAGAATACCTAGAGAAGTACGTACGGAATTTAAACATATTGTTTTATTCAAAAGTTGTAGGTACTTTAATTGAGTTGTAGGTATTTGAATGAATTTTCAGTGAAATATTTCTTATAATACTGCTCATAAAATGAAAAGTTTTCGATTAATTCGTTACTCATATAATAATAATTGTTGAAGTTATTTGTCACGCCAAGTGAAAAAAGCTGTTTCGAGAAAAACGCGTTTAAAGTTTTAGGTACTCTATGGCCGTGCCAGAGGTGGGCTTACGTTATACGTTCAAAGTCGGAGAAAAAAAAATTGTTGCTTTAAATCGAATAGTAACTTATTCTTATGATGATAAAGCATCGTTCCAGCGAGAAAAAAAATCGATTTTTTCAAAATTCTACTGTGGCCGTACCCCTTAAAAGAAAAGAATAAAAAAGGAGACATCTTTTCGTCGCCTAAAGCTATTTCCCCCTTAATTCATAATATGAATCGGTATGTGAGTAGAAAAATTTCATCCAAAACTCTGCTGCGTTTTTGGACAATTGGTCCAAAAACACACGAATCACAATCTTCCAACTGCCCCGAGACTTTCATCAGCGCAGCCATTCGAAAGTTTCTTATTTTTACTTCAAATCATATCGATACAACCGGAACACTTGTTTGTGCAAATTGCACACAATTTTTATTCGGTACTTGCCCTGTCGTAGCCAAAAAGCACGCGATTAGCACAAAAATTACGGGGCCCATATCGAGAGTCTCGGAATCGGATTCGAACGAAGATGCGGCGCACTACTGGACCGCCGATTGTCTCGCGGAGATGGAAAATGACTGATCGAATGAATAACCGCTTTTATTTATCGACCTGGCCAAGATATTCGGCCGCGTCGTATCGCGTTATACCAAATCGATCGATAACATTTCCTAATCGGGATAAAGAGTTTCCGATCTCGGCCGTGAAGCGGCATGTTCGAGGTACCATCAGAAAGATAAAAAAAAGCAAACTTTATTATTTTTCTTCTTATGCTCCGGCACATTTTTTACTTACTGGGTGGCCATAATCACGGTGGTACTTTTATCGCTTTTTTCCTATTCTCACAAACTGGCGAGTCATTCCATGGAAAATATCTCGATGAGTATGCCGTCTAAAATGAAAAATCGAGAGGGAAATTCGATCGATGAAAAAGCATGAGGAATATATTTTAACTATATTTTATATTTCCCCACGGGGAAAATAATAATTTATAGTCATAGTTTCTGCCAAAAGTATAGTCATTCTTATTGATATTTTAGCAGTTGCATAAATTATGCACATATGTTGACCGCAACCACCAATCTTACAAACATACGTTTATTCTTCAAAGCTACATAATATAGTATATTTTCATTAAATGGATATTCCCTGATACTATAAAAAATGTATTTCCCTAAAGTTGCCTGTGATTTGCGACGATGTTTATAGTGATTTGTACCATATTATAAGATACGACCTGCTATACGCGTATTTGGTGTGTTATTCAAGTGTTGGTACAAGGCATCAATGCTCGTCTACTAAATGCATAGAATATTTCATAAATCCAGAATAAAATAAAATACGCAACTGAGAGTTCTACCTCGATGATTTTTTAAATTATAATTCGACATTCCCTGACCTCCTGTAATGATTTATTTCAAAGTAAATATTTCGCCTAATCGAAATCGAATCTAGAACCTAACTGCCTACCTTCTGTCTATTCGACGCGCGCTGCTACTACGCTATCAAGTACTTTTGGCATCTTTGGCACATATATGGCATAAGAGACAAAAGTTCCGGCTGTACTTTCGAATAGCTGTTACCTGCAATTTAGGTAAAATCTTGCACAGATCTTTTTTTATAATGTAAGCCACTGTTTGAATGGATTTTTGGCGCTTCGCAATAGTTTTGTACCATATAATAGTGATTTATACCATATTATATGATACGACCTGCTAAATGCATAGTAATGTGTGTCCTACAAGAACAGAAGGCGAACTACGAGAATAAGTGTTGAACTGATATCCTATTTTTGCAATGCAACAAACATACTAGGTAACAGTTTGTGAGACATGCGTAGTTCTTAAGCCGGTCCTCTAGTTTCTCCGCTGTTTTTTTACGGCTTTTTCAATAATTTGTTACGGGCAAAGCATCGAAATAATCAATCTCATTGTTTTTGCATAATCTTTATTAACATATAAATAAGCTTTACAAATTTTTTTAAGTCAAAATATATAATAGAATAAAAGTTATAGTGGCCGACAGGAAGACATCAAGTAAAAGAGGTGCTTGACGGTGACCAAGATTGCGGCTGTTCTGCTTATCTGAAATCAAAAAACCAAACGGCATTTTAATCTTCATATTCAAGACTAGCGATTGAACTAGAGTGAATTCTAAATTACAAAAATTGACTTTTTTATACACTTTTGAAAATTACATTCTATTTTTTACTCATTTTTTCTTAAGTTTTTCGCTTGTACAAAAAAAATTATCGAAGCAATCATGATAATCCTATTTCAATCACTGGCTTATAACATATTAAAGATGCTGTAAAAATTTGGACGAGATCGGTGCAGTAGTTTCTGAAATATCGTGGTCACCGTTTCGAAGAATGGTGTTTCGAGAAAAACGCATTTGAAAGTATACCTGCTCCGTATACCTGCTCCGTTCCAGGGCCGTAACTTGTGAACCACTTCGAATATCGAAAAATCCTTTGGAACACATTTTCTACACATGTTGTAGATGTGATTTATGAAAAAAAATCGATTTTTTCGACCCGAGGAACTAGAGGACCGCCTTAAGGGGAGGCATACACCTAGGAGCCGAAAAAAGGTCATTGTTGCCAATTTTTTCAAGGAAAACTATTTGCAATTTCGGATTGGGGTTTTAATTATCTAAAAGTATATACATTCAAAAATATGCTTAATTTTGTTTATTCAAAAATATCATAAATATACAAGGATATTGTATGATCCTTGGAGCGTCGTAAAAAAATCTGCGTACACGGTACCCACTGGCGTTTCTTCAAAAATTATCTGAAAAAAAACCAAAAAGATTATTAAATTAGATACTATAATCTAGTACTTGTCATAGCCGATTTTGAAAATATCGATTTATGACAAAATGGCGGACGTTTGAACATAAATAGTGATTTTTGGGCCAAAAATTAGTTATTGTTTTGCCTATAAAACAAAAACTAAGTAACGGAGAAAAAAAACCTACGACAAGTACTAGATAATGGTGTATAGAATAAGCACAAAAAACCTCAAGGCAATCGGTTCTTTGGTTTTCGAGAAATTTTGGGTACCGATTTGAAAAACGTGGTTTTGACAAAAACGCGTTTGAAAATTTGGGAATGATTAAATCATGAAATTTGTCAACTTACATGGAATCATCGATACCAGGCCCATAGTGTAGGTCTTCCACGGTCGAAGGAATGTTCATAGCTTCTAAATCCTCGACCTCGACCATCTAGGTGTATATCTCCCCTTAAAACTATTAAGCTACGGTTGCTCGAACTGCAAATTATTTACGTCTTCGCCATAAGTAAACTTTACTATATTTTTTTTGAATAGTCAATTTTTATGCGGTCTTCTAACAAATTATACTCGAAAAACGTTAATGTTAACTATATGAATTGTACAAACTTGAAAAGAATAGTACACGGAGAGAATTAAAAAGTGATTTTTGTCGTGAATTTCACGGTAAAAATTACCGTGATATATGTCAATGTGGTGACAAGTGAGAAAAACATAATAATTCGTATGCGACGAGTTTTTTTTTACTCACGTTACAGAAAATTTCAAATACGTAGCAAAAATTTTACTATACAAGAAGGGTAGAAATTGGAGACAGTAAAATTTAGCATGTTTATTCGAAAATTTACCTACTGTCGGTTAAAAATTACCAACCGCACCGTACGCGGTATTATTACGATACTGCACAGTAAAATTTACCCGCGTTAACCTCAGAAGAAAAATTTCCTAAAAGGCTGGTAAAATTTATATATCTTTCCTTCATTGTGACCGTTTATTGCTTCTACTGTTTTTGTTTACCTTTTTTCTCTCTCCACCTTTCTCGCTGCCCCCCCCCTTGCGGCCCAGCCGACTTCCCCCTCTGTGTCTTATTTAGCCGTGAAATGCCGAAGAAAAACATTTCATGACGAAATGTACGCAGCTGGGTTTCGACCCGGGACTCCCGGTTTGAAGGCAAGCACGCTAACCACTAAACCATCGCTCCGATTCCTTAGTAAAATGTATTTCTTCTTTAAAAACCGGTGCTATAATAATCATAATAATAACCATAATAATAATAATAATAAATATTATTTATTATTGAAAAATTGGTACAAATTAACGCTGTTTGTTTTTTGTTGGGAATTTTTTTTCTTTCATATAAATTGGTATACTCAACAAACGGATAAGGAGAGAAATTTAATTATTAGAATTTTTTTCTCATTTAATTCTACCATTTTTTTACAATACTTTTCGTACCATCGTAGGCTCGAGTGATGTGAGTAATTTGCGCACATATTATTTTGTCAGCATTTGAAATCGTAAGATCGTATTCACTCTTAAAAATTTCATAAGCAGTTTACGTACGCAGTTTAGACGAAATTTTTTTGGGAACTCCCATCGCGCCATATAAGGAATAGATAGACCACTGAAACGAGACCGCGCACCCCTAATTGGTATGGAGGGGAATTTTTACCATGCAGTGCCTCAAAATTACACTACCGTACCGCACGATAATTTTAACCAAGCGCGCACGATAATTTTTACCGAGAGCACAATACATTTTCCTATAACACTCATTAAATTTTATAATAAATCTTAAAATAACTGTTATAAAGACGATACTTTTTTAAAGAGATTTTTAAAAGGCATCAAATAATAAAATGCACAGTAAAATTTCGCTATTATATATTTTTTAAATTTAAGTTTTGCATAGTTTGTTACACATCAAAATTTACTAGAAAATCTGGTAAAATTTTCTATCTGAAGACGAAATTTTATTTTATTTTCGTGAAAATCTGTGTTTTACTCAGCAATAACAAGCGAAGTTTCGGGGTTGTCATCTGGTTACCGTTACTGCACGGTAATGTTTAACATTTAATTCTCTCCGTGTAGAAGTTTGACTGAACAAAACTTAACGTACAGTATTTGGGTATACTTTTCGCTCATAGTCGTGTTAACCATATTATGATTGAGGTGCCGATAAACTATAACGAATCCTATCCTCTCTTTTACCATGGGCGTTTGTTGTAAATACCGTCGAATTTTCTCTCAGTGTAAAGTTTGAATAAAAAGGAAATATTTTATACTTACGACCGCGCCGATATTCTGCGAAAAGTATATCTATATTTTTCTTCAGTGTAAATCATTTGCATTTACCCGGAGTGATCACGATTAACTTGAATTTTATCACGATTGGGCTAATGGCGCTTGAATTTATTCCACAACAATTGAATCACGAATAAGTGGTTACACAATGTTAGCATACTCGTATGATAATGTTCGTGCGTATTTGAATATATTATAATAATAATAGTAATTATATTGACTCTAATTATTATTTTTGAAATATACTAAGCTATAAATATATAAAAAATTATATTTTTATAATATAATAAATAAAAATTGATATTATAATTATCACTAATATATTTATTATAATATGTACATTATGATCATTTTCCTAATATTACAATATTCTTAATATTATAATAATATGACCTTCACAAATAATTTTCGTGCGATTTTTTAATCACACATCTTTTTTTTCAATAACGAACGTTTGTATTTTAGGGGTAACGGTAATTAAATTAAATTCTATTATAAGATCGAATTTGTTTTTTTATATCGCTTGCTGTAATTAAAAAATAGAATCAATTATAATATAATTTTATGATTGCATTACAAATATTAGAGCATTAACTAATCTTATTGATGCGTATATATAACATGTGTAATAAATAAATATTACCGAATTGCATTGTTTCGTTTCCGACTTATTGTCACGGCCATTGTCCTTGTAATTGCCGACTCACTGTTCATGCTCGCCACGCTCGTCGTCTTGCTCAATCTCGATCTAAATTTCATTTGCACACCTGTAACGACATATGAAACGTCCACTTTGTCATTCACGATTGGGAAAACGTCCATTCGGGCCTCACTTCGCCGAGCTCTGGCGTGACGTGTCAACAGCCACTTCTTTTTAACGGGTTTGGGTCAAATAGGAGGCGAAAAAACGCCATTTTTATGATTTTTTTGTCGGCTGACGGAGTTATTTTCATACGAGTATTTTTTTAATAAAATAATACATGTTTAAAGAAGTTCCAATAATGTTTTCATGACAAAATATTGATTTGCAGCCGAGTTATAAGAGATCTTCGAGGTGTGAAAGAAAAAGGCGTTTTGCGATGTACACAGCTGCTCAAGGCTAGATCATCTGTAATCAAACTGTTTTGTGGGATCATTGGCTAACAGTACTAGCTTCCGGGTGGACAAAGGGTTTAAGCTAGCTTTGATTTTTTTTACAAAATAGCGGATGAGCAACATTTTTTTTTCGCTACAAAGAGTCGCTGATTTTTCGGCTAAAAAAATATTCATCGTATTAAAAAATCCTTCACCCACCCGTGAGATTATTGTATCTAAAATAAGTGATCAAAATGTTTAAAGCGATCGGATAAGCGGTTCTCGAAATATCTTTTATACCACCTCAAAATCGTTGTTTTGCGAAAAATGCGTTTAAAGTTTTAAGTAGATTTTACATGCTCAAATGTCTTCTCTTGTACTTACATAGCGACAACTTTTACACACGCATACGGTAGAATAGCATACATGTATATCTAAGTATTTAAGGGGTTACGTGAGTTATTAAACAAAAAAATGATATTTTCTTTATTAAAAAAACAGTATAATATATAAATTATTGTATTGAAAATTTTAAGCACATAAAAGAGCAACATTTTAACAATATTACAAAAAATTAATAAAACAATTTGGCAAATTCAGCCAGTGGGACCTGGTTTCCGGAGACCCCTTAAAAAAAGTGTCAGCGTGGTGGTCAGGATAACTCATGATAGCTATTTTTATAGCAAATTTTTTTGTTAGTAGATAAGTATGGCTCGTGATTGAACGAAGGATTTTAGAAAAAAGGAAATTTGAATTTTTTACAGACTTGTATGCAAAATAGTTCAATTTTTGGTACAATTTACACTACGTATAGCCTTGTAAAATAAGTTGTAATCGAAGAAACACTTTCGTTCAATCAATAGTCAATGCTATTTTGAAGAAGTGTGCAAAATTTCAATAAGATCGGTGCATTAGTTCTTGAGAAATCGTGTCTACCGACTTCAAAAATAGTCTTTTGAGAAAAATGCAATTTCCTGCGTGGCCGGTCATTCCTAACGGGGAATTCCCAAGGGTTACGGAGCTATACCGGTGTGACAATTTACATTTGCCTTTTTCGACAGTTTATACTTTCAAGAATATCATTATCATTTATATCATCATCATTTTATCTTGTGAAAATCGATAGTTAAATCTTTAAACGCGTTTTTCTCGAAATGAGATTTTTCAAATTTGCTGACATTGTAACTCAAAGAGCAATTATCCGATTGACTTTAAGGGGTTACCCCCACTTGCAATTTTGAAAAAATCGATTTTTTTATCGCGTTTTTCTCAAAATGGCATTTCTGAAGTCGGTGACCAAGATTACTGGAACACTAATGAACCGATCTTCTTGAAATTTTGCAGGCTTATTTAATACATAAAAATGTAGTCTTTAATCGTTCGATTTTTTTTTTCGAAAAAAAATGGCAGTTTTATAGCCAAAAAACGGCCGTTTTTTTTCGTTAAAATCGAACCATTAACTTTGACTGTCCGCCATTTTGTGAAAAATGAATATTTTTTAAAATCCTTCGATTAAAGACTAGTTTATACCTATATTTGACTAAATCCATCCGCATTTTTTTTCAGATGATCCACTTCGCCGCAATGTTGGTCACCGCAAACCGTGTATATAAAAACATTATTTCATTGACGGCCATTTGCCACTAAACAATGTAATATTTTTCAATAAAAAAATTACTGAAAGTTCTTCAAGATGTGTTCTTTGAGATGGTATATTGATCGATTAAAAAAGTTTTGTAGTTTTCTTTAAAAAAATTCATGAAAAAGGCCTTTTTTGCGCTACAAGTGGGGGTAACGCCTTAAATTTGAACTGAGTCCTCTTGAATATATTTACTCTACAATGACGTAGGATATTTTTGATTGGATGAAAATTGATGATTTGGCATTGAAAAAAACGACCATTTTATAGGCAAGAAAACAGACTTTTTTTTCATAACTACGCCATTTTGTTAGATTCTGATATTTTTCGATCCTACGTCATTGTACAGAAAATCCCTTCCAGCTTAACGACATTTTTTCCTTTTTCGGTTTCAGCTACTCAATCGGCGGGAATCATGTCAGCAGTGGAGGATCTTTTTGGGCGCCTTCGAAGGCAGCGCGTAAGTCGCTTGGATCTCAATATTTTTCTATGAAAAAATTATTCAACATAGGTCAAATATAGCCAAATATATTCTTAATTTTCCGAAACATTCGATTGAGTATTTTTCTTCCAAAAAAATTCCCGAAAATCACCCAAATTTTCAGCGTTCACGCTGGTATATCCCCTTAAAAACCGAAAAATATGCATTATTTCTGGCCGAGGCAAGAACCGAGGCAGCTTCGCGCGGCACCGCCTCGGACTATGTGGCCGTGCCTCGCCCGCGGCAGCCTCGGCCTGAGCGGTCCGCGCGATGGCTTGGGTCTCGTTCCGCGACGCGCAAAGGTGCTCGCTCGTTCTGGACGGTTTACGCGCACTAGCATCATCCTCGTAAAATTGTACACCGTGTTGCCAATGACAGTTTCTCGTAACAGGCGATTTCCGTATTCCGTACGATTATTGAATAATATCTTCTTCCGGATAAATTTTCCTTTCTTACCCTTCGTTAAATTTCGATGTATTACCAAACAAGCTACTGTGGCAACTAAGCCTTGTACACGTGGTGCCATTTGGGCTTTTCAGGATACTGACATGCCTTGAGTAACATATGGATCACACTTGCCTCGCGAGGCAGCCTCATGATGATTTATCGCGAGCCCGAGGCTGCCTCGCGAGGCGACTCGGCCATTCTGGACGCGGCTATTGGTATCGCGGACGAGCGCAATAAACGTGCATGCGCACGAGGGATAAAATAAACATTTTTTCTGCATTCAATTGTAGCTTGTACAAACTGACATTGTGGAAGCGTGACGTGTATTTTGGATGGCATTATCGATCTTATTGAGGATGTAAGAATGCAATTCGTCATCCGTCACCCTGTGTGCTAATTAGTTTTATAATAACACGGGAATTTTTTTTTCTTTAAATATTGAATCATTCGTAAATTGCTCGTCTGGAAATTCGATCGTATTTGCAGTCCCAAATTTCTTGACGGATGCTCCTTTTTCTACTGCGATGCACAATGTGCGGTGTTTTTTTCAATTACACAAAGAGGCACATGCGCTCGGCCAAGGAGAAAAATCTTTTTATTCAGAGGTCGTAGAGCTCATCGGGTGATAATCCGTTGGACGGAAGTTCGGGAAGTGCTCGCGTGCGAATTAATTGGTTGTACCAATCGTACGAGAGCTTGGGAGTTCTGGTTCTGTTCGGATGTGCAAAGTCGACGCTAACAAGACCGAAATGTTCCGTGTAGCCGGAAGCCCATTCGAAATTATCGAGGAAACTCCAAACGAAGTATCCCGCGACGTTGCAATTGTCGCGATTGACGGCCAACAGCAATTCCCGAAGATAATCGTGATGATACTCGATCCTCTGATAATCCTCGAGGCTCGTACCGTCGTCGGCCATACCGTTCTCCAGCACGTAAATCAGCGGATTGTTGTAACGATTCTTCAATTCTCTGAGCAAATCGCCGAAACCCTCGGGAACGATATAAAGCCAAGCAGCGGCGGTGGTTGGCCAACTGGCGTCCACACTCTCGATCACACCCGTGTCTTCGTACCACGGAGTGTTATCGGACTTTGGAGCCGGCTCGGTCAGTCGAGAGGTGTAATGATTGAGGCCCAGGTAATCGGCGCTACCCCTCACCAAATCGATCTCGTCTTGGCTGAATACCGGCAGTCTCGATCTCGGATAACCCTCCAGTTCGCTGTTCTCGGCGATTCGACGCTTCATCACCTCGGGATAGTCACCCTCGGTCGAGAATATCGGATGTATCGCCCAATCGCAACGGAAGTCAAAGTTCACGACCGCTGTCTCCGTGTCGTTTGGATACTTGGGATAATAATAGCCGCAAGGTATCACTATGCCGATCTTGCCCTTCTGCGACGCACGGAATTCTTTGTCGTACATTCTGTACACTCTCGCGTGAGCCTTGAGCATGTTGTGCACACATAGATAAGGACCGATCCCGGGCAGCTTCTTGCCTACGAGAATCGTGAAATTATATCAATGAGCGTGAATTCAATTTGATCAAGAAAGGAATGAAAACGCATGCTTAGATGATAAGAGTCACCCAGCTGAAGCAAACGAAGCGCCGAACGGCGATAAAAGGAACTAAACTTTTGGCTCTACACAGCTTGCCCAAAATACGTCACGCGCTTGTACATCGGAAGTAAAGATGTTCCACTCAAGAGAACATCGGCATAGACAACCATAAAATCAAGCCGCGTGCATAAGTTATCGTAAATACTGCAAGGGCCGTCGTCATCAATTTAAGGGGTTAGGCCACTCTAGAGGCCGAAAAAATAGGCTTTTTGGGGATTTTTTTCTCAGAAAAATTACAAAATAAATCGAGATTACAAGAAAGAGTGTTTATCATACATATTGGTGACTGTATACAATAATTTTGTCGAAGCGATTCATTTCAAAATGGCGGCTGTGCAGCGTTTATCTCAAAACTGCATTTTTTTAAGTTGAAATGTTAAATATATCTTGAAAAATACAATTATCTGACGATTTTTGAGGCAAATTTTTCACTTTCCACTTTGGAAGTGCGCTATTTGACCAAAAATCAATATATCGAAAAAAATTCTACGTACTTCTATAGCAGTTATTATACAAGGTGTCCCAGAAGTAACGTACGCCCTTCTAGCATCTGGTAGGAAAAAAAATTCTGAGACGAAAAGTCCTCAGTCGTTTTTTGATCAGACGCATAGATAATTAATTATGAATCAAAATAAATAGCCAATCAGGTGCGCGCTACAGCGGAAAGGCAGCGCAGAGGGGAGGGAGATGCATTGTGATTGCGTGCGCCTGAAAATGTGTCCGGAGGGAAAATTCCGAAAGCATGTGGGCAAGTCCACACACACACACGTGTGCGCACGTACACTCACACTTGCACACACTTGCACACACACTTGCACACATGCTTTCGGAATTTTTCCTCCGCGCACATTTTCAGGCGCACGGAATTACAACGCATTCCCCTATCCCTCCCCTCTGCGCTGCCTTTCCGCTGTAGCGCGCACCTGATTGGCTATTCATTGTAAATTCATAATTAATTATCTATGCGTCTGATCAAAAAATGACTGAGGACTTTTCGTCTCAGAATTTTTTTTCCCACCAGATGCTAGAAGGGCGTAAGTTACTTCTCGGTCACCCTGTATATAATCGAAAAAATCCATTGGCTCATGATAATTAAAAAATTACAGAAGCTGTTTGTCCGGCTGTGGACTCTGGAAAAACGGAGACGTCATCGCAAAAACGCTGCTCAGCCGCCATTTAAAAATTGATCGTTTAAAAAAAATTATTGTATACAGTCACTGATATGTATGATAACCCCCTTTTTGTAATCTCGATTTATTGTGTAGTTTTGCTGAAAAAAAAATCCCCAAAAAGCCTATTTTTTCGGCCTCTAGAGTGGCCTAACCCCTTCAACGAAATTTCCCAGGGAATGCGTTAGCGTCTTCACCTAGTCAGAGGCGTTGGATGACTCTCAATTGACCGTACCTGGAGCTCTTTCACCGGATCCGTAAGATCCGTTGCAAAATTCCGTCAGTTCGTTTATCGTCGCAAACATCCGGACCATGTGCCCGAGCTGGTTGAAGACGACGCGCGCGTAATCCACGAACCACGTGACCATCAGCTCGTTTGTCCAGCCTCCCATGTCCTCGAGAACGGCGGGATGATCCCAGTGGTAGATGGTGACGAAGGGCTCGATGCCCTGTGCGCGAAGACCGTCGAGCACGTTTCTGTAGTGACGAATGCCGTCCCAGCTGACTTCGTTGGCAAAGCCCGTTGGTAAAATTCGCGTCCAACTGAGGGACAGCCGATAAGCATCCACCCCGAGATCCTTCAGTAGCGCTGTATCCTCACTGTGTTTGTGGTAAGAGTCGCAGGCAACGTCGCCATTGCTACCGTCCTTGATGGGTGAGGGAATCTCGTGGGTAAATCGATCCCAGATGTTTACACCCTTGTCACTGACGTTCCAAGCACCCTCGATCTGATACGCGGCGGTGGATGCGCCTAGAACGAATCCTGCAGGAAACTCCATGTACCCATCGACCTCCACCGCCGACCTGACAAACACAATTCAACATTCATCCATATCAACTGTTACGCGAGTTGACAAACTTCTTCCAAAACTCTAACCTCGGTAACAAAGCCACAAAATACTACACTAAGCACAACTCTTCAACTGCCCCGAGTCCTTCGCTCATCCATTCGTAAGTTTATGTTTATTTTGCTCCTATCGATACCACCGAAACACTCGGTCGTGCAAATCGCACACGATTTATTTGGTACTTGCCCAGTAGTAGTGGCCAAAAAGCACACGAGTAGCGCGAAAGTTACGGAGCCCATGTCGAGAGCCTTGGTATGTGGTCACGCGGAACTCGATCGAATTTCACTTATCGAGGTCGAACGATCCTCTTAAGGGCATCGAATTCTGTACGGCACACCTTGAGGAACGACGCCCGGCGCACTCAGATACGCAATGACTGGTCTAAGATAAACAACGCCTTTATTTATAGCTGATAATATTTTTTCGAGTCGTATCCCGATAGTGGGTGATTAACGGATAATATTCCAAGACATTCTGTTTTCTCATTACACACGAATCACTTATTTGTATTACATTTAACGGTTTACTTTCCAGCTGAAAATAACAGGAAAATGTCCGTAAGTCCACAGTATAAACGCCGTGACCCGGGCCTGTTGACGAAAAATGTTCACGTGTGAAACAAGTTCGTTTACTTGCAGTTAACGACCATTGAAGACTCATTCATTAATGGTTCGTTAATGTTTAATCGAATAATTAATTGCACGGAGTCCGTACAAGCCGGTGTACCGAATCTATTACTTATTTAATATAAACAATTTATTTCCCAATAATTCTCAGCCTTTCCAGATAGAACACTGACGTATAATAAACATATATACGACGTCACCATCGACGTCTGTAAGACGTATTTAAAACGTATGTTGAAGAGCTACAGGTCCGGCTTCTGTCCGTATAATCAATATACAGGGTGTCCCTCTCATCTTTGCCACCTGAAATAACTCGGTAATTATCGACGTCACAAAAAAATGTTCCAGACAGAAGTTGTACGATGTGAAGAGGGCCATCAAATGCGATGAATTTTTTTTATTTCCGTGAAGGCGCTGACGCACACTGCAGGTCACCTCCACTTTTTCAAATGGAATGGCACATTTCTTTTCAACCATTTTGTGGAGCACCTCGAGCCGCATAAAAAATATTAGGGGGTCAAAGTCGTTCAAGGTCATTCAAGGTCAGTATCGATGATACAAATCTAAATATCTCGGATCACTACCAAATATTTGGTAGTGATACGAGGTATTTCGATTTGTATTTTATGTTAATAGGTGACCTTGAATGACCTTGAACGACTTTGAGCCAGTAATGTTTTGCATGGAACTTGAGGTGCTCCACAAGACGGTTGAAAAAAATGTACTATTCGAATTGAAACAGTGGAGGTGGCCGTCACTGTGCGTCAGCGCCTCCACGGAAATAAAAAAAATTCGTCGCATTTGATGGCCCTCGTCACACCGTACAACTTTTGTCTGGAACATTTTTTTGTGACGTCGATAATTACCGAGTTATTTCGGGTGGCAGAGATAAGAGGGACACCCTGTGTATTTTCTACTTCCATTAACGAGGTTAGGCCACAGTAACGGGTATAAAATCATGTGCGTATTCAACAATTTTTTTTCGTATGAAAAAGTGACTCACTCATAAAATTAATTACACATCTATTTAGTATGAATATCAAGCTGTTAGTATTTTTTTTTCTTTCGATGTACAAAATGGCCGACTACTAATATTTTCTTTTGTTATCTTTTTTTTAGGCGCTACGTGGCGTGACATGTAGCATCCACAAATTTTGACCTAGAACAAAAAACAAAAATTCTCGTCAATCTACATTATCTATTCATCTTATTGATCTTCTACGTGTAATATCTTATGCGTATAATATGTGTCTATCATCAAATTGATTCGTCACACTAAATCTAGGGATATTGAGTGCAAGTATAATGTACGTACATTTAATCTTATTGGCATTTAAGGGGGGCTTTTTTTCGCAAAATTTACCGCTTTTTGGGAATTTTTTTGTGAAGAAAGTATACAACGGAAAACTTGTGAAACTTGGCATATAGTTTTATTGATCTGTTTACTACATACAAAAATTTTTTTAAATAATTTCATAAAAAAATCCGCCTCCCACCCCCCTCGACGCGCGATGGTCCTTTTTTGATGGTGTGCACGATTTCTCAAAAACTATTCAACCGATTGCCTTCAAATTTGGACAGAATGCTCAGCTGACATCCTTTGATCGTTTGATGAAGCAAAAAAGCAATACGTTTAATAGTTTTTTTATTTATAACAAAAAATCGATCAATTTTTTTCGAAAAATCGATACTTCAAGTTCAAAACGTCACCAAATCGTCAATTTTTTTTCCCTTCATCGAACGATAGCTATATGTGTCTAAAGTAAAATGCTTTTTGGGTTTTTGTTGCAGGATGAACGTGAAGGCTGTAATCGTGCACACCATCAAAAAAGGACCATCGCGCGTCGAGGGGGGTGGGAGGCGGATTTTTTGATGAAATTGTTTAAAATTTTTTTTGTATGTAGTAAACAGATCAATAAAACTATATGCCAAGTTTCACCAGTTTTCCGTTGTATACTTTCTTCACAAAAAAATTCCCAAAAAGCGGTAAATTCTGCGAAAAAAAAGACAATCCCCCCTTGACAATATTCGGTCGACATACGTTTGTATAATACACGAATCGAAAGCGTGGATGCTGTTATTGATATATAGGTCCTCCTATTATCAATATTGCAACAATGATGATGTTGCTCCACATTGTCACCTGTAAACAGATACCATGTTTTTTATATGTATATTAGACGAAATTATATCGATAGGTAATTGGTGAAAATCCATGTAGTTGAATTTACGTATGTTATACTTGTGTCCAATAGCCCCTCATATAATTTAATTGGTCAGTTTGTTGACAGAAACATATTATACGTATATGAAATGTACGGAATTTCCCGAAGATTTGATCATATCATTATAGTGCAGATATACATATATCAGGCACACATACCATATCTGTTTTAATCGAAACTATCACCACTGTTGCATCCACATATTTTATACGTATTGTATACAAATTAAAATCAAACGAAAACTCGTTGGATCTTTGATGTTGAATATACGCATATTATACGTTAATTCAATAGCTTCAGATTCAGGAATCACAATTGTAAGATAATGAACGAATATTATACGTATATGAGATGCACAAAATTCCACGGCGATAGTGTTGAAAAAAACACGTCCAATGTACGTATATAGTACGTGATATTGGCAGCAATGCAGTTGGATTCATTTTTATCGTCGAATAGATATTCCTTATACATATGATATATGTATATAATTCGATGTTAAATGCTTATTGTATAATGTACGTAAAATATACAGATCTCAAATCGTTTCACTATTATCGGTTAATTTGCTCCACAACATACATTGAATATATTTATAATACATGCCTATCATAGACGTATACATATCATATTCATACATACATGTAATATATGTATGTTAGACCGTCCTGTTCTATCTGGCTTTCAAAGTCGAAGATAAAATATCGAATGAATATTTATTAGGAAATAAAGACTGCGTCTTATCTGGTGAATGTTAAAGTGTTCAGTTCTTCAAGTGCCTATCTGAAATAAATGACGTTTACAATAGAATTGTTATTAACTATGAACAGCTCGGTGAATTATTAATCAATTGGAAAACTGACAAAGCTGGTCAATCGTCTTCGAGTTATTAGGACGTTGAATAAGTTTTCGTTGTTTTCCAACAGATGGTGTTGCCATAACTGCGTGTTTGGGGTTTGTGACCATACCGCCACACGCGCGTGTAGTTTAAAAGGAGCAACACCCCTGTAAACGGCTAAAATTAAGCGATTTTTTTTTTGGGTGGAAAGACAAGTAAGAGGATAATTATAATCAAGGATGTTAATAATACAAGTGAACAAAAGAAAAAATTTATATAGAAAAGTTATACAAAATGGTGACGCTGGAGACGTTCTCGCGAGGCATGTTGAATTTAAAACACTCTGCGGCATGCAGTATTTCTGACGCAAATTTCAATGCATTGAAATACATATTGAAATACATAAAAAAAAATCACATGTGATTTTTTTTTTTAATGTATATTAATTTACATGAGTATAGCTAGAGAAATATGTAAGGGATTTTGAAAATATTAATCTTTGTATAATTGGCAAGCATTTAAGGCCTTATGCCACAGTAACGGGTATAAAATCATGTGTGAATTAAACAATTTTTTTTCGTATGAAAAAGTGATTCACTCATAAATTTAACTACACATCTATTTAGTATGAATATCAAGCTGTTAGAAAATATACGTGTTTTATTTTTTCGATGTACAAAATGGCCGACTACTCGAAACTTCTCAAAACAGTTTTTTTCCAATTAGCGTGACAAATACCTTCAACAATTTTCACTCGATTTACTTCAAATTTGAAAGTTATGTTCCTAATTGCATTTCGCAGAGAAGTACGTACGGAATTTCTGATTAATCGAAAACTTTTCATTTTATGAGCAGTTATAACAAAAATTTTCACTGAAAATTCATTTCTCAAGTTCAAATACCTACAACTTAGACAACCAAAAATTCTCGACAACCTAGATTGACGAGAATTTTTGTTTTTTTTTCTAGGTAAAAAAGTTCTAAAAAAAAGTTCTAAAAAAGTTCTAAAAAAAAGTTCTAAAAAAAAAGATAACAAAAGAAAATATTAGTAGTCGGTCATTTTGTACATCGAAAAAAAAAATTTCTAACAGCTTGATATTCATACTAAATAGATGTGTAATCAATGTTATGAGTGAATCACTTTTGCATACGAAAAAGAATTGTTAAATTCGCACATGATTTTATACCCACTGCTGTGGCCTTAGGCCTTAAAGGAAAAACTCCATTTTCGACCGAAAAAGGACAACCATTTGTTAATAAATAATGTTATAATTAACTCATGGAAAATCCTGTACGTATTTCTCTTCTCTAAAGCATCTCTGAAGCCAATTTAAAAAATTAACTTTTTGAATATTCTACACTGGTGTTACCCGTCAAGATGGTAACGCTTCTATAAATCAGTACTATAAGCAAGCTTAAAATGCAGTGTGTGTCTTTTCGCCGGAGTGTAAACAATTTTTTTTCTTCATAGTGTTAAACATGTCAATTTTCGTGCCAAAAAAGTATATATGCAATACATTATTCAAAAAAAAAATCTGCCGCTGAAGCACACAGGATTCTCGTTGAGACTTACGGCGACCATGCTCTGTCGGACAGAACATGCAGAGATTGGTTTAGACGCTTCAAAAATAATGACTTTGATGTGTTGAATTGGAGGCATCATGAAGACTCACCATTAGACGCTAGTTGAACTTGTAGAATCATCGGGAGTTGATCACACAACAGTTTCGAAACGTTTGAACCCGAGTCGAAATGTTCAGCTTATTTTAAAGGCCGTTGATCCTATGTCAGTCTCACTTGAGTCTGTTTACTGCTAGAAGTCCTACTATGGGCCCCCACATGCTCTTCCTTTGCTGCTTACCTCCCGCATAGGCCCTTATACTCCTACATAACCTAGCTGAAGTCGTTGCAGCTCGTCTTTTGATTGCGTTTTGACCTATCGTGCATTTGGCTGTTTCGACGAAACGAGGGTGGGGATGGTCGCATTCGAAAGACCGGGTCTGATAGTTTTCAGTAACCGTCATGCGTTGGACTAGGTAGGACCGCGCGTTCGCCGTAGAGGCCTACTTTGCCAATGGCCTTTCCATTATCTCCACCCAGCGAACCTTTCGCATTCGCTTCAAACTTGCCCCTGCAGCTCCAGCAACTCTCCAAAGTGGAAGAAATGGATCTTGGGCAAACAGTTACAATATTTTCGATAGGAATTGCCCTCATGTATGCATGTATGCGCGGATCCCTATAGCAGGCACGCATGCGTACGTATGGATACTAGTATACGTGTGTTGGTGTATGCTTAGGCATGTATGTGTGCGGGTATATACGTGTGTCCACGCATGCGCGTATTCCAGGCATTTGTACCTCTGTATGCGTAATAGAGTGTATGCGTGTGCCATGCGACGTCCTCTTCAGCGCCTGCAAATCGTGAAAAGGGCAATTTGTTCCTGTTCTAGGCGTTAAGGCGGCCCTCTAGTTTTTCGGGTCGAAAAAATCGATTTTTTTTTCTTCATAAATCACATCTACAACATGTGTAGAAAATTTGTGCCAAAGGATTTTTCGATATTCGAAGTCGTTCACAAGTTACGACCCTGGAAGGGAGCAGGTATACGGAGCGCGCGCCGGGAGCGCGAACTTTCAAACGCGTTTTTCTCGAAACACCATTTTTCGAAACGGTGACCACGATATTTCAGAAACTACTGCACCGATCTTGTTCAAATTTATACAGCATCTTTAATATGTTATAAGCCAGCGATTGAACTAGGATTATCATGATTGCTTCGATAGTTTTTTTTGTACGAGCGAAAAACTTAAGAAAAAATGAGTAAAAAATAGAATGTAATTTTCAAAAGTGTATAAAAAAGTCAATTTTTGTAATTTAGAATTCACTCTAGTTCAATCGCTAGTCTTAAATATGAAGATTGAAATGCCGTTTGGTTTTTTTATTTCAGATAAGCAGAACAGCCGCAATCTTCGTCACCGTCAAGCACCTCTTTTACTTGATGTCTTCCTGTCGGCCACTATAACGTTTATTCTATTATATATTTTGACTTCAAAAAATTTGTAAAGCTTATTTAAATGTTAATAAAGATTATGCAAAAACAATGAGATTGATTATTTCGATGCTTTGGCCGTAAAAAATTATTGAAAAAGCCGTAAAAAAACAGTCGGGAAACTGGAGGACCGCGTTAAGCGGTTACCCCCACTTGCGATTTTGAAAAAATCGATTTTTTTTATTGCATTTTTTTTAAGTACACGTATCTGAGAATATGTCCTGAAAATTTCAAGTCGATCCGAACAAAATTGACGTTGACAAAAAGAGCGTTGAAAGAGAAACTTTAAACGCGTTTTTCTCAAAATGGCATTTCTGAAGTCGGTGACCAAGATTAATCGAACACTAATGAACCGATCTTCTTGAAATTTTGCAGGCTTATTTAATACATAAAAATGTAGTCTTTGATCGTTCGATTTTTTTTTCGAAAAAAAAAATGGCCGTTTTATAGCAAAAAAACGGCCGTTTTTTTTCGTTAAAATCGAACCATTAACTTTGACTGTCCGCCATTTTGTGAAAAATGAATATTTTTTAAAATCCTTCGATTAAAGACTAGTTTATACTTATATTTGACTAAATCCATCCGCATTTTTTTTTCAGATGATCCACTTCGCCGCAATGTTGGTCACCTCAAACCGTGTATATAAAAACGTTATTTCATTGACGGCCATTTGCCACTGAACAATGTAATATTTTTCAATAAAAAAATTACTGAAAGTTCTTCAAGATGTGTTCTTTGAGATGGTATATTGATCGATTAAAAAAGTTTCGTAGTTTTCTTTAAAAAAAATCATGAAAAAGGCCTTTTTTGCGCTACAAGTGGGGGTAACGCCTTAAGTAGGAGCTCATTTTATGTTGAATGCGAAGCTACTTTACTGCCTTTATCTCCCACCACTGTGAGGACCTGGAAGGACAAAATGAGCTGAAAATTCCGACTCGGGATGTCAGTTGGACAGAGGAGCGGGCAGGGCTCGCGTACGGATCAGTTGTTTGTACCAATAGTAGGAGAGTTTGGGCGTTCTCGTTTTGTTGGGATGTTGAAAGTCGACGCTAACAAGACCGAAATGTTCCGAGTAGCCCATTGTCCATTGGAAATTATCGAGGAAACTCCAAACGAAGTATCCGGCGACGTTGCAATTGTCACGATTAACGGCCAACAGCAATTCCCGCAGATAATCGTGAAGATACTTGATCCTCTGATAGTCCTTGAGGCTCGTACCATCGTCGGACATGCCGTTCTCAAGTACGTAAATCAGCGGATTGTTGTAACGATTCTTCAGCTCTCGGAGCACGGCTCCGAAACCTTCGGGAACGATTTTGAGCCAAGAGGAGGCGGCGGTCGGCCAACTGTCGTTGGAACTTTGGACTACACCCGTGTCTTCGTACCACGGAGTGCTATCGGACTCTGGTGCTGGCTCGGTCAGATGGGATGTGTAATGATTGAGGCCCAGGTAATCGGCGCTACCCCTCACGTAATTGATCTCGGCACGGCTGAATACCGGCAGTCTCGATCTTCGAAAACCTTCCAGTTTACTCTTCTCGGCGATTCGACGCTTCATCAACGCGGGATAGTCACCCGCGGTAGAGAATATCGGATTCATCATCCAACCGCAACCAAAGTCGAATGCCACATTCGCTGTCGAGCTGTTGTCTTCATGCTTGGAATAATAACCAGGGCAATGTATGACTATGCCGATCTTGCCCTTCTGCCACGCACGGAATTTCCTGTTGTACATCCTGTAAACTCTCGCGTGAGCCTTGAGCATGTTGTGCACACATAGGTAAGGCCCAATTCCAGGGATCTTCTTGCCTGGAATAAGCGTGCAAGAGGATCAATGAGTGTGCGCGGTCACGGTCTTATTGGAGTCGAGCGCTTGGTGACTCCTAAGGGGCCATACCAGAGTGATACTTTCAAAAAATCGATTTCTTTTGCCTTTTTTCGACAGTTTGTACTTTCAAGAATATCCTGTAAAAATTTCAAGGCCGTATCTCTATCAATTTATCTTGCAAAAATCGACAGTTAAATCTTTCAACGCGTTTTTCTCGAAATGAGATTTTTCAAATTTGCTGACATTGTAACTCGAAGAGCAATTATCCGGTTGACTTGAAATTTGAACTTAGTACTCTTGAATATATTTACTCTACAATGACGTAGGATATTTTTTATTGGATGAAAATTGACGATTTGGCATTGAAAAAAAGACGACCATTTTATAGGCAAGAAAACATACTTTTTTCATAACTACGCCATTTTATTAGATTTTGATATTTTTCGAAAATCCTACGTCATTGTACAGGAAATACCTTCCAGTTTAACGACATTTTTTCCTTTTTCGGTTTCAGATACTCAATCGGTCGGAACCATGTCAGCAGTGGAGGAACTTTTTTCTTTGGCGCCTCCGAAGGCAGCGCATAAGTCGCTTGGATCTCAATATTTTTCTGTGTAAAAATTATGTAATATAGGTCAAACATAGCCTAATACATTCTTAATTTTCCAAAACATTTAATTGAGTACCTTTCTTTTTAAAAAATCCCGAAAATCACCCAAATTTTCAGCGTTCACACTGGTATAGCCCTTTTAGAAGGTTGGCGCGGTCCACTCGAGACAAATGAGGGTTCATGAATTTTGTCAATGAACCTCAAGAAAAAACATACTGGATATACATTTATTCTGTAGATGCTAATTTTTCATAAAATATTGGAACGTTGAATAAGTTCTCGCTGTTTTCCAACAGATGGCGTTACCAGAACAGCGCAAGATGCTAACGCATCTATGAAGAAGTACTATAAGCAAGCTTGGAATTCAGTGCATGTTATTTCGCCGAAGTGTGAACAACTTTTTTTTTCATAGTGTTAAAAATGTCAAATTTCGTGCCAAAAAAGAGTATTTGCAGTAAATTTTACTGCACCACGTTATTTTTTAAAAATGTGCAGTTAAAGCACACAGAATTGTCGCTGAGACTTACGGCGACCATGCTCTGTCGGAAACAACATGCAGAGATTGTTTTTGACGCTTTAAAAATAATTATTTTAATGTATTGAATTGGAGGCGTTATTTCACAAAGACTCATGTTAGACACTAGCTGAACTTGCAGAATCATTAGGAATTGATCACGCAACAATTTCGAAACGTTTGAAAGCATTAGGAGTGATAAAAAAGCATCAATTTTCACGAAAAAAACAGCCAAAATTTATTCAACATCCCAATATATAATTAAAGGGCAAAATTATTTTTATATTTTTATTGGGTTAATAAGAAAAACTTTTGTATTACTTTTGTATCCTACCAACTTGAAAAAGTATAACATTATCAGTCATTGAGTCATTTATACTTATGCCTACTCATATTTATGTTACGAGATTATTTATTATTGCCATTGGTTAATATTAAGTGTTGCCGAAATACGGCAACTTCGCGGACATTGAGGTTGGCAGCGATGCTCTTCAATTGCCAGCCAAGATTCGTAATCTTCCATCAAACCTTGATGGTTCAATATTGAACATACATGGTGTTTTGTGGTGAAAAAACTTTTAAAAAATTTGTAAAGCCTCAGTATATCCTAGACAATAACGTATATCTTTCTTTAAATTTAAGGGGTCTTCTCACTTTAGACGCTAAAAGAGGCTATTTTCATGAATTTTTTTATAGGCTTATACTATAGATATTGATATCAAAGTTGTTACACTCAATAAATACACTCTCGAAATACACAAAAAAATCTTTTTATGTATTTATGTAACGCCAAAAAAACTTTAAACACGTTTTTCGACGGCATCTTGATGAAATCTTCGAAACTACTGAACCGATCCTTATGAAATTTTAACCACATATTCTTTACAACTATAGCTATAGCGCACAGGATTTTTCAAAATTGTAATATTTACGATTTTTTGCCACAAACGGTGTAAAAAAAGTGTTATTTTTGTTTTTTCGAAAAACGACCGCAGTTTTGTTATTTTTGCATATATCAGAAATCGTATAACATGCGCTATAGTCATTAACATACTGAATCTAAAACCGTTTGATTTTTTTTTCTTGCGGATGATCCATCTCCGAGATTTCATCAACAGCGCAGACCGACAAGTTTATTAGGACATTTTTTTAACCACCTTTTTCGTCTATAAATAGCGACTAAAATAAATAATAAATTAAAAAAAATATATTTCGAAATTGTTTTTATTAAGTGTAACAACTTTTATATCAATATCGATAATACAAACCAATAAAAAAATTCATGAAAATAGCCTTTTTTAGCGTCTAAAGTGATTTTGGATTGTAGCTAACACTCAAAGTTCCTGAATTGCTCTTACCCGCAGCACCTTCACCGGTACCGTAAGCCGCCCGACAATATACCGACGGTTCGTTTATCGTCGCAAACAACCGAACCATGTGCCCGAGCTGGTTGAAGACGACCCGCGCGTAATCAACGAACCACGTGACCATCAGGTCGTTCGTCCAGCCTCCCATGTCCTCGAGAACGGCGGGATGATCCCAGTGATAAATGGTGACGAAGGGCTCGATACCCTGCGCGAGGAGACCGCTCAGCAGGTCCCTGTAGTAGCGAATGCCGACGCGGCTGACTTTGTTGGCGAAACCCGTCGGTAAAATTCGCGTCCAACTGAGAGACAGCCGATAAGCGTCCACCCCGAGATCCTTCAGTAGCGCTGTGTCCTCCCTGTGTTTGTGGTAAGTGTCGGCGGCGACGTCGCCATTGCTACCGTCCTTAATAGGTGGGGGAATCTCGTGGGTAAATCGGTCCCAGATGTTCGCCCCCTTGTCACTGACGTTCCAAGCACCCTCGACCTGATACGCGGCGGTCGATACGCCAAACGTGAATCCTGCCGGAAACTGCGAGTTTCCAACGACCGGCCTGAGAAACATATTTACCTGTTGATTCATAATGTTGATCGGTAGGCGAGGCAATTCATTTTATGCGGAACCCCCGAGACAGTCTTTCGCGTTACACTGAGAGCAACCCGTGCAGAAATTGAGTTGGGGCTGTGATCGGGCCCCAGTAATATTCCCCTAACTTTATTCGGGCCTTGATCTGGAAGCCACCTGAGGGCCGTTAGCGGCCGGTCACACTTTGTCAACAAGGGCCATTAAAGGCGCAACGATCGGGGCCTTATAAGTTGCCTCAATGGCGCCTCATCAAAACCATTTTAGCGCCCTGAAAATGCCTCAACGGCGCCTCATCATAACTATTTCAGCGCCATAAAATATCCGTATCAGTGGATATACGTGTATGTTAAATGCGTCAGGGTATATCTGTATTTGTTTTTATGTAATTGTTCATGTGCATAGGTGTGGGCGTGAGTACATGTGTATGTATGTGTGCGCGCGTAGAAATGTGATTGCGTATTTGCATGTGAGCCTTTATGACAAACTGCCATGACAAAATTAATACAAAAAATAATCCATTCTAAGGAATGGATCTGTAGTAGAAATAAAAAAATATATGGGTCTACTGAATCACTAGAATCTATTTCCATTGAGGGAAAGATCTGGAAAACAAAGACCAATTTATTCACTTATCCTACACAGTCAGATAAAGTTTATGAATAGGAAATATCAGCGAAGTCTTCAGAAGAAATCATTTTCCCTATGATGAGTATTGAGCGGAAATTAGTTGCTATAAAAATGTCGAGAAAACCGATTGGAACTGTTCACACTTATGCGCTAGCATTACTCCATGTATGAGTGAAACCATGAGTAATTGTTTGTATCTATGTAAAAGGTTTCTTTAATTTGATAAATAAATACTGTCTGATGTTTGTCTGCATATTTGTGTTCATCGTTAATTTTTTATCTGCTAATGCCCTTACGCTTTTTCCCAATTTGCGTTCGATAATATTATTCGATCGATGTATATAAACGATTTGAATTATTGAAATGCCATCAACCATGTAGCTTAAGCTATTTATACTGGTTTATCGCTATAATAGTCAGATCTGGGCCGATTGTGGAGATCCCTACTTGTTTATCCCTATACTGGCCAAGTCTGGACCTATTGTGGAAATCCCTACAGGTTTATCCCTATAATGGCCAAGTCGGGTCCTTTTGTGGAAATCCCTACAGGTTTATCCTCATAATGGCCAAGTCGGGGCCTATTGTGGAAATCCCTACAAGTTTATCCCGATAGTGGCCAAGTCTGGGCCCATTGTGGAAATCCCTACTAGGGAAAGCACTAGGAAAGCCCTGAAAGGCCCTTATTTTTATTAGGGATGCCCTATCAGTTTTCCGCACGGGAATGTGTGGTATTCTCATCCATATTTTGACTATATTGTATATTTCCCCGAGGGGACAATATTTTATAGCCATAGGTACTGCCAAAAGTATAGTACTGCTTATTGATATTAGCAGTTGCATGAATTATGCGCACATGTTAATCGCAACCACCAATCTTACAAACATACGTTTATTCTTCAATGCTATATAATATAGTAAGTTTTCATTAAGGCGTTAGGCCACAGTAAGGGGGCGTCCATTAATTACGTGAGGCGTCTAGGGGGGGCGGAGGGGGTCGAGCGAAATCTCACCCAACCTCACGTGGGGCAGAGGGTGGCTTCGGCAAATATCACGTAATTTTAGTAATTTTAGTAATCACGTAATTATCACGTAGGGAGAGTCTCCCTACTACTTTACATGGTGGAGTAAATGGGACTACAACCGCAGTTACTTCTACTACAATTTATTTTCCGTAAACGTATGCATTTTGAAAAATCTCACGTGAGATTAGGGACGGGGGGAGGGGGTCGAGCAAAATCTCACGACATCTCACCAGGGGGAGCGGGGGGGGTCGAAAAATCGCCAAAATCACCTCACGTAATTAATGGATGCCCCCTAACGGGTATAAAATCACGAGCAAATTTAACGATTTTTTAGGCAAATTTTTGGAAAGTGGAATATTTCGTCAGATAATTGTAAATAACAAATGAACGATGCAATAAAAAAAATCCTACGTACTTCCATAGACAATGTATTTTTCAAGGTATATTCAACATTTCACGTGAATCGGTTGAAAATTGTCTGAGTTATGTTTCCGGCCAACTTCAAAAATGCAGTTTTTATATAAACGCTGCACAGCCGCCGTTTGAAATGAATCGCTTCAAAAAAAGTATTGTATACAGTCACTGATATGTATGATAAACACCCTTTTTTGTAATCTCGATTTATTTTGTAGTTTTTCTAAAAAAAAATCCCTAAAAACCTATTTTTTCGGCCTCTTGAGTGGCCTCTTTTGCCCCTTAAGCTGCGGAGGCTCGAACTGCAAATGATTTACGTCTTCACTATAAGTAAACTTTACTATTCGTTATTTCGAATAGTCACTTTTTACAAGGTCTAACAAATTATACTTGAAAAACGATAATGTTAACCATATGAATTGAAAACTCGAAAAGAATAGTAGTATTTTGACTGAATAAAATTCAACGTACAGTATACAACATTAGTATTTGTGCACCGATGTTGTTATAGCACTGAATTCCATATCTATATTGTCAAGACTTTCACAATAGTGAATAATCATTTCGGGGATAATTGATAGGAACACCACCCAAATCGCATGTTTAGGTATGCTTTTCGCTTATAGTCGTCTTAACGTCGTTTGTTGTAAATACCATGAACTTTTATCTCAGTGAAGCTATTGAAAATGTCTTATCCTTATTTCTTTTCGCATCACTAACGCCAAAACACTCGTTCGTTCAAATGGCACACTCTCCATCCGGTACTTGCCGAGTAGTTCCAGCAAAAAAGCACGCGATAAACACGAAAGTTGCGGAGCCCATGTCAAGCGTCAGCCTCAACTGGGTTCCAATAAAACGTAAACTTCCTGCTATGTCGCCCGAGTCTTTGCGAGATCGGTACAGCGTCGAATTTCACACGTCAAGGTCGAAAGGTGAAGTCTTCCCGAGAATTTCGACTTTTGTACGGCACATTTGTGAAGCGCCGCCCCTCGCGCTTGGATACGTTATCGCTGATCAAATAAATCATATCTTTATTTATGCATTTGACAAATATCTAGTCGAGTCGAATCACGATGTACGAAAAACGAAGTGAAAATATTCCATGATTTTGTGTTTACCGATCATACAGAGACCGCTTTTATTTGCATTCGAATAATCGGCCGAGATTGCCAGGAGATTGTCCCGGTATCCTGTCATCTCAATGGAATTATCTACAGTTGCCTGCAAAAGTTTCGGGCCACCCGATTTTTTTGAGTACAGCGATAAAATGTTTATTTCCTGAACTCTTAAGTCGTTTCAAATTTTTGAGAAAGATATGATATGGATAATGCCCTGATATGTAATATCGGGCCGCTATCTCGGCCGGCTTCGTACGCAGAGTTTGTTTGCATTTTCTTTCGTATAAGTTTCAAAATATGCATGACAGTGAAAAATCAGTATTATTTCCGCCTCGTTGGCGAAACGAACGAATATTAACACTTAACAGTCATCGGGGGTTGAATCAACTCCAGCCTTTTTTCGACCTGCGATACATTCCAGAATTTTTCTTTCGACATTTTTTTTTTATATTAAAAATTACACGACTCGAAAATAATCGGCATGGTCTTACACACAAGGGTTGAGAATGGATTGTAGTATTTTTTTCTTCAATTTTTCAATTATTTATCACTCTACAAAGTGGGTGGGGTTGATTACACCCTCAATGACTATTACATTACAATCTGGAGGTGAGACTGACAAGGGTTAAGCTCCGAAAAATCGCGTTAAGGCAGTTGTCTGCTTTACAGGCTTCAAAAAATCGATTTGAAGAAGAGAAAGGATTATTGTATGGCCCGGGGATAGCTGATTAACATCTAATTAGTGTAAGTATCCAAAAACTTATATTTTTTTGGACCAAAAACTTTAAAGCCAGTTTTCTCGAGTTTTCATTTTCACAAGTTTTAGAAAACGGTGCCGGCGATAGCAAAAACAATATATGTCCGATAGAAAAAAATCAAAGTGATCTAGCTTCAGTATTAAATTATCTTCTATTTGAACTAAACGAGTTGGACAAAAGTACTATTTAAATTACTTGTTTTGCAACTTAAAGTGAATTTGTTTTTTTCAAAAAAGTGATTTTTTTTTCAAACTTCGAAAAAAATTGGAATTACATCATTTCTTCGGTATTTTTTTAGTTCATATAGAATAGGAACTTATAAAAACGAAAAAAAAATTTGGTTCGACTGTTTCAGATGCATCGCACGACCTCCATCACCGGCACCGATTTACAAGTGCAGACTCCAGGCGCCCCAGAAAAATCGTTACAACTTTGAAAAATTTCAATATTTTTCAATAATAAAAATTGTTTTTTAAAGCTTGAATATAATACACTATCGTCTCAAAATTTCGTTTACCGCAATCATTTCTTCCCTTTCAAAAAATTGCTGAAAAAACGCGTTTTTTCGGCTTCTAAAGCAGACTACTGCCTTAAAAACTTTCTTCAGAAGGAAAAAGTTCTCGCGACATTGCTAGTACTTTGTCCATTGGAAACAGTACGATCAATCGTACTAATCGTAAATATAAATTAACAAATTCGTTGTGTGACAAAAGTCGAAGTGGTAAACCGCGAAAAACTACGGAATACGTTGGCAAAATTAAAAAAAGGAAGTGCCTTATAGATCCACGAAAAACTGCAGCAGGCATTTCGAGAGAATTACGTAGTGAAAATGGCGCCGACATTAGTCAAAGTACAGTATCCCGAGGTCTGAAGGCTGTAGGACTGATTGGACGCATTGGTGTATAAAAGTCACTCATCAGTAGAAATAATCCAAAGGCCAGATTAAATTTTGCAAAAAATATCGGTATTGAACAGCATCAGATTGGCAGAAGGTGCTTTTTTCCGATGAATCCAAATTTCAATTATTCGGAAGTGATGGTCGGAAGTACGTGAGACGTCCAACAGGTACCAGATTCAACGTAAGGTATCAAATTCTTACCGTAACACGCGATGACGAGAACATTAAAGTTTGGGGAGTATTTTCTGAAGACGGTGTTGGTCCGCTGGTAGAAATTCAAGGCAATATGGACGCTACAATCTACAGAAATATATTGCAAGACCATATGCTTCCATTTGCAATGAAGAAAATGCCGCGTGGTTGGGTTTTTCAACACGATAACGACCCCAAACATGCTTCACGTCTTGTAAAAGATTTTCTTCGAAGACAAAAAGTACGCCTTCTCGACTGGCCATCGCAATCACCGGACTTGAATCCGATCGAGCATTTGTGCCAAGACCTGAAAGATCGTGTCGGAAGAAAAAATCACTCTAACAAGGCGGAATTGTGGAATCATTTGCGACATGAGTGGGAAAACTTGCCGCAAAAACGGATCTCACCATTGATATTAGGACTTGAAATTAATTTGTGGCGTTTTTTTTAATGAAAAAATATTTATTTTTAATGAAAATAAAAAAATACATTAATGAGTGTAGTGCCCCGCGCTTTCTACTACTTTTGACCATCTTTCGGGCAGGGTACGAATACCGTGTCGAAAGAACGCCTCGTCTTTGGATGCAATCCACGAATCGACCCATTTTTGCCAATCTTCGTAAGAAGTGAACTTCTGCTCAGACACGCTATGAGCCATCGAACGAAACAAATGGTAATCAGAAGGATCGCTATCTGGAGAATACGGCGGGTGGGGTAGGACTTTCCATTTTCCAGATATGTTTGTACCGGATTTGCGACGTGCGGACGTGCATTGCCGTGCAGCAAAATGACTTTTTCGTGTCTTTCGGAGTATTCCAGCCGTTTTCCTTTCAATGCGCGGCTCAAGCGCATCAATTGAAGTCGGTAGCGATCCCCAGTTTTGGTTTCATTCGGTTTCAGCAGTTCATAATAAATCACACCCCTCTGATCCCACCAAATACAGAGCAGGAGCTTAGACCCATGGATGGCTTTGCCACTGATGTTAATGGTTGGCCAGGCTTAACCCATGACGTTCTGCGCTTCGGATTGTCGTAATGGATCCATTTTTCATCAGCAGTGACAATTCGATGCAAAAAACGGGGAAAAAGTGGGAAGTAAAACTCCCCGCAAAAACACTTTATTCGGCACAAATGTTGACATATTCAATAAATTATAAAGGGTTGTTATTCACGATTAAAAAAGAGGTTATGTAAAGCAAATGACCTTCAATGATAGCTGTTTAACGATGAATACATCACCGTCGGTAACAACGAAATACTGTACTACCTACGCCATCTCTTGTAAAACGCTACGAATTAATTCCAACACCTAATAGCGTCCATGCCCCGTCGATGTGCCGCAGTTATCGCTGCTAAGGGCATGGCAACAAAGTACCGAATCAAGTGGAGAAGGTCAAATCTCGTTTTTGTCATTTTCAAATTGTTTTCTTATGTTTTTCACACGTATGTGGCCCAATACTTTTGCATACTCGTTAAATAAAAAGTGATGGACAATGAAATATTTAGGAACAATATTTATGTACATGATTAATTGTTTCCAAATATAAGTCAATACATGTCGTCATAACTCGTTTGTTTTTTTTTCCCACCGTCGTATTTCAATTCAATATGCCTGGAAAACAGGATGGCTCAAAACTTTTGCACGCAACTGTATATCGCTGTAATCTTAAGTTATTTTTGTTAGATTTGTTGCATATTTACCGAAAAAATTAACATTTTACGTCAAGCGTGTGAAAAACGGGGCCGTTTTGAACTTTTTTTATTTACAATTTTATTTCCGCCTCACCAGCCGCCGCAACTTTTAAATAATTGTTGTTTGCAAAATGATGAATAAGTTATAAGTGATAAAATATATTATAAATTTAAAAAAAGGGTATATCCCTTGAAACTTTATATTCCAAATTAAGGAAAAATTCGGCAATCTGGTTTTTCACCTTGACTGTAGTGCACGCCACACTCGCGCTCGTATATTTCAATAATCCCAGTGGATTTTTGTAATCGGTAAAATTTACGGTGGGTTGCAATATCAACAATTCACTCGTGTGTTTCGTGCAGTGGTGTGAATATTCCTACTTCTCATTCGAAAGGCTTGATGCGTTTAAAGAAATACATATATTATTCGTGTAATTGCAACACGGGTGAATCGATCTCGAAAGGATTATTCCTACATCAAGCAGTGATCGGTGCGGAAAAAAATGCGAAAAAAATTACGTTGATTGCCGCATGCATCGGCTGCCCCATGGTCACTCGTTATTGCACGATACAAAGTTTGGTTAGTGGTGGTTGAACAGAGGAGCGGGAAGAGCTCGCGTGCGAATCAGTTGCTTGTACCAATCGTAAGAAAGCTTAGGCATTCGGGTTCTGTTGGGATGTTGGAAGTCGACGTTAACCAGACCGAAACGTTCCGCGTAGCCCATGTGCCATTGGAAATTATCGAGGAAACTCCAAACGAAGTATCCCGCGACGTTGCAATTGTCGCGATTAACGGCCAACAGCAATTCCCGAAGATAATCGTGATGATACTTGACCCTCTGAGAGTCCTCGAGGCTCGTACCGTCGTCGGATATACCGTTCTCCAGCACGTAAATCAGCGGATTGTTGTAACGATTCTTCAATTCTCTGATCAAATCACCGAAACCTTTGGGAACGATGCTGAGCCAAGTGGAGGCGGCGGTTGGCCAACTGGCGTCGACACTCTCGATCACACCCGAGTCTTCGTACCACGGGGTGTTATCGTACTTTGGAGCTGGCTCCGTCAGTCGAGAGGTGTAATGATTGATTCCCAGGAAATCGGCGCTACCCCTCACCAAATCGATCTCGTCTTGGCTGAATACCGGCAGTCTCGATCTCGGATAACCCTCCAGTTTACTGCTCTCGGCTATTCGACGCTTCATCACCGCGGGATAGTCACCCTCGGTCGAGAATATCGGATGTATCGGCCAATCGCAACGGAAGTCAAATTCCACGACCGCTGACTCCGTGTCGTTTGGATACTTGGGATAATAATAGCCGCAAGGTATCGCTATGCCGATCTTGCCCTTCTGCCTCGCACGGAATTCCTCGTTGTACATTTTGTACACTTTCGCGTGAGCCTTCAGCATGTTGTGCATACATAGATAAGGACCGATCCCGGGTACCGATCTGCCTACAAGAATCGCGCAATTATATTAATGAGCGTGTCGATCGAGAAACACGGCTGTAAACGGATACTTCGATGATAAGTCACCCAGCACAAGTATAAGGAGTGAGTGGCGGAAAAAGGAAGTAACGATTTTATTCTACACGTTTTGCCCAAAATACGTCACACAATTGTAGGGGGAAGTTACCCAGTGGCGGACACCCAAGGTTTTCTGACAATAAAGAAAAGAAATGTGACTTTATTTATAAAATAACTGTCTCAACGAAGTTGAACCCTCGTCAGTCACACCTCCAGATTGTGAAGTTGGGGGTGCCAACCCTACTCACTTTGGAGAATGATACATAATTGAAAAATTGAAAAAAATACTGCAATGCATTTTCAACCCTTGTGTGTAAGACCATGCCGATTATTTTCAAGTCGGGTAATTTTTAATATAAAAAAAAAATGTCGAAAAAAAAAATTCTGTTAGTTCGAAAAACGGTTGGGGTTGATTCAACCCCCGATGACTGTTAAGGGTTAAAACCAAAATAAATTAAGAAAAAATCAACCTCTGCATAAACATACTTAAAAAGTTAAATCAAATTTTGGTAAAATATTGCGACTCGAGGTAGTACGAGTGTCCGACGCTAACAAGGAACATCCCTCAGGTGACACCCTTCGGTTTTATTTAAATTTAGATGTTATAAAGCACCGAAAAGTAAGCGATACGTATTTTTTTTATAGCCGGAAAAACGGCTTTAAGGGGTGAAACCACCCTTTAATATAGGGGTGGTTGACCCCTTATTTTTTTTTGCAATGTCACTATAGTGGATTTTTCATTGCTTCGGATTAGAAGAATTGTCGTTTTTGTTTCATTAAAATCGGTGGACTCCTTGTGTGTAAAACTGCTATATTACCCCTAGAGATGCCTTTTTTCGAGGGGTGGTTTCACCCCTTAAAACGGTTTTTCCGCCGATAAAAAGAATACGTATCGCTTACTTTTCGAGGCTTTATAACATATCCAAATTTCAACAAAATCGAAGGGTGTCTGAGGGATGTTCCTTGTAAGTGCCGTCCGGCGTTACGGAACTTTCCTCTACATCGGAAGTACATTGAGAGAAATGTTTGATGTTCTCAACCATATTTTAACTATATTTTTCTATTTCCCTGAGGGGACAATGATACTTTATAGCCATAATTACTGCCAAAAGTATAGTACTGCTTATTGATATTTTAGCAGTTGCATGAATTATGCACATATGTTAACCGCAACCACCGATCTTACAAATACACGTTTATTCTTCAATGCTATATAACATAGTATGTTTTTATTAAATGGACATTCCCTGATACTATAAAAATTTTACTTCCCCAAGATTCTAATAGTAAACTGAAATATGCATACATTGATTAAAAATGTTGCCTGTGATTTGCGACGATGTTGATAGTGATTTGTACCATATTATAACACACGATGTTATTCAAGTGTTGGTACAAGGCCCGTCTACTAAATGCATAGAATATTTTATAAATAAAAAAAAAAAACGCAACTGAGCGTTCTACCTCGATGATTTTTTCATTATAATTGGTCATTCCCGGACCTCCTGTAATGACTTATTTCGAAGTAAATATTTCGCCTAATCGGAATCAAACCTAGAACCTAACTGCCTACCTTCTGCCTATCCTACGCACGCTCCCACTACGCTACCAAGTACTTTTGGCATCTTTAGCACAGATATGGCATAAGAGACAGAAGTAATTACCTGCTATTTGGGTAAAATCTTGCACAGATCTTTTTTTATAATATAAGTGACTGTTTAAATGGATTTTTGGTGCTTCGCGATAGTTTTGTACCATATAATAGTGATTTATACCATATTATATCATACGACCTGCTAAATGCATAGTAATGTGTGTCTCACAAGAACAGAAGGCGAACTTCGAAAAGAAGTGTTGAACTGATATCCTATTTTTGCAATGCAACAAACATACTAGGTAACAGTTTGTTAGACATGCGTAGTTCTTAATATTAAGCTGCGGTTGCTCGAATTGCAAATGATTTACGTCTTCGCTATAATTAAACTTTACCAACATTTTTTTCGAATAGTCATTTTCTATGCGGTCTTCTAACAAATTATACTCGAAAAACTTTAATGTTGACCATATGAATTCTACAAACTTGAGAAGAATACTAGAAGTTTCACTGAACAAAACTTAACGTACAGTATTTAGGAATACTTTTCGCTTATAGACGTGTTAACCATATTATGATTGAGGTGCCAATAAACTACGACGAATTTTACTATCCCCACTTTTACCATGGCCGTTTGTTGTAAATACCATCGACTTTTCTCTCAGTGTAAAGATACCCCACTCAAAGGAATAGCGACATAGACATCCATGAATTCAAGCTGCATGCATAAATTATTGGGATGTTGAATAAGTTCTCGCTGTTTTTTCGTCAAAATTAATGCTTTGGATAAAAACATCTTTTCTAATGCTTTCAAACATTTCGAAACTGTTGTGTGATCAATTCCTAATGATTTTGCAAGTTCAGCTACCGTCTGACATGAGACTTCGTGAAGTAATGCCTCCAATTCAACACATCAAAATCATCATTTTTGAAGCGTCTAAATCACTCTCCGCCTGTTGTTTCCGACAGAGCATGGTCGCCGTAAGTCTCAACAAGAATTATGTGTGCTTCGGCTGCAGATTTTTGTTTCACAAAGTAGTGCAGTACAATTCCCCGCAAAAAGTCTTTCTTCGGAACGAAATTTGACATGTTTAAGGGGCTATACCAGCGTGATACTTTTAAAAAATCGAGGTTTTTGACTTTTTCGACATTTTATACTTTCAAAAATATCCTGTGACAATTTCAAGGCCGTATTTTATTCATGTTATTTTGCAAAAATCGATAGTTAAATCTTCAAACGCATTTTGCTCGAAATGAGATTTTTCAAATTTGCTGACATTGTAACTCAAAGAGCAATTATCCGATTGACTTGAAATTTGAACTGAGTACTCTTGAATATATTTACTCTACAATGACGGAGGATATTTTTAATTGTATGAAAATTGACGATTTGGCATTGAAAAAAGCGACCATTTTATAGGCAAGAAAACAGACTTTTTTTCATACCTACGCCGTTTTGTTAGATTTTGATATTTTTCGAAAATCCTACGTCATTGTACAGGAAATACCTTCCAGTTTAACGACATTTTTTCCTTTTTCGGTTTCAGCTACTCAATCGGCCGGAATCATGTCAGCAGTGGAGGAACTTTTTTTTGGCGCTTCCGAAGGCAGCGCATAAATCGCTTGGATCTCAATATTTTTTTATGAAAAAATTAGGTAATATAGGTTAAATATAGCCAAATATATTCATAATTTTCCGAAACATTTAATCGAGTACTTTTCTTCCAAAAAATTCCCGCGAATCACCCAAATGTTCAGCGTTCACAATGGTATAGCCCCTTAACACTATGAAAAACGGTTGTTTATACTTCGGCAAAATGACATGCACTGAATCTCAAGCTTGCTTATTGTACTTCGTTATACTGCTTTCATGTGGAAGAAGGCGGCATCTACCAAAAAAGTCGAAAATGCGTTTTTGGTATCGTTGAAGTCAGTACAAAATTTCCCATCGTTCTTTATAGTAAAACGCATTTTCGTTTTTTTTGTTGTTGTAGATACCGCCTTCTTCCATATGATGGCAGTATAGATGCGTTCCCATCTTAAGGGAGACTTTGTCCTTGCGGAGATGCGGGAGATGTTAGCGGCTCAACATGAGCAGCTAGAAGAAGAGGAGGGATGTCTCTATGGACCAGGCATTGCCGATTAGCGGTAATTATAAACACATTTGTGTAAACGCATTACAAAACTTTAAACGCGTTTTTCTCGAAAACACGTTTTTAAAAATGGCTGACATTCTCCTGACCGCTGTAATTAACATATCGACCTGAAATTTGGAGAGCATACTCAGAAAATATGTCTTCACGGAATGACGGATCGTTTTTTTTCGATAGATACATTTTTGCATTTATTATTTATCTTTTTATGCGGAAAAAAACGCGAAATTTCGATTTTTTTTAAATTGCCGCCATTTTCCGAAATTTGTACTAAACGAAAAACCCATCCGTCATTCCATGACCAAAGGGTCACAGATTGATAATATGCTTTAAATTTGTGTTTCAGATCAACAAAGAGGGGGCAGTGATGTCAGCCGTTTACCTTCCGCGATTTGAGGACCTGTTTTCGCGCAGCTGCAAGGGCGGCCATTTTGGTTTTATTTCCAAAAGACATTTTTTAACGTTCTGTATATCATGAATAAAAGCAAGAAAAAAGACCACACTCAAAAAGCTTTACTCCTGTTAACACCTGAAATATGGCACTCCAAGGACAAAGTCTCCCTTAAACTACACGCCCGCAGTTCTGGTAACGCCATCTGTTGGAAAACAGCGAGAACTTATTCAACGTCCTAATATCATAAATATTGCAAGGGACCTCGTTATCAATTTGAACGAAATTCACCAGGAAAGGCGTTAGGGTCGATTTTGGGGTGTTCACGTGCGCCGGATGATCTTTAATCACCCTTACCTACCTGGAATACCATCGCCGAATCCGTCAGCCCCGTAACAAAATACCGTCGGCTCGTTTATCGTGGTAAATATCGGAACCATGTGTCCGAGGTACTTGAAGACGACCCGCGCGTAATCAACGAACCACGTGACCATCAGCTCGTTCGTCCAGCCTCCCAGGTCCTCGAGATCGGTAGGATGATCCCAGTGATAGATCGTGACGAAGGGCTCGATGCCTCGTGCGCGAAGACCGTCCAGCAGTTTCCGGTAGTAACGAATGCCGTCCCAGCTGATTTTGTTGGCGAAGCCCGTTGGTAAAATTCTCGTCCAACTGAGGGACAACCGATAAGCGTCCACCCCGAGATCCCTCAGTAGCCCTATATCCTCCTTGTACTTGTGGTAAGAGTCGCAGGCAACGTCGCCGTTGCTACCATCCTTAACGGGCGACGGTATCCGGTGGGTAAATTCATCCCAGATGCTTGCACTCTTGCCACTCACGTTCCAAGCACCCTCGAACTGATACGCGGCGCTGGATACGCCCAATTTAAATCCAGCTGGAAACTTCAAGTACTTACTGACCTTATCCTTCGTCCTGAAAAACACAATTCCCTAGATTAATAATAATAACCGCTATACGATTAGGACACAGGTCTCTGTCACGTTTCTGCGCAATTGTTTTTAATACCGCTTATAGGAGAACTCGGGGCAAGACGAATACGCGGGGTAAGATGAATTATGTGCCTAGCTTTTAAGGGGTTAACCCCACTTGCGATTTTAAAAAAATCGATTTTTTTTATTGCATTTTTTTGAAGTATAAGTATCTGAGAATATGTCCTAAAAATTTCAAGTCGATCCGAACAAAATTGACTGAGATATGAGGGTTGAAAGAGAAGAATCCGCGTTGAAAGAGCGTTGAAAGAGAAACTTTAAACGCGTTTTTCTCAAAATGGCATTTCTGAAGTCGGTGACCAAGATTACTCGAACACTAATGAACCGATCTTCTTGAAATTTTGCAGGCTTATTTAATACATAAAAATGTAGTCTTTAATCGTTCGGTTTTTTTTTTAAATGGCCGTTTTATAGCCAAAAAACGGCCGTTTTTTTTTCGTTAAAATCGAACCATTAACTTTGACTGTCCGCCATTTTGTGAAAAATGAATATTTTTTAAAATCCTTCGATTAAAGACTAGTTTATACTTATATTTGACTAAATCCATCCGCATTTTTTTTTTCAGATGATCCACTTCGCCGCAATGTTGGTCACCGCAAACCGTGTATATAAAAACATTATTTCATTGACGGCCATTTGCCACTAAACAATGTAATATTTTTCAATAAAAAAATTACTGAAAGTTCTTCGAGATGTGTTCTTTAAGATGGTATATTGATCGATTAAAAAAGTTTTGTAGTTTTCTTTAAAAAAATTCATGAAAAAGGCCTTTTTTGCGCTACAAGTGGGGGTAACGCCTTAAATAGTGTGTGCGAGCACAGTGTTCACATTGGAGTTTGGAGGGGTGGCGGGAAGGTGAGTGAGTGTGAAAGTACCGTGAAACGGGGCTACTTTGACCTTCAGGGTAACTTTGACAGTTTTTGGGGCTACTTTGACAGAGCGTCAAAAGACGTTTTAAATGTGTGCGCAGCGAGGCCGCTTGACCTTCTGTGGCGGGCGGCGAGTGCGGGAATAAACTTGAACAACAATTTATTGTTCAAGTTTATTATGATGTTGCTAAAGTTGATTGTAACGTTGCTCAAGTTGATTTTGATCTCAATGACAATTATAAGACTCATTAGGTGCTCACACTAGCACCCCAGGTACTTGAAATTTTTATGTAAAATGTTTCCTTAAGGGAGGGCACCACTGTAACTGTCCATTTTCGACCGTTTTCTTTGGATTTCTTTTAAAGAAAGGAATAGAATACATGGTTAAGGATGTTCGGTACGGGCGATACAATGTTCCCATGCTAAACCATGTTGAAAACATAAAAAATTCCAAAAAGTTCAGAATTTTATAAAATTTGGCGAACATATTCTTTAGTGCCAAATTTGACAATACAAATTTTTTCAGATTTTTCTTCTGCACAGTTATCGAGTAAGTTAACACTAAAACTCACGTGTATAAGCATAGCGTTTCCATATATATATAGGTATACATTGTGGGCATAAGATATCTGCTTTATGCTTAATTACTCGATAACTAAGTAGAAGAAAATTTTGAAAAAAATTGTGTTTTCGCACTTAATGCTAAAGAACATTATCACCAAATTTGATCAATTTCTTAACATTGTGACTTTTGTACCGAACCTCCTTAAAAGAGCTTTTACGTTTTAAAAGGTATGTATTGGAGTATGTAAAAAAAATATTTATCAAAAGTATACAAAATGGCGTCGTACGAGTCACTATAGCCGTACTATTTTGCAGCCAACCCTCTCCGCGGCACCGAGTTAAACTGTCGTGAATTTAGTCCCGGATCTAAGAGTGAAATATTTTCGATAACTATATTATTTTTCGCAGTCAAGTACGGGGGGAAATTAAAAAATAATTAAAAGAAAAATAGAGACGAGCTTGAAACAAAGTTCGTTTTTTCAACCATAATTTTCATCTCAAAAGTGATATATTTTTTACAACTTTCGATTCATCGAAAAAAGCGCTCGTACTTGACTGTTGAAGCAATCTGCGAAGCTACAGTTAAAATTTCAAGTCGATTGGACGAAAATTGTTCGAGTTCTGCTGCCTTAATAACGATGACAATTTGGTTATAAAATATCGTTGTTTTTCATTAATTCCATGTATAATGCATAAAATATTACATTTGTTTATCAAAATGATTCCAAAGTAACACTTAATCTTTGACATAAGTTGCATTTCAATGCCCTGTCAAAGAAGCCCCACACTCGGGGCTACATTGGCACTTTAAAAAATGTATATATCAAATTGTGAGGGGATGGTGGAGCTTGACTTTCTTATACATTTGATAGTCAAAGGACACAATGTTCTATTGGAGCAAGACAAGTTGGTAACAATATCGATTTTTTGACAAAACGATCTAATTTTTTGCTAAAGTTTACCATCGTTTCAGTTCATTTGAGTTGCTGATATTGATTAGAGGCAGGTAGGTAAACATAATGAAAGTACTAATTATTAATATAATAAGAACGGTTTTTCAGGAATTGTTCAAGGTTATTGCGTGATTTTTTGTCAATTCGTTAACCATCTAATAGGACAAGCTGAATACGAGCTATCGCAAAGCCGCAATATTTTACAACGTACCACTATTTACGTTAGAAATGGTGAAATGAAACTAGTAAAGCCTTTGGTTCCTTTTCAACGGGTTTTTCTACCAGGGGAAGAAAAAGAACTTACAAATGATTAAAATGATTTGGAAGCAAGATAATTCGGACTAAATACTACATAACTTAGACGATTGGCTTATCGAATTGCTGGTATCGAGAATGAAACCACTTTTTTGTGCGAAGTATGCCAATAATTCGTGTTCCATCATTCTTCCAGCGCTTTTTCATCTTGTCCCGCACACGGTAAGATGAGAAAAATAAAGGTTTAATTAAAAATATATATTGTATGGTAACAATCAGAAGGACTGATTTTTTGCTTCCATAATTAATAGATTAACAAATGTCAATTAATTTAAAAGAATGATTAAGGGGCTATACCAGTGTGACACTTTCAAAAAATCGACTTTTCTCAACCTCTTTCGACAGTCCATTGTATGGGCCAGATATATCTGATTAGCTTTTTTTATGGTAAATATCAACTTACCTTGCAAAAATCGATAGTTAAATCTTTAAACGCGTTTTTCTCGAAATGAGATTTTTCAAATTTGCTGACATTGTAACTCGAAGAGCAATTATCCGATTGACTTGAAATTTGAACTGAGTATTCTTGAATGTATTTACTCTACAATGACGTAGGATATTTTTGATTGGATGAAAATTGACAATTTGGCATTGAAAAAAACGACCATTTTATAGGCAAGAAAACAGACTTTTTTCATAACTACGCCATTTTGTTATATTTTGATATTTTTCGAAAATCCTACGTCATTGTACAGGAAATACCTTCCAGTTTGACGACATTTTTTTTTCGGTTTCAGCTACTCAATCGGTCGGAATCATGCAGCAGTGGAGGAACTTTTTTTTGGCCCCTCCGAAGTCAGCGCATAAGTCGCTTGGATCTCAATATTTTTCTATGAAAATATTATGTAATATAGGTCAAATATAGCCAAATATATTCTCAATTTTCCGAAACATTTAACAGAGTACTTTTCTTTTGAAAAATTCCCGAAAATCACCCAAATTTTCAGCGTTCACACTGGTACAGCCCCTTAAAGTAAACCGACTCATGTATTTATTGTTTTATTTCAACATGACCTTAGCTTTATCATCTTGCCCCGAGGTCTATCAGTGATATCGAAATCCAATTGTTACTTACCCCCCAGCAGCTAAAAAGCACGCCATTAGCACAAGAGTTGCGAGCCCCATGTCGCCGCAAGTAAATTCCAGACAAAATTCCTCTTTTTCCAAAGTTGCATTAATTTACTCTCGAGAATGAGATCGGTTCAGGAAATAATTTCACTCGTCGAGCAATCGAATGGTGAAGTCTCTTCGAGCGTGTCAACTTTTATGCGGGACACTTGTGGAGCGACGCGCCTCGTGAGAGTGCCAAAAAAAGTTGATCAAATAAACAACGCTTCACTCATGCGTGGCGAAAATATTTGGGCGCATGACATCCCGATATGGAGTGATATTAATCGACTGTATACCCAAAATATTGTGATTTTTGATCACACACAGGCCATTTTTTTTTCATTGGATTCAAAGACTCATCTTCCAGCGAGCTGTTTTCTCATACACGATTATTCTTCTCTCATGTACGTGCCCCAAAATGGTTCCTTCTTCCCTGGATTTGCTCAAGATGATCTCACATTTTTAATTGGGCGCCATTTTTGTTTCTGACGAACATAGAGTACTAATCTTTGACAACTGTCACCAGAAAGCATTGAGGTTTAGTCATGGAGAATTACACGACTGAACAACACAAGGAAATTGCTCATTGCTGCATCGTTACTGCGTTGTTATTGCAAACGAAGTTTCATGGTCGTGTTATATCGCGCCGCGACGTGACGTCGTTGACATAGTAAACAAGGAAAGCGGTAGACGTATTACTCTCTAACCTGTGAAAGAAAACGTCAACAACTCCATATTCTCGTTTGTCATAGTTAATTGCACATTTTTCAATAGTTATCTGTACTTCAAAAACGAAAAAAATGAGTTTTTTTTTCGGATTATGACTTTGGATCTCTTCTCGTAAGTTTTAAGCAAGTCTTCCTCATACTTATATCAATTGGCATTTTAAGGGGGGATTGTCTTTTTTTTTCGCAAAATTTACCGCTTTTTGGGATTTTTTTTGTGAGGAAAGTATACAACGGAAAACTTGTGAAACTTGGCATATAGTTTTATTGATCTGTTTACTACATACAAAAAATTTTTTAAACAATTTCATCAAAAAATCCGCCTCCCACCCTCCTCGACGCGCGATGGTCCTTTTTTGATGGTGTGCACGATTTCTCAAAAACTATTCAACCGATTGCCTTCAAATTTGGACAGAATGCTCAGCTGACATCCTTTTATCGTTTGATATAGCAAAAAAGCAATACGTTTAATAGTTTTTTATTTATAACAAAAAATCGATCAATTTTTTTCGAAAAATCGATACTTCAAGTTCAAAACGTCACCAAATCGTCAATTTTTTTTTCCCTTCATCGAACGATAGCTATATGTGTCTAAAGTAAAATGCTGTTTGGGTTTTTGTTGCAGGATGAACGTGAAGGCTGTAATCGTGGACACCATCAAAAAAGGACCATCGCGCGTCGAGGGGGGTGGGAGGCGGATTTTTTGATGAAATTGTTTAAAAAAATTTTTGTATGTAGTAAACAGATCAATAAAACTATATGCCAAGTTTCACAAGTTTTCCGTTGTATACTTTCTTCACAAAAAAATTCCCAAAAAGCGGTAAATTTTGCGAAAAAAAAAGACAATCCCTCCTTAATCCACAACTTTCCCGGTGTTGTTACACTAGTATTCTTACATTTAGGAACACACCAATCATAGGGATTATAACCCACTTTTAACAAAAAAAAATGTACGTATTCACAATTGGCACTGCGTCGATGTTTACCATGCAAGTGACGTCACGAAACTTCACAGCTTGGCGGCTAGTTTTTGCGCGGTAATTTGAAATTGTCAAATTCAAATACATCTTTATGGCAACTACCGATTTCATAAAATGGAAATAAAAATTCTAGTAGTTTATCACCACCAAAGGATCCAATTGAGAGACCTTTTGAAAACGGGTGTAATACCCCATTATGCCAAAATGTTATTGAAAATTTCGTCAAAAAAGTGAACGTTTGCAAGCAGGGTCGTGGCGGCCATTTAGGGGGAAATCCCGTAACGCCGGACGGCACCTAGTGTCACTTTGCTGTTTACTTTGCTTTTTGTTGAAGTTTTTCGTGGATTCCCAAGGGGTTTTGGTATAAACCGCGTAATTTTGGGGATTCTCTGTCCCCTGGTACCGGACACAAAGTGATCCCTTAACGCCGGACAGTGAACATGCTGTTTTTTTCTCGTAAGCATTTATACTTTTGACTACAACTATTGTACGACGTTTTACAGGATAGAAGAACGCAGCGAAATCAAAATGGAAGAGAAGAAAAAGGAAGGACAATGGACCGAAAAAAATGGCTAACTGAGTTTGAGAGAAGTTTCGCTGCGCTACGCCGTTCCGAAAAGCACTTTACACGACAAAACATCGTTATTAAACCGTGAACTAGCTCCAGGTGTTGTGCAGATTCTCCATAATTTGTCGCCATTGCCAGATGCTGCAAAAAAACGATCAGTTGCCAGGAAGAGAAAAACCGAAAAAAGTGAAATTCTGACTTCATCACCGTGCAAAATTGTTGTCGAAAAAAAGAGAATAAAAAGAACGTTAAGGACAAACAGAAAGAAATTGGAAAGAAGTTCAAAACAGCGATAGAAGAAAATGGAAAAAAAACCAACGGCGTAAAGGCCAAAGGAAAAGATGGAGCTAAAGCGAAGAAAAAGCAACCGTCAACTCAAATATCGAATAAAAAAACGACTTGCGTAGGATGCCTGGAGGACCACGAAAAAGCTTGGATGCAGTGCGCCAGCTGCCGTGGATAGGTTTATGAATAATTTGCAGACATCCCTAAATGTTCGAAAACTTAGATAAGGTAGTCGGCCCAGTGGCCGTCAGCGTCCTAGTGATCGTCATGTTTGCACATTAAATAACTATTTTAAGATAAAAATCAGTCCTTCGTGCAGATCTGTGGTATATTAGCTTCCAGGAGGTATTTACCATGCTGTATTACATTTTCACACCCGTAAGTATACGTATAAAAGAATAATCAAATTAAATATATTCCGCTACGACGTCTAGCTGTCATTTCGGCCGAATCCTTCATTAGGAGGTTAACGTGAACCATGTCACATTTCGTGAAGTAAGGGTTCCTTCACGTGATTAACAAGGATTTGAGTTTTGCGTTCAGCATAGAAAATTATAGTTTTATGTTAATTTCAACGAATTTTCACATATGACGATTACCGGTTCAGCAACATAAACACTCTGCCGATCAATCGCCACGGCTGTCGATAACTGGGACAATGTCAGCAAAAATAGAGTCTTACGAATCGAATATTAGTTTATAGAAAACCAGAAAAGAAATATTGGGTCCGTAATTAGCATTGTCTGAAGGATCCACGGACCAGTAATCGTCATACACATATTCGCTATAGTAAAAAGATATACATATAAATAAATGTTGTCGATTACTGGATCGTGACCATGTCGATAAATGGGTATGTCTTGAACACAGGTGAACAGCACTCGATCGAAATAATATTAAAAGTTATTTCATGAAAAAATAGTTGTTTATAATGACTACAAATAAATAAAAATTATTATTCTGACGTAATAGGCAATAATTTGTTTTATTTTTTAAATTAATAAAGTTCCATGGAAGAGAAATTTATGTTTCAAACTCTTTATCAAATGTTTTAATACAAAATCATAAAGTTTGTGACAGAGTGCGTAAAACGTATTCTGCCGTTCCGTATGCAGACATAATCGAGTCAATAAAGTCCTACGAACCTTTGCATAATTAGTTAATGCCTTATATACCTTTGGATGGTCGGAAAACAAGGCTTTTTAGGATTTTTTTAAAATGCTTATAAAGCAATTCAAACGAGGTTTAGAGGGTTTGTTTCACATATCTGTAGGTACCTCCAACAAGCGGACCCGTTCCAGTCGCACATGTGCACTCAGAAGAATTTTCTTTTCCCCGTAATCTACATGAGTTTTGCTACCGAAGTACGCCCGATTATTGTAAAATATTTATTTTTGTACATCCAGCCCGATTTTAAAGAAAGTCGCATTTTCGACTGAAACAACGGCCTTTGTTCGTTTCCAAAAATCGCAATTGTTAAACGATAGTAAAAATCGTGTGTACTTCGCTATAAAATATATCTAAGAAGTTATAGTTGAAATTTCAAGTCAATCGGTCAAAAAGTGCAGGACCTACGAGTCCGCCCGATTTTGAAAACATTTCTTCATGAAAAACGCGTTTAAAGTTTTAAAACCATTTTTCTACGTGTCTTAAAAAAATGTCCACCTAAAATAACTTTTGCATATTATTTTCGACATGTTTATACATAATTGTAATCAATTAAAAAAAAACATTTTTTTTCAAAGGTATCTAAGGCCTCAAAGCAGTTTGAACGCATGTGACGATTAGTGGGACGTTGCCATGGCGATTACCAGACCAACTGTCATGGTGGCATGACGATGACTCGTACAATAGCATCTTATAATCTTTACGAAATATTTTCTCGAAAACTGTACCAGGCACGGGAATTTCAAAACAACCTTCTTCTTCGTAATAAAAAACTGATTAAGAACGACTTAAAATAACTTTTGCTCACTTTCCTAGTTGAGCTATATAAATTTGCAAAGTCAAGCGATCTGCTCAAGGTGACGATTACTGGGCCATTTACCTTATGCGATTGATGCACAATGTTCTGAAGATGTCCGGCGCTGGGGGCTCGAAGTTAAGTCTGTCCGGTACTAGGTGCCACTTGCAGTGACGGCAATTTTTTGTACCAAAGTTTGAATAAAGTTTTTAAATTCATTTATGCAGAGGTCGCATTTTTGTTAATTTACTTTGGTTTTAAACTTTGTTGACGTAATTATTTTTTTTTAAATTCACATTTCTCGAAGCAGTTTTTTTTATTGTCCGAAATGCTTAGGTGTCCGCCACTGGGGGACTTTCTCCCGGATATTGTGTTCCACACATAACCTCCATGTTTGTACCTCATGTTAAAGTGATGATATTCGTACTTTTCGAATAAATAATGCGTTTTATTACTAGATACAAGTGTCAGGCCGTTTCGAGGCACCCTAAATGGAGCAACCAAAAAAGAAAAATTCATTTTGCGTAGTAGAAATATGTGTGAATCGAGGTGCGCGTATCTCTCGCGTGGCGTTTATTCCAGCATCGTGAGCGACCGTTTCGGAGCGTGTGTGTTGCCTCTGCGCGGATAGAGGGCAGGGTTATTATAAGCGGATGAAAAGGCGGAGGCGATTTGCGGGCGTCCGATGTTTCCCCCGAAGTATAAATTTGGAACCACCCGCACACGAGATATTCTAGCCAAAAATGGACATAAACGCCACTCGATTCAATGACTATACTGCACCTCACGCTCCGCGGGCTCTCTCCAATTTCGAGATGACGGAATGAAATTTTTTACCTCTTGGTTTTCATCAAATTTTAATTTTTCGAAAATCGACGATTCTACATTTCGAAATGTGTGATTTTTTTTGAATAAATTGAGTATAGAGTAAGCTTGAACATTTCGCTCTCATAATGAAAAACTGTAGATGAGTTTTTGAACTCTATAGTTGTATTTATTCATGATAATGATATTTAGGCTAATTGTTGAGTAATAACAATAAAATTCAGTCTGCCACGCTATTTGTGAAGAATCGCAATTTTTCTTCGCAGGAACACTGAATATAGATCGCTCGGCTGGAAGTGGCCGTGAGCTCGCACTATATTTCGACATGAGTCCCTTTCCCCGCGGATGAGCCTTTTTTTAATTCATCCATTTCCCACTTGGTACACACGAACGAAAAGCTCTGTCGAATGTATGTGAAAAATAATTCTTAACACTGATATTAACGCGATATTAACTTTTATTGCGAAATATTTTAATGAAAAGTCAATTTTCTTTATCGACATTTCCTGGTTGGAAATTATCATTATTATTATTATATCGGAACAGTATAAATGATTAAACTTATTATTGATTCATGAATATTCAATATATTGAAATTGCTATCAATTATAAATATTATTATTATCATTATTTGTAGACATAATATATGTATCTATCATTATGCCTTTGTTTAAGGGGTTACCCCCACTTGCGATTTTGAAAAAATCGATTTTTTTTATTGCATTTTTTTGAAGTATAAGTATCTGAGAATATGTCCTGAAAATTTCAAGTCGATCCGAACAAAATTGACTGAGATATGAGCGTTGAAAGAGAAGAATCCGCGTTGAAAGAGCGTTGAAAGAGAAAATTTGAACGCGTTTTTCTCAAAATGGCATTTCTGAAGTCGGTGACCAAGATTACTCGAACACTAATGAACCGATCTTCTTGAAATTTTGCAGGCTTATTTAATACATAAAAATGTAGTCTTTAATCGTTCGGTTTTTTTTTAAATGGCCGTTTTATAGCCAAAAAACGGCCGTTTTGTTTCGTTAAAATCGAACCATTAATTTTGACTGTCCGCCATTTTGTGAAAAATGAATATTTTTTAAAATCCTTCGATTAAAGACTAGTTTATACTTATATTTGACTAAATCCATCCGCATTTTTTTTTCAGATGATCCACTTCGCCGCAATGTTGGTCACCGCAAACCGTGTATATAAAAACATTATTTCATTGACGGCCATTTGCCACTAAACAATGTAATATTTTTCAATAAAAAAATTACTGAAAGTTCTTTAAGATGTGTTCTTTAAGATGGTATATTGATCGATTAAAAAAGTTTTGTAGCTTTCTTTTAAAAAATTAATGAAAAAGGCCTTTTTTTGCGCTACAAGTGGGGGTAACGCCTTACTGCATCCATATCCCACTTGGCACACACGAACAAAAATCTCTGTATGTAAAAAATCATTCTTCAAATTCTTACCCGCGATATTAACTTTTATTACGAACTATTTTTATGAAAAGTCCATTTTCTTTATTCATATTTCCTGGTTGGAAATTATTATTATTATTATTATTATTATACCGGAACAATAAAAAATATTAAACTTATTATTAATTTTTGAACGTTAAACATATAAAAATTATTACTAGTTTTCGAATGAGAAATATATCAAAATTACATTTAATTTTTAATGTTATTATTATCATTATTTGTGAATATAATACATGTATCTATAATTGAATAAAAATGTCAAATTTTGGACGAAATGCAATGATTTTTTTAACCGTTTTGATATATATTTCACTTTCGTATGTTACGATGTTTATAAATATTAAACAGAAATTAATTTTTCCGCATTACCGAACAAAAATTCTCGCCCAAATTTGGTTTTGCAGAACGTAGTTGTTTTTTCAATTTTTATTACGAATCAAAGAATATATTTTTTTACTCATAAATAAAATAGTTAAAAAAAGGTTTTACTGTTTCAATAATAATTGAATTGATTGGATTTTAATTGGTTCAATAGCTAGAAAAATGTCAACAATTTTAAAACGTTCGTCACGAGCAGAATCCGGCGGTAGGGAAGAGCGCGTACTCCATCGTACTGGGAGCCTCGTGCGTTATTTTCCTCGTCATTCTGATTTACTTTCGCAACTCCATAACCCCGAGAAAGACGTTCCGCTTTAAAATAGTATACGCGAAAGCCAACAGCCGAGTGTTTTTCGTCTAAAAGTAAAAGATCTACGCGTTGTTCCGCGGCGCACGGTGGCGTATATTTTCAAAGTATTATAACACGTTTACAAAATTTAGAGAGAGAGAGAAAGACAGAGAGAAATGTTAACTCATCGCGCTTATCATCCCCCGTTCGTGAACCTTCTCAACTAAAATGGCTCGTCGATCCATTTTTTCTTTTCGAAAAGCACACACAAAAGATGAACTATCTGACCCCGATTCTCGTATATTTTTAAATAGAATCTAATTCCGACCTCCTGACTTTGCGTCGAAACTGACGAATAGCGTGGCATCCTCGAATGATCGAAGGGCGAATAATTTTTTTGTGACTCACAGATGGATGACTATAAGGCTCTAGAAAAATTACAGCTATTTAAAAAATAGCTTTAAAGGGTAACACTATAAACGTCTAAAAGGAAGTGATTTTTCGCGATTTTTTTTGGTGGAAGGACAAGTAAGAGGATAATAATATTCAAGGATGTTATAATCCATATCTTCAAGTGAACAAAAAAAAATATATATTAACAAATTATACAAAATGGTGACACTGGAGGCATTCTTGCAAGACATGAGGAATTTGAGACGCTCTGCGGCACACAGTCTAATTGACTCAAATTTGAATGTGGAAAAAAATTAAATTTTTTCATTAATTTACATGAGTATGGCTAGAGAAATACGTAAAGATTTTGAAAATATTAATTTTTGTATAATTGGCCACTATGAAAAGTAAAAACTCGATTTTCGACAGAAAAAAAGGACAATAAATTGTTCATAAATAACGTTATAATTAACTTATGGAAAATCCCGTACGTATTCCTCTTTGGAATGTTATTTCAAAGATGTGCTCAAAATTTAGAGCGAATTGAAAATTATTGGAGTTACGCCGCGTGCCGTTTTCAAAAATTGTGCCACCGTAGACCCACACGGGCCTTCGGGCCTTTTTTTCACAAGTACCAAATTTTTTTCCACTTTTTCTAGATGGTTTTGAATTGTGCCACCGTAGACCCACACGGGCCTTCGGGCCTTTTTTTCACAAGTACCAAATTTTTTTCCACTTTTTCTAGATGGTTTTGAACCATCTAGAAAAAGTGGAAAAAAATTTGGTTTTGAACCAAATTTGGTTTTGAACCATCTAGAAAAAGTGGAAAAAAATTTGGTACTTGTGAAAAAAAGGCCCGAAGGCCCGTGTGGGTCTACTGTGGCACAATTTTTGAAAACGGCACGCGGCGTAACTCCAATAATTTTCAATTCGCTCTAAATTTTGAGCACATCTTTGAAATAACATTCCAAAGAGGAATACGTACGGGATTTTCCATAAGTTAATTATAACGTTATTTATGAACAATTTATTGTCCTTTTTTTCTGTCGAAAATCGAGTTTTTACTTTTCATAGTGGCCAATTATACAAAAATTAATATTTTCAAAATCTCTACGTATTTCTCTAGCTATACTCATGTAAATTAATGGAAAAATTTAATTTTTTTCCACATTCAAATTTGAGTCAATTAGACTGCGTGCCGCAGAGCGTCTCAAATTCCTCATGTCTTGCAAGAATGCCTCCAGCGTCACTATTTTGTATAATTTGTTAATATATATTTTTTTTGTTCACTTGAAGATATGGATTATAACATCCTTGAATATTATTATCCTCTTACTTGTCCTTACACCAAAAAAAAATCGCGAAAAATCACTTGATTTTAGACGTTTATATTGTTACCCTTTAAAGCTATTTTTTAAATAGCTGTAATTTTTCTAGAGCCTTACAGTCATCCATCTGTGAGTCACAAAAAAATTATTCATCTCTTAAGCCAATGAAAAAAAAAATACATTTTTCGAAAATTCTACTAAATGAGAAGTTCAAAAAAATAGATTTTTTTTCAAACGTATTGAAAGAAAATTTTGAAAATTCTGTGGTGTTACCCCTTAAGGGGTTTTGCAGGTACCAAACTTTTTTTTACTTATTCTAGATGGTTTAAAGCATCTCTCAAGCCAATGAACAAAAATCCATTTGTTGAAAATTTCACTAAATGAGATGTTAAAAAAATTGATTTTTTTTCACGCGTATTGAAAAAAATGAAAATTTTGAAAATTCAGTCCACACTCTTAAAACTTAAGGGGTAACACCACTATAGAATTTTCAAAAAATGGATTTTTTTTAACTCGTATTAAAAAAAAAACATTTGAAAACTCTACAGTGGTGTGACCCCTTAAGGGGGAATGAAATTTTCAAAAAATGGATTTTTTCATTGGCTTAAGAGATGCTTTGAACCATCTAGAATAAGTGGAAAAAGGACGGTTTTTCTCGGAAAACAATTTTTCAAAACGGCACGCTGCATTACTCCAACAATTTTCATTCTACTCACTCCAAATTTTGAGCACATCTTTAAAATAACATTCCGAAGAGAAATACGCACAATTGAGTTTTCACTTTAAATTATTGCCAATTACACGAAAATTAATATTTTCAAAATCCCGTACGTATTTCTCTAGCTATACTCATGTAAATAATAGAATTTTTTTTTCCACATTCAAATATGCTTTTATTATACTGCGCGCCGCGGAGCGTCTCAAATTCAACATGCCTCGCGAGAATGGCTCCAGCATCACCATTTTGTATAATTTTGTAAAATGAACTTTTTTTGTTCCCTTGAAGCTATGACCAATAACGTCCTTGAATATTATTATCCTCTGACTTGTCGTTCCACTAGACAAAAATTGCGAAAAGTCGCTTAATTTGTTACGTTTACAAAAGTGTTAGCCCTTAATTATAAAAAAGGCATTGACTCGAAACGGCAGAACAGAGGACTGCGCCCACGATGTTCCAGCTGTTTGAATCCTGTCGAGAGGAATAAAGCAAAGAGGAAGGGTCATCGTGTTTTCTGCGTCATACATTTCCGGTCGTTGAAGGCGCTGCTGTCCAAGCTGAAAATTCGACGGCAATTCTTGCAACAAATTGTACGAGAATTGCTCGCACTGACTTTGCCACTTTGTTGGGGCGTCAACGAAGATGTATGTAAAATTTCACAATTAATTGCGAATTATTGGAAAAGTACGGCCAA
>OY723395.1:32197575-32207575 GCA_963210295.1 Ophion ellenae
GTGATTTTGCACCAGGTGCCCAGAACCGTATCTATTCACTTCGAAACGGTGCACTGTGACCGGAAACAATCGGGAGCACCCTCTCCCCCTTTTCGCTGGCTCGCGAACGTTGCTCGTCTCCTCGCGCGGCATCCACGGGGGCGCATCGCTCTTTTCCTGTAACGTCACGTTATATCCTCCATTATTGCCAATTTCAGCCACCAGAAGCAAAAAGGAGACAAATATTAATAACAAACAACAAAAAAAACCGAAAAAAAATTCACTACAGTGCCTGACTCCACCGAAGCGAAGCCCACCGTCTCTCACTTACGTCTACGATACTTAATTTATTTTGTAAATATATTATATTGTTATACAATGTCAAACGTCAAGGCAAATATACGTTATCTCACACCATTTTTTTTCCGTATGCGAAATTACGTTCTCGATCGATCCTCGGTCCCTCATCTTCCCTCACTCCCTTGTGTATCCAAAAAAAAATTGATATTTGATGTCTCGGCCCCGAAATTTCCGCAATTTCTACGTCGTTGCCGAGGAAAAAATAAAACAATTGAGATTTGAACAATGTTGTCGAGGGAGAAATTTCATAATGTGATGAATTGCATTTTTCACAAAAAATCCGAAGATAATGTAGGAATAAACTCAAACCCCAGTTCCATTTTTTATAGTAACTTTGTCGGCAAGAGATATTAACTTTGCACGTTCGCGATTCTCACCTGTGCCGTTGAAATTTCTTCCGGGGGATGCGACAGCCGGGAGGACCTGGCGGACTTTCCCCGGGACCAGCTGGCTATTTTGAGGGTGCGTGGGAACTACCCCCTCGGAAAAAGAGCACGAGTGGAACGCACGTGCCACGAATATAATATCGCGGGAATGCGTGCCTCGAACCAAAAAGGTTGGAGCTCCGAAAAAGATGTTGCGCAATTGAATCGCGGCGGCGCCCCGGCCCGGTTTTAATTTGCTTCTTCATAGCTGCAGAGAAGACTTTGAGAATTATTAATACGACCTGGTGTATTTCAAATCCGGGACGGACATTTTTCAGTTTGAAAGTTTTACGGGACGGTGAAATACCCCTACATGGAGGTGGAAAGAACTCGGTGCACTTAATTGTTCAGTAATGTTCGTCCAATCTTAATTAATTTACTTGTTTTTATTTTATTTATTTCTCGTGAAAATGGACAGGCTCGTGAACAATTCGGCAATTTGTGTCACTGAACCACTGTGGGCATCATTTTCGAAATATAACTTCTTTACTGTTATTATCATTATCATTATTATTGCACAAATGAAGGGCAGTATTTTTTTTGGACTACGAATTGATGGAGTATTTTTAAAATATTTCCGAATTGATAAACTCAATAAGACGGAAGAAAATAAAAATTGTTTTTGATTAAAAAGAAATGATTCAGCGTGAAAAAAATAAAAGAATAATAGAGCACAAAATGGTATTTTTTCTTAATTAAAAAGAAACGATTCAGTGCGAAAAAAAATCAAATTACGAGAGAGAGAATTACTTCTTTCAACTCGTAGTAATTTTTTTTTCGCTGAAATTTCATATTTGAAATTTCCACAAAAGGTTCAATACGTAAAAAAATTACAAGTAAAAAAAATGTTTTAATTACGAAAAAAAGTTCAAAACGAAAGTGATATAGTCAATTAATTTAATTAGGCGGAAAAATAATGTTTCATTTTAAAAAATGTTTAAAAATGAAAGGTGTAAAGAATGACTAGATATTTATAATATTCCTTGCCCCCTTAATGTTTTCAGTACCTCATATTATGCTCGCCGACCGGCTCACATTCATTGAGACGATAATTATAAATGAATGTCGCCAGGTTCCTAATTATTGATAACATTTGATGATAAAAAGGAACTACTGTTAGTAGGGTGCTCGTACTCTCATGACCGAATAAGACTTCGAGTGTGATACACGGAGCGGTGATCGAACGAGATGAATACTTTAAAATAACCGCATTGTTGTGACGTACGTCTATCCATTGACCTTGGCCCAGTACCACACACACACATTGTCGAAATATTAGAAAGATATACCTATGTAGGATGGCTATTTTTTTTAAACGCTTGTTTACAGCATGATAAATAATTTCTTTTTTTGCGTTCGAGAAAAACTCACAGCGGTTAATTATAATTCTGATACAAGTCTACCTGAGCAAACTCAAACTAGCTCGGAGAACTTGAAAAAAAAAAAAGATATTGAGCTGTCACGAGGAGCGCCACGAAATTGTCGACAAGAAATATTTTCCACGTGGCGTCTCGAAACCCCCATGGCTTTTCATCAATACGCAATTTTAGTTTTGAAAAATCGTAATAAAAATGTAATTTTAGATTTGAGTCAAAGATACGTCTTAAGGCCTTGGGCCACTCTAGAGGCCGAAAAAATAGGCTTTTTGGGAATTTTTTTTTTCAGAAAAACTACGAAATAAATCGAGATTACAAAAAAGGGTGTTTATCATACATATCAGTGACTGTATACAATGATTTTTTTGAAGCGATTAATTTCAAAATGGCTGCTGTGCAGTATCTCAAAACTGCATTTTTTAAGTTGGCCGGAAAAATAACTCAGACAATTTTCAACCGATTCACTTGAAATGTTGAATATATCTTGAAAAATAGATTGTCTATAGAAGTACGTAGGATTTTTTTTTATATTCCATAGTCCATTTGTCATTAACAATTATCTGATGAATTTTTAGGCAAATTTTTTGCTTTCCAAAAACTTGCCTAAAAAATCGTCAGATAATTATGCTGCACAGCCGCCATTTTGAAATTAACCGCTCCAAAAAAATTATTGTATACAGTCACTGATATGTATGATAAACACCCTTTTTGTAATCTGAATTTATTTTGTACTTTTTCTGAAAAAAAATCCCCAAAAAGCCTATTTTTTCGGCTTCTAGAGTGGCCTTATCCCTTAAGGGTACAGTCGTGAAAAAATATTCAATTCAACCCTTCGTTGACACACTTATATTTGGCCACGATTTTAACACACTGGGTCAATTTGACCCTGATATACTTTATCCGCCTACCATTGACAACCCTTCGATCGGTCTTTGTTGAAAAAAAAAACAAGAATACACCTTAAACATTTCTTAATAAGTCTGCATAACAAAAAATTGGAAAATGTTCAATTAAATAGTTTTAAAAAACCATTGGAAATGGGACCATGAGAATTTCACTAAAAATTCCCGCGGGTCAAAATGACCCAGTGTGTCAACGAACGGTGAAAAAAGTGAAAAAAAAAAAACGTTTTTGAAAATGGAGAAAACAGATTTTTTTTTCGTTTGTGTCGTCAATTAGATATTAAAATCGTGCAAGTTTTCAATTGATGGAAATTCGTCTCGGCAATCAGGCGGAATGATGAGTGGGCTCGCGTGTGGAAAATGGATAAAAATGGCATACGAAAAAATCGCGGCGAGCTCACAAATAAAACAAGGCTTCCTTATGGCCGTTAGAAAAGCGCAGAATTCGCTTCTGTCTGACCATAAATGGGGCTTGAACGAGGGAGGGCCGGCCTCTCATCGTTGGGCTGCTTCCATCACACAAACACACACACATACATACACACATACACACAGAGTGTGCGAGAGTGCAATGTTTTGAGATTACGTGTAGCCGACGAAAATAGCGTGCCTTGAGCAGAAGCACTTAACCTTACCGAATAGAAGAGATATTCAAGACCGGACATTAAGGGGTTACCCCCACTTGCGATTTTGAAAAAATCGATTTTTTTTATTGCATTTTTTTTAAGTATAAGTATCTGAGAATATGTCCTGAAAATTTCAAGTCGATCCGAACAAAATTGACTGAGATATGAGCGTTGAAAGAGACGAATCCGCGTTGAAAGAGAAACTTTAAACGCGTTTTTCTCAAAATGGCATTTCTGAAGTCGGTGACCAAGATTACTCGAACACTAATGAACCGATCTTCTTGAAATTTTGCAGGCTTATTTAATACATAAAAATGTAGTCTTTAATCGTTCGATTTTTTTTTTTCGAAAAAAAAAATGGCCGTTTTATAGCCAAAAAACGGCCGTTTTTTTTTCGTTAAAATCGAACCATTAACTTTGACTGTCCGCCATTTTGTGAAAAATGAATATTTTTTAAAATCCTTCGATTAAAGACTAGTTTATACTTATATTTGACTAAATGCATCCGCATTTTTTTCTTCAGATGATCCACTTCGCCGCAATGTTGGTCACCGCAAACCGTGTATATAAAAACATTATTTCATTGACGGCCATTTGCCACTAAACAATGTAATATTTTCCAATAAAAAATTACTGAAAGTTCTTCAAGATGTGTTCTTTAAGATGGTATATTGATCGATTAAAAAAGTTTTGTAGTTTTCTTTGAAAAAATTCATGAAAAAGGCCTTTTTTGCGCTACAAGTGGGGGTAACGCCTTAAGGAAGCTTCTCCTATACAGGGACACACGCTCAAAGGTCCCGATTTTTTTCCCCTCCCAAAAATAGACAAACATTTTGTTCGATCGAAGGGACAAAATATAGATTGGCATTACTCGGAGCTGGTCGGGACATTCGTGTTTGGGTTGGATGTGGAAAGTAAACGTGTGCCGATTGGTTAAAAAATCGGTTGGTGCAATTTGTGTCGCTGAGACACTCGAAAAAAAAAAATTATAGTGTGGGCTGATTTGAAAAAAAATTCATTATTCGAAAAGGTCTGGTTGGGGAAAATTTGAAGAATTTTTCAACAATATTTGCGAGGCGATGGAAATTGCTAAAGTGGAAGAAAACAAAAGAATATTGGGCCAGATATAATAAATATCGAGGGCCAAAAATGTTTCGATATCTCAAAACTTTTTTTTCCACCTCTTAATCATTTCAATTCGTTGGCTATAATTTTTTTATCAGGAAAAAAATCGTAACTTTCTTATTAGTCTTATGAAAATGAGGTTGCTCCTGCGTCTCGTACAAAGTGAGGAATGAAGCGCAATATCTGAAATGATTGCTTTTCGCGATTATCCCATTAATGAGCTTATTTTTATATCCTTTTTTTCCACCCCAATTACTTTTTTTCAATAACGTCGATTTTTCATGAATTTTTTTCTCACACGACAAGCTCAAACAAACTACCGGCGTTTGCAACCAACGGCAAAATGATTCAGAAATTACGGCTGACATAACGAGGCTAGAGGGTTCTCTCTTAATTAAGATTTGAGAAATAAAATGACGTTAGCCCATGAATAAATGGCGTGCCATTCACTGACAACAATGACCCGCAACGCCAGGTGCTTCAGTCGTATATCTTCCTCGTCTTCGTCTTCCCCCTATTCATTCAATTCAATGAGACACATGGCTAGTGATTTAAACAAGGACACCTGCTCGGCTCGTATGGAGAAAATTTATCTGCCAATTTGTACGCAAAGATCTATAAATTTTTGCCACAACTGTCAATTTTTTTGACATCTTGCAGATATTTTATGCAAAGATTTCTCATTTAGCATATTTTTTTATTACACATAATTAACTTATTACATCGCATTCTATCACGATTATATTAATTTTATTATATCGTCGTGATGTTTTCATAAATAATATAACTGTTTCTTTAGAGCCAAGAATCGTGACATTTTTGGCGATGGTCAATATTATTGATACTTTGCATTTTATTGGTATTTTTTTTTTTTTTAATTTACATAAACAACATAATTGTTTTTTAGAGCTTAGGAATCGTGAATGTTTTTAATTTTTTTATTAGCAATACAATTGTTTATTTAGAGTTCTGAAAAAAATTACATAAACAACATAATTGTTTTTTTTCAGAACTAGGAATCGTGAATTTCTTGGCGATAGTAAATATTGGTTATACTTTACGTTTTCTTTGTATATTTTTTCAATTTTTAACAAAATTTCATAAACAACATAATTGTTTCTTTAGAGCTAGAAATCGTGAAATTTTTTTCATTTTTTCTTTTACAACATAATTCGTTGTAAATGAAATGCCTAGCTCTCAAGTTTCTTTAGAGCTAGGAATCGTGACAGTTTTGTCGCTAATAAATATTGTTTATACTTTGCGTGTTCTTTGTATTTTTTTTCAATTTCCCTTCTATATTTCCAATAGTTTCAACCAACGGTAGAATTGATTCAATGGGTACACACATATATATATACATTTATATATATATATATATGTGTGTGTGTGTGTGTGTGTGTGTGTGTGTGTGTGTGTGTGTGTGTGTGTGTGTGTTTTTTTCAGCGGTTTTTGCGCGGAGATTTTGCGACCGAGAAAAATGATTTTCAATGCTTTTTCAAGTCCTCTTGGAAACAAAATACAGCACATTTTTCTAATGAGTAGTAGTATTTGCTAGAAAAGAATAAGAATACTGGAAAAAAATTCAAATTCTATTCCAGTACAGCAGAATAAAGATAATGAAATTCCGAATACGAAATACTCGTGAAAAACTTTTTGGCGTATCCCGTAATCGAAAAAAAATCATCAAAGATGCATTTTAAGGCAGTAGTCTGCCTTACAGGCTTCAAAAAATCGATTTGAAGAAGAAAAAGGGTCATTGTTGGCCCGGGGATAGCTGATTAACATCTAATTAGTGTAAGTATCCAAAAATTTATATTTTTTTGGACCGAAAACTTTAAAGCCCGTTTTCTCGAGTTTTCATTTTCACAAGTTTTAGAAAACGGTGCCGGCGATAGCAAAAACAATATATGTCCGATCGAAAAAAATCAAAGTGATCCAGCTTCAGTATTAAATTATCTTCTATTTGAACTAAAAAAGTTGGACAAAAGTACTATTTAAATTACTTGTTTTGCAACTTAAAGTGAATTTTTTTTTAAGTGTTTTTTTTTCAAACTTCGAAAAAATTTGGAATTTCATCATTTCTTCGGTATTTTTTTAGTTCATATAGAAAAGGAATTTATAAAAACTAAAAAAAAAATTGGTTCGACTGTTTCAGATGCATCGCACGACCTCCATCACCGGCACCGATTTACAAGTGCAGACTCCAGGCGCCCCAGAAAAATCGTTACAACTTTGAAAAATTTCAATATTTTCTAATAATAAAAATTGTTTTTTAAAGCTTGAATATAATACACTATCGTCTCAAAATTTCGTTTACCGCAATCATTTCCTTCCCTTTCAAAAAAATTGCTGAAAAAACGCTTTTTTTTCGGCGTCTAAAGCAGACTACTGCCTTAAAGTGGTTGAAAGGAATTCAATTGCATGAAAAAAAAGGTTTTTTTCGGAGTGGTTCGTATCGGGAATTTGATAATCTTCAGTCTGCTGAATTCAAAATGGATTCTTCAAAAATCGATGTTTTCTTTAGCATTCTGAAGAAAAGATCGATTTTTTTTCTAGCGAATACTACTCATCACAAAAATATGATATGTTTTTTCGCCGAAAGGACTTGAAGACCTAAATAATCACATTTTTCCCGGTCGCAAAATCTCCTCGCCAAAAAACACACGACCACCTCATAATTTTCACCTTGGATATATTTTCACACATAGCTTTTTTTTAAATTCTCCCAAGGGAAAAGGACATTATTCCCGATTATTTTAATTCTCAAAAGTCGTACAGAAAAGAGGCAAAGTGGGCAAATACTTTTTTTTACGCGCATACAAATATATATGTTGTGACATAATTTGTCTCCATTTCGATTACCAGCACAATGCGTTTTGATTCAACCCCTTTTCCGCGCCCCTAAAAAATAAAACGAAGAAGAAACGAGCGTGGCCAATTACTAAAAATCAATTTTCCACCGCCAATCGAGGCTACAAAGACAGACATGGAGGGCGTAAAATTGATTTTTGGAAGTTCAAAACTGGAAGTTGCCACATGGACGTTGCGGCATGAAAAAGAACGAGGGGAAAAATGAAAAAATAAAGAAGACGAGGAAGGTGAAACGGGGAAAAATGAGAACGAAAGATTCGAAACGTTAGAGAGAAAGAAGGGGGGGAGGGGAGAACGGACACACGATTAAAAACTGGCGAATCCAGCGATCTGCTTGGGGTTGCCCGCCTAAGTTGGGTGAGCGTCGCGACGCCCCGAGACACGCGCCTTTTTCGTGCCTGTCGGGCAAGCTCCGTCTCACGGAAATGCGGGGGCGTCCGGGCGAGAGCATATATTCGACGTCGAGAAGCTTCAACGGCACAGACGCCACCACACTCTGTCCCGTGCACGGTAAGTTCATCAGAAAGCTCCGTGTTCCAGAACTCGCGGCACTTGTCTCTCTCACTCGCGTCTACCTTGCTAATTTAAAAAAAAAATTGCCTTTAAAATGTAAGCTCTTTTTTTTTCAAATGACTTCCACTCGTTTCTGCCCTTTTTCGTATTTTTCATCATTTTCGACTTTTTTCTTCATCGGTTCTTGTGCGCCGATTTTTTTTTGTTTGGGTCTCGTTTTTCGCATCCCTTTAGGTGCCGTTGTTTTTTTTTTGTTTTTTTTAGTATTCCGGTACTTTTTTAGTTTGGGTCTCGTTTTTCGCTTCCCTTTAGCGCCCTTTGGCGCCGTTGCTTTTTGTTTTTTTAGTATACCGGTACTTTTTTATTTTGGGTCTCGTTTTTGGCTTCCCTTTGGGTGAACTTTTGAAAATTCATTGTTTTCGGGCAACTCCATTTTTATGGTAATTTTTTTTTTCGCTGTCTCGCACAAGAATTGATTTTTTTCTTTGGGTTTTGTTAGTGCGGAGTTTCGCTTCTACGGGTTTTCGTTGTGTGCATTTTATGGACGAAGAAAATTCGCGATTTATTCGATACTTCCGGTTTTTTAAAGCGGCTACTTTTCGACCGCGAGTTTTTTTTACGTCCTTTCCACTGTGAGCAATTTTTGCGTTTTTAAATATAATAATTTTTGTTTCTGAAACGCGAAAAAAAAACAGATCGCCGAGTGATTGAGCAAATATAGTAATTAATTATTCAATCATATTGTTCCGCTACTCCAATCTTCCAGATTATCCAAAATTGTTTGTTTTTTTTATACGAGAAGCTCACTGCTTTAATTACTCAATTAATTCATTTATTCCGACTGTGAAAGAAAAAACAAGCGGGATTTTTTTTTGACACACCTTTCTTGTTTCCTAAACAGACCCAGACAAAAGTGTTTTGTTGACACACGTTTTTGGTCTTGTGATAATGAATATGCAAGAGTGGACGAGACAAGCGGAATTACTCCATTGAAGACGAAATCGAAAATGAAAAAAAAAACTAAAAAAATTCTCGAGCTCTCGACTATTAGCCGATTAATTCCGGAAATGAAAGAAGGTAGATCGGATACGTAAAACTCATATTTTAATAAAAACGATCAATACGTAATTTGGAACGTTCAAAGTGCAATGGAATTTCCGGATGTCAAGTGAATTCAGATATTTATTAAATTTATTTATAAATCATGACTGAAAGCTCGCGCTACGTTTTTTTTAACGAATTTTATCAAATTTTTGTTTTGGGTTTGTTTTGGTAAACTTGAGATTGTCAATAATTAATAAAGTCTAAATAAGTGAAGCCTAAAATCCGAATTTAATAAATGCAAAAATTCGAAAGTAAATAATTTCTTAAGGAGCCGTCGCACAGAGAACGTTAAAGGCCATTTTTTACTCATGAAAATGTTCAATAAAAATTAGTATCTCTCTACATCATCGATGTCTCCGATTATCATTCCCAAGAATTAAAAAAAAATGTAATCGACCCGCATCGCGATAACGAAGAGCTTTCGGTTTTTTTTCACCCTATCCGCAACATTCTTGGAGGATTTTAAAGAGTCGATTCGTCATTCTAAATAGAACCTAAATCGTGGAAATTTAACCGAGCGCGGGTCCAGTATAAACGGGGAGAAAAAGGAATTGAAAGAAAAATGTAGAAAATATTACAAAAGACCGCCGGGGCTACTGGATTGCAAAGATTCGCGAGATGTCACACACGGAGCCAACGTCCGCAGCTCGAGGTCTTTGGCCGGTTTCCGTGGGATCCCTCCCCCAATATCTCGCGAAAAGTGAACATAATTTTGGCAC
>OY723395.1:32210075-32212575 GCA_963210295.1 Ophion ellenae
CAATGCGCTTCGACAAGAAACAATTTTGCGGGAAAATTCGTCGGGTCGTTTACGAGGCTTGCGTAATATCGAGTGTGGCGTATCAAAGTTGAGCTCGGTTTATATTTGGAATTGCGGATACCACCCGAATGTTGAATAATCGATGGGATTTACACGTTCGGGTCCAACGCATTGCGCGACGCTTCGACGTTTTTTTTTCTCACGGATTTTATCGAAATATTCTGAATCCTGGATTTTAAAATAATTCCCAAGAGACTTCACTCGGATTTAAAAAAAAACGCCGCAAAAAAGTACCGAAAAAATTGATTTTTTTCTTTTGATTACGCGACGGGCTATTCGAGTGATAAACTTTTCGCGTGATTACTCGACCCATTTTTTTGCGCCTTTTCTGTACTTTTATTTTATAATACGATAATTATTATTATTCATTATCATTTCAATTAACTTCAACACAGGATTCAATTTTTTTCTACTCCACCGACCAAATTTCGATTCAAACGCGACGGTAAAATGTTGCGAAATAAAATAGCGTAATAAACAAACTACGGAATACTCGACACGGCGCAACGACAAAAATTATAGGTTAAAAAAATTAAGGCGAAAAAGACGGAAGAAATTTCGATCGAAATTTATCGAAAAAATTCATGCGAGAAAAAGGAACTACGGGACGCAGCTCGCCTCGGGTAATTTCCCAAATTTCCCAAACCGCGCGAATATAAAACTGCGCCGATCTGACCACTGCTTCTCGTTCCCCAGGTGCCCGGAGGAGGAAGAAAAGGGTCGGGAAAAAAGAGGGCCAAGGGCGATATCTTTCGCACCGAATACGAATGGACATGCAGATATTAAAAAATCGCCAAAAATCTCCAAAAAACTGGATCTGTTGCAATACAGGGGAAAAAAATGGGAATAAAGAGGAAAAATTCGAGGATTCGATTTATTGGTTGGACCAACACTGTTCGAGCTGGTGAGTCGATTATGAGCTATCAAAATTCTACGTACAGTCAGTTATTCGTCCTTGAATACATTTTATTTATATATATATATATGTGTGGTCTGTATATATAAATAATATTTACAATCGCACGAAAATGTCAGCGCGATTTGTCCTGGGACTGCGAGTCCAGGATCATCCTCGGGCCTCTCGCCACGTCCACGTCGTTGGGACACGGTAATTCCGAGAAAAAAAAACCAGAAGAAAAAACCAAAATATCATTGAGAAATAATTGAAAAAAAAAAATGATCATGCACAACTAAAAAACGAGGAATCATGAGGAGATTTTTTAAATTTGGGGAAACACGATAAAATTCGTGGCGATCGTCATTTACCTGAGTTTCTAAACGCTGGGTTGTCCAAATTTCGTCCTCGGATAATTCACACGAACCTCCGCGGCGACGATTTCTCGAAGAACTTTCTCGCCTGCGACTCCCTTGCGCACCGGCGATTTTTTTCCACCCCCGGGAAGTATTCAATCAAAATCTGCAATTAAAATAACGTCTTCACGAGGCGAAACGAAAGGGAGGTAAAAAGCGAAAAAACAATTATCACCATACTGGGAGATTCTTTCGTTGGTGATTGGGTCGCCATTAAAATAGATCTGAGATTGAAGCAAACAAATGAATCCAGAGGAAATAGAATATTACTCGGAGTTTATTATTTGTTCGTGTTTGGGTTTGTTTGAGGTCGCAATTAAAATGAAACTGTGCTTGAATGAAATAAAATAAAGACTGTCGAATTCGGAACGAAAAAAATCGAAAGGAAGAAAGGAAAAAAAGAAAAGGAAGAAAAATAATGATATTAGAGGGACTTGTTTGGGTTCGTTCGGGTTCCAATCAAAGCGATATAAAAAAGAAAAGAATTAACCGAAGCGCAATATTACAGGGAATTATTTTTACAGTAACAATCTGAGGCAAAAAATTCGCAAAAAATAAGTAATAAAAGCCAGAATACAATACACATTTTGTATCGAATTTTCGTACTTTGGGACGTAACTCAAAAGTTTTATCGAAACAAAACTGGGCAAAAAATCCTTCCCATTCGATTTCTCTCGGTTGCGATGAAAATGTTACGTATTAAATTCAATTTTCCGTTTTCGTCTGGCAAAAAACACAGGAAAAAAACCACAATACCTAAAACCGAGCCAAGTAAGAATATTTTTTTCGACTTTATCTCCGTACAAAAAATCGAATTTACCTCACAATACCCACAAAATTAAAAAAAAAACATAGAAACGCCAAAAAACCGAGAGAAAAGACAAATGGCTCGACTGCAAAATGGCAATATTTTTTTCGACTTTATCTCCGTGCAAAAATTCGAATTTACCTCACAATCCCCACAAAAATTGAAAAAACATAGAAAGGCCAAAAACCGAGGAAAAAATGGCTCGACTGCAAAATGGCAATTCTGTTGGGTCTCCGAGATCGAATGAAAAAAATAGGCCTTTCGACGGCCGTAATCGTTTTCTTTTTCTCGTTCCAGCTGGACCAGCGCAAAAAATAATGT
>OY723395.1:32217052-32284552 GCA_963210295.1 Ophion ellenae
GTAGTTTTCTTCGTAAAACTGAAATGGCAGCTGTTTTCCGCGCATCGCAATGCGTCCCACCGTTGGTCTCGTTTGTCAAACTGCGGGCCAATCGTAGCTGCACTCTGTGACGAGCGACGCCATAATACAATAATACATAATAACACATATCGTCTAATTAGTGTTTGTTGGAAATTATTATAATAAATTATTCAGAAACTGTAACACTTCACTGTTTACTTTGTTTTTTTTTTTACTACAAGGCATTATAGTGCATGCGAGATTTATTTTTTGGCGGAAATTCTGAATTTCGAACAGCTTGAGCAAACACTAAATATTCATTGGCCGGCTAGAGGTGTCGCGAGGTTGATTTAGAAATTATGAAGCGTAAAAATCAACGGTGAGAAGTGGACGAAAAAACGTCGATTTTTTAATGAAAATTTGAATTTTTGACAGGCTTGAGCGACTTCTGAATATTTTTTTACCGCTCGCAGCTTCCACGACATTTTTTTCTTTCTTTCAAGAAGATAAGTGCATGGTGAGAAAGAGGAAAAAAATAGAGCTCAAAATTGTGCTACCCTAATACTCATGCAACGTTTTGCATGAATCTCGGAAAATATTGTTTGAAAATATTGGTCATTTGTTATTTCAACATTTTTTGAAATTATTGGATTTTCATATTTGACATATATTCTATTTTTTAACAAAAAAAATCGAATAATTTTTACGAAAGGGTAAATTCAATATTTTTTTTATTAAATTGATATTTAAAATGTAATTTGAGATCCGAATTTTTTTTTTAATTTAAAATTTTTTAAAAATATAATTTTGTTCTATATTTTTTACATTTTTATTCGTCATGAACAGAAGGCACTAAAATTTGTGTATTTTCCTACTTTTCCCAAAAGTAATCGATCTGGGGCATAATAAAGCTATCAATCAATAAATCTTTCTCTACCTCTCTGTTTGTACACACGTGTAACTTGTTCTAGTACCGGAAGCTTCGACGGCCGAATCCTCAAAAACGAATAATTCCTATTTTCAACAAATCATTTCTCGGGTGTTCATTTCCTCCCCTATTTCCTAAATTCTTCGATTACGATACCTCCTCGTGGACGCGACTTCCGGTAAAGATTTTTCCTTCCGGACGAATAAGCGTGCGGAAAAGAAGAGTAGCTTTGACAAATTGCCTGACTGGTTGAACTTTGTTTGGTTTTCTTTGGTACGTAACTTCCGCTAGAGGCTTTTTTTAGAGCGACAAGTGCGTGGGAAAGAAGCGAAGATATGAGAAATTGTCTGACTGGATGACATCCGTTTGGGAATAAGAATGGTATGTATTTTCCGATTGTGCGGATGGCAGCGATTCGAAGGAATCGACGCTGCTGGCAATGTTCGAAACACCCGGCTTCTTCACATTTTCGGGCAGACATTTTTCGTCGGCTCTTCATCACTGGAACTCTCATCACTACACGCACTGTTGCGAAAATCTCGAATAAGAGCGCTCTTTTCCCGCAACCGGAAGCAGCGGCGCTCGCGACTCGTCGCAATTGCCCGAAGCAAAAAGTCCCTAGAAAGTGTAGGTGCCGAGCGCAGCCGCGAATTTGGCGCGCATTTTCGCCGCAATAAAAACACATTTCGTTTTCGCGCAATGACGGCCGAGAGTATTTTCCTCCTCGACCGTTTCGCTTTTCGTGTGTCCGACAAAACTTTCGTCCCCCGGCAATTTCGTTGATCTTCGGCTCTTGCAAGAAATAAAAATGGCCACGGAAATATTAAGTATCATCGCCGACGATACGGAGACTCGTGAGTTAAATTTTGAGGTTATCCTATCGATATTCTGAGGGTTTAAAAAAAACACACAGTACGCAGTCGCTATTCTCTTTTTGCAGCAACAGGTCCTCCGGACGACTCAATTACCGCGCCAAGTCCGGAAGTTGAAAAAACTTTAGTCTCCGAAATTGAAAATGAATTGCCGATCGATCGGACGAAATCGAAAGCACGAAAAGCGTCGCCTCAACCTCAAAGTCGCCCAAGTCGATCAAGTAAACAATGGGAATGTCATCGCCAAGGTCAGGAAAAAGTTATAGACAATTTTTTTGGACAGCGATTCCGAGGAAGAAACGAATGCCCTGGGGCAAGGCGAAAGCGACGCGTGCGAAAATATTTCCGCGAATCCTGTGTGGGGAAAGAAACCCAAACGGTTGGTGGACAGTGACTCCGACGAGGAAGAAATTCTCGTTGGTACGAACACAAACAACGGGGGTGATAAACCGCCGGGAACTGATGCTCAAAAGCCGTCGGTAAGGGAATCAAAGATGGAAACTTTTGGAATTTAAAAAAAGCTTGTTCGCATGGCACCAAAATTATTACAGAAGACACTGCGTGTATCAAAAACAAACGATAATATTGATCTTCCATCAAAAAATCTACCAACGAACAAAAAAAAAATCAGTATCATCGAGTTTGCCAATTTCATTGACCAGAGTCACACCGTCATTTTCTTCATCCGCAGAGATTCCGTACGATTATCGACTCCGACACAGACGACGAGGGGCCCAAGGATCCCGAACAGAAAGAAGAAGAGTCCCGTGGCGCTGAACCTGAAAGCAAGATCAAAAGTGTTAGTTGTCTGGCTGATATAGAGAAAGCAATAACGGTCAATTAATGTAATATTTCCAGCAATATTTATTTTACTCGAGAGACTAATAACTTACGGCGTTCCTGCAGAGAAAGAAGATCAGCACTATCGTGGACTCCGAAAGTGATGGCGATTCTGATCCGGCCTCGCCCGTGGTGGAGGACAAGGAGACAACATCCCGAAAAAAAAAGCAACAGCCGAAAAACCCAAGGTGAGGAAGGAATTTTCCCAAACATACCGGAAGTCCCGTACAACTGGCTTTTTTTGCATAGAAGTCGAAACTCAGCGATCTCGTTGACGCGGACTCCGAGGACGAGGAACGTAAGCCAGTCGAGGAATCTTTCAACGAGGGAAACGAGGACGCAGCGGCTGGAAAGAAGAGTGGAAAGTCACAGAAACGCACGGTAAGTGTTCCTTTTCATGACACTCGCCGTTACGTCCATGCTGAATATAACGTTTACTCCAGGGATCCGCACGGGCCTCTAAAGACGAGGCGATGCGGCAGATTCGCAGTGAGACTCAAAGACTCATACGAACCTCCGCTGTATCGTTGCCCTATCACAGGCCGAAGCAGCGCTCGCTGCAGGATTTTCTCAACCGGAAGAAATTCATTCCTGCTCTACCGGTAGGCTTGACAACCGCGGCCAAGCTGAAAATGTCTTCGGAGATAGTTGGGTGAGGATACATCGGTTATTAAGACCTTAGGCCACAGTAACGGGTATAAAATCATGTGCGAATTGTATTACATGTGCATGTGCATTTGTACATTGAAAAAAAAACATATATTTTCTGACAGCTTGATATTTATACTAAATAGAAGTGTAATTAATTTGATAAGTTAATCACTTTTTCATACGAAGAAAATGGTTAAATTCGCACACGATGTTATACCCGTTACTGCGGCCTAAGGCCGTAAGAATCAGGATTAGTAAAAATCCGATATTCATTATAAATATCGAAAATATCCGATATTTTGTTGCTATTCGATTTTTTTACATTTATAAAAATAACCCTTCTATTTTTGTTGTTTTTTAGAGCTGCTTTTTAAAGTGTGTTGCGAATTAAAAAAAAAGGATGTCACATAAAACCCGAATTTTATTGTTTTAATAGTTATTTATTTTTTCACGATAATCAGCCTTACACCTTTTAGAAATCAAATCTATCCAACTAAAAAATAATTAGTTTCTCTTTTTACCTAAAAAATCAACAATTGAAATAAAAGTTATTATTCAACTCTTCACATTCAACATTTACAACATTGTTGTACCCAATGTAACAACTTTATAACGCGCACACGCACACATCAGAGCCCAGCTAACCAAGTCTCAATTTAACATATTATTATCATAATTCATAGCGCAATCAACATCTTTACTTGTCTAAAACCGTTGTTATTCCACAAATGAAAACATTGAGAACAATGGAAGAAAAGCAGCTGATCGAAAGACAATGGTATTCTTAAAAATTACGGCACTCACAAAAAACATTGGAAGCCTTTTTAAGCCTGCTGATGACAAATACATAGATAAGTCGTCATAGTTTGGAATTTCAAGGAAAGTTTCTACCTTGTTGGGCCAAAAAATGTTCGATTTTTCACCAATTTTTTATGCAAAAAGTATTAAATATAGAATGTTGATATTTGGTATGTTGACTAAGCGGTCTTTATTGAACATCAAAATATTTTTAAAGTTTGACAAAACATGGTGGTGGGAGTGGGAGGAGCCACGTATGTCGGTGCGGAGGCGATGACATTCTTTGCTTGCGGAAGTCCTAAATCCCGGACAGGTGATCTGAAGCAACAAAATCAAACATATTTTTACTTTGCACAATATTGTGTATAAGTTGACCTAGAATCAAGAAGAAAAATTGAAAAATAAAAAAATTGTGAGCAAAAAACTGCGAATTTTTTTGGGAAAAAACAATCTTCCTTCCGATCGCTCACTATTTTTTTATTTTTCAATTTTTCTTCCTGATTCTAGGTCAACTTATACACAATATTGTACAAAGTAAAAATATATTTGATTTTTTTGCTTCAGATCACCTGTTCGGGACTTAGGACTTGCGCAACCAAAGAATGTCATCGCCCGCGCACCGACATACGTGGCTCCTCCCACTCCCACCACCGTGTTTTGTCAAACGTAAAAAAATATTTTGATGTTCAACAAAGACCGCTTAGTCAACATACCAAATATCAACATTCTATATTTAATACTTTTCGCATCAAAAATCGGTGAAAAATCGCACATTTTTTAGCCCAACAAGGCAGAACCTTCCCTTAAAGTCGAGGCAGCGCAGCGTTATGTACAGTTGCATAAAGATCGAGATATTTTGATTAAAAATGCGCATTTTCTTTGTATTTTAGAACAAATATCAATGATACACGTCCAACATAAATATCAATGGACACAAATCTTGCGAACGCTGTTAAGGATGTAGATAAAATTCTTAAACTCCGAGCCCAGTAACTTTCAATTTTCCCTTGACACCCCCGCAAGCCCCTCAGATTACCTAGGCGCCTGACGTGAAACCGTGCAAGCTAAAAATCGTAAAATTCCACGACAGCAAAGTGTTGGAGGAGAAGGAGAAGGAAGCCGAGATATTTTACAAGTCGTCGGATTCCGAGGACGAGGAGACGAGTCCCGTGCCGATGGAGGACTCGCGTTCGATGTCTATCGAGGAGACGCAGAGGATAGCGAAGAACGATGTGCAAAACGCCCACAACAAGAAGGAGATAATAAAGCAGGGTGGTGTCGACATAGGAGTGCCCCGTAAGTTGTTCGTCGACGAGCCGGGTCACCGGATGGAGGAGGACGACGCGGAAGAGACGGCGAAAGGTCCGAGCGGCGACGAGGACTCGGCGCGAGTCGAGGCGCGTCGATCGAAGGAGGCCAAGCCAGGAATGCGGGAGGCTAGCGCGCCAAGGAAATTATTCGCTTGTGATTACGACGAGGGTGTCGATTCACCGCCCAAAGAAGCGGACACGTCTTTGATAATCGAGGAAGCGCCAAAGCCGGACGAGGAAGTCGACGAGGGTGTGCACTCGTTGACCAAGAGCAACGAGGTTTCCTCGTCCAGTGACAACGACGCGAATGACTTTGCCCTGAGACTTGCGACCTCCGCATTGACCACGAGAGCCTCTCCAGCGGAGACAATCGAGTCCCGCCAAGTGGAGAACAACGAGTTCGACATATCGGAAACTCCGTTTCTGAGCAACAGAGAATACGCGCGATTGAAGGAGCAAGAAAAGTCCTCGAGAGCGTCGATCGATCGGGCGACCACCGAGGAGCCGCGAGTCTTCGGCGACGTGGTGGGTCTTCCGCCTCCGGAGATCGAGGCCTGTCCGAGGACCTCGAGTGTGAAGAAAAAATTGCTCCCCGGGCTGTCGGGCGTAGAGCCGAAGTTGCGCGGCTCGCCGGGCATGATGATCGACTTCTCGGACGATTCGAAAGACAAGGAAGGCGTGCGCAGCCTGGTCGATCGTTTCCTGCGACATTCCGCCACGAGCAAAGCAACCCCGAGCGACAAGAATCCCGTGACTGTTTTGCACACGGAAAAGACGGCCGACGGCGCCATCAAGCTCGTGGAGGAAATTCTGCCCTACAAATTGCCGGTGGCGGATGGCTTCACGGAGAAGGAGCTGCAGAAACCGGGCGCCAAGTACAAACGCCTCAGAATGGACCTGATCCAGAAGATGGCGAAGAAGCGCGACGAGGAGTGGAAGCTGAGGGAGCAACGCGAGAGGGACGAGAATGACGAGGAAGAAGAGGAGGAGGAGGAGGAGGAGATAGCCGAGGAGGATACGGCGGACGAGGCGAGCACCGAGAGCGAGCCGGAAGTCGACGACATGCCGGCCGAGAAACGGAGGAAACGGAAGTCCCGGGACTTCGCGGACGAGGAGGCCGAAGTCAGCGGCGAGGAGGAAGACAACGAGGAAGACGAGGAAGACGAGGAAGAAGCTGCGAGCGACGAGGAAGACGATGACGACCAAATCTCCCTGCGCGTCGACGACGACGCATCGGACCCCGAGGAGGTCTCCAAGCCGTCTCGTCGCATCGTCAGCGCCTTCGAGGACGATTCCCAACCGGAAGCTCCGCAGGATACTCAGGGAGGACGCGGACGAGCATTGGAACGCAGGAAAACCGATGTCGACATGTTCGCGGCCGGGGACGATTGGTCGAGCGACACGGAAAATGAATTCCCCCCCTCGCAGATATTGCCCCGCGAGCAAGCGGACGCTCGTAGTCACCTTTGCAAAACGCCCCTAACCGCGATCAACAACGTCCTGCGTTTCGTCTCGCCCATAACTCAACTTACCGCCCTCAACTCGTCCAATGAGACTCCGCGTCACGAGAGTCCAGCCTCCGATCAGGCGAGGGGAGTCTCCGGCTCGTACGCGGACCGAAAAACGCCTCGTCAGGACGCCGACGAATCGCCGATCGCGCGCGAGGCCGAGAGCGAACGTGGAGGCTGCGGCTTCCAGAAGAAACTTTTCCAAGATCCGGCTGGCACGGTCAACGACGAAGAGCTCATGGGCCTCTGCTCCGGTAAATTCACCAGCGTCGAGAACGAGAAGGGACCGGAAAACAATCTCGGTAAAGTGACCGAGACGCAGTTGCTTCGATTGTGCTCGGGCTCGTTCCCGTCTCAGACTCTGGTGGACTTGGACGCCGAGGATAAACGCGAGTCGGGAGGGGACGATGATTCTCAGGACGCAAAACTCACCTACGATGATGATTCGTCCGGTGACAAAGCCGCGATGGTGAACGAGACTTCCCTCCAGGTCGATTCGTCCGACGATGAAGTCACCAGGTCACCCAATGACAACATTCCGAAAAGGAAAAAAGTACAAAAGTTGGATTTGTCCGACGAGGACGACGAGGAATCCGACGAGGATGATCAGGTGCTCGAGGAGGATCACGAGGACGACAAATACGTGGATTATGACTCGGAGGAGAACGAGATCGTCGTGGTGCCGAAGAAGGACATTAGAAAGGTCGCCGCGAATTTTCTCGAAGCTGAGGCCGAGCTGAGCGAGAGCGAGTGGGGCTCCGAGGACGAGGACGAGAAGGATCTCGACAGACTCGAACTCGAGGCAGGCGACGACGAGGATATCGACGAGGATCAGATGAGAGATCAGCTCGGGAAGATACACATGAGACGCGTGCAGGACGACGATCAGAGGGAGGTCAGAATGCTCCAGGAATTATTGTTCGAGGACGGCGATCTTCACACCGAGGGTAGCGGGCGCGAGAGAAAATTCAAATGGAAGAATATAGGTATTTTTCTTTCTAATGTAAAAATCCATTTTTTTTCATATTTTATTTCCATGTGTCCGACTCTTAAAAAAATATGAAATATTTCTAATCGCGCCCACCTCGGATGATCGTTCCGTTACAGATCAATTGGCCAACGAGAATGAAAATACCGAAGCGCGGGCCGACGACGCCGAGGATAATGGACATCCACTCGACGAGGAGAACGACCTGGAATGGCGCAAACAAAGGATAGAACGGGAAAAATTCATCGAGGACAAAATGGTAATTTTTCAATACTGACCGTGTGAATATATATTAGGGTGGTTCTTAATTTGGTCATGTTGGAAATTCTTTGGTATTGTTCCTCAAAATAATCAACACAAAAAGAAAAAAAATTGGCCGCAAGCGGAAATTTGTCCAATAATTCTAACCCACCCCGCCGAGCTGTCGAATTTTTATATGAGAAAATGCATGCATTTAAAATTTTGTTAAGAAAATTGGTTATTATTCCAAAACTATACATGATAAAAAAATGTCATATGTTTTTGTAGGAAATTTAATGCTCTACAAAAAAGGTGACTTGTAAAATTGTCGTGGATTTAATATTTATCACGTCATTAGCAAAAAAAACTGTCATCATTTATTTCAAAAATCGATCATTATGGTCAAAACAGGAGTTTGTCGTCGGAAAACTGCAACTTATTTTTCGTATGCAATTAGAAATATGAAGAGATACGTAGCGCACTCAATAACAATATGTGAGCAATATTTAAATTTTCAATTTTATCATACATTGTGATAAATAAAAGCCGCCTTACCGACCGACAAGTATCCGTTCGACGGATGAGTTGCTTCCCATGCTTGCCGCAATCCTCGTTAACCTCGAAATAAATGTATGTCTACTGTTTCCACGTGAGGCACATGTCTCGATTCAGCGCTGGACACATGTGCTCGACGACTCAAGTTGAGGAAATCCCGATGACGTTCCATGACCGTAATTTACGTAAAAATATATTTTAATTGGTGATGCTGATTCACAAATAATTGGAAGCAAATTGCCTTCAAAATTGCAGGTGTTAAAAGCACTTTTATAATACTCGGGTACTAAAATTAATGATAAATGAAAGTGCCACAATAACTGCCAAAGAAGTGTTTGTGTTTTGGGATAAAACCGGTATACCGGTACAAACTTTGCCAGAATGCATAAAAAAATCAAAAAGCTACATTCACGCTGCAATCTATTGAAAAAACGTGCTAGAAAAAAATAACTTTTTTCATATAAAAATTCGACAGCTCGGTGGGGTGGGTTCGAATTATTGGACAAACTTCCGCTTGCGGCCAATTTTTTTTCTATATATGTTGATTACTTTCGAGGAACAATACCAAAGAATTTACAACATCACCAAATTAAGAACCACCCTAATATATATATATATATATACACTACTCCAAAAATTAAAAGAACAGAAAATTTCTTCAATTTTTATAGTGTTTTTGGAAGCGCTGTGTCTATGTGAAAAATGGTCGTATCGAGATGAAAAAAAAAGCCTTTCGAAGCTTCAAGTTTCTAGTTTTGAGATCTTTTGGCAAATAATTTTTATAAGCTATGGTTATCGCGCAATCATAATTGCAGGAGGAAAAAAATTGCTTTTTTTCAAGGTACCACGGGCTCGGGATTTTTTTTTTTCAGTTAAATCAATGTATAGGTCAGTTAGCTTGTTTATTCATGTTTATTTTGTCTCTCTACGTCATTTTTTTGCTAAGATATCTTACTTTGAATGAAAAAAGATTCTCTTGCCTTTGATCATCGATATCTCAACAACCGATGATCGCACAGGGAATTGAAGAGCAGCTTTGAAAACTTAAATAAGTTTCCTACAAGAGACTTTCCTAAATTTTTGTAAAAAAAAATTGTTTTTCACCCTTAACATTGATGTCAAAAAAGTATTAAAAAATGACCTTTTTTCGTTTTTTTTTCAAATTAATGTTAAGAGCGAAAAAAATGTTTTTCTCAAAAATCTACGGAACGGTTTTGTAGGAAATTTATTCAAGTTTTCAAAGCCGCCCTTTAATTCCCTGTGTGATCATTGGTTGCTGAGATGTTGATAATCAAAGACAAAAGGATCTTTTTATTCAAAGTCAGATATCTTAGCAAAAAAATTGACGTATGCAGACGAAAAACAAATTGAAGCTGAATAAACAAGCTAACTGACATTGATTAAACTGAAAAAAATTCCCAAGCCCGTGGACCGTTGAAAAAAAAAATTTGGGAAATTTGTTTCTCCTGCTATTTCTTATGAATGCGCGATAACCGTAGCTCACAAAAAATGTTTGCCAGAAGAGCTCGAAACTGGAAACTTGAAGCTTCAAAATACTTTTTTTTTCATCTCGATACGACCAATTTTCAGATAAATACAGTGCTTAAAAAAAAAAATAAAAAAATTAAAGAAATTTTCTGTTCCTTAAATTTTTTGGAGATGTGCATATATATTTTCAATCGTAATTCTACTGAATTAAGAGTCTTACGCAATTGTTCTAAAAAATCATTGACCTTTCTGATACCACATTTTACACAATTTCCTAAGAAGCAAATTTAGACGTGACACTTTTTGCCAATGTTGGAAGTATTTACTTATTTTGCCGATGAATATTTTAAACATGTTTCACTCGTTTTTTTTCAAGCCTCATACCTGACGATTCCTAGGAAAATTAAGGGATGATTCATATTATATTGAATTTAGGTTTTTAATATTTTTTATAAAGATCTTTTAATGGTATATGATGTATTTAGTTATATTTATATGAGTAAATATATTTTGTATCTGTATATACTACATTTAATATATTTAATAATCATAATAATAATAATATAGATAATTGATATAGATACACTACGATAATACCATAATAATATACAATATAATCATTTTATGATATGATAGCAATATAATACGTTTATTCTACATCATTTATCGATTCCGATAAAAATTGCAACATCCAAAGTATATATTCAAAAATATTTTTGACCATCCTCCATTCGAACACGCGTCGAATTTCAATTCAACGAATCCCCATTTTTCAGAAACAGTCCACAGACGAGATAAGCGAGGAGCTCGCAGTCGACAGTCAGGTTTTCCAGTTGGGCATAAAAGCCCTGAAGAGGGTCAAGTCTATTCAGACTTCTCAAAAAGAGGTCGAGGCCGTGATAGTGAAACCGATCGCCTCTCGCACCGTCCTCGACCTGGTCGACAGTCAAATAATCGGCCAGAAAAAGACGATGCTCCGCGTACGTAAATTATTGAGAAAGAAAAAAAAACTTTTTTTTCTTGCAAACCAACAATCTCTAAAACTTAAAAATCTCTTCGAGTTACGCGAGAAGGAAGTGGTCTCACGTGTGGACTTTATCGTTGCAGAAAGCCGTGACGCGTGGCTCTTTCCTGGCGAGGGGCGACGAGTGCTTAGCCCGAATGGCCGAGCACATAAAACAATCGTCCGAGACGACGATCGTGACGCGCCCAAACCCGAAGAACTTCGTATTCGCACATGTAAGCCCGTCGACGATGGGCACCGTCGACGAGGCGGCGGAGGACGATTCGAAAATGGAGGATTCGTCGGAAAACACGAAGGTGCGCGTCCTTTTTAGGCTTTCGAAGCCACTGGCAATATTTAAAATAATAATGATGATGTTATTGTAGGGGAAAAAGCGCAAATCAGCTGCGGGCGTAACACCGCGATCAACGAAAAAAGCCAAAATGGACCCGACCCGCACGACAGGCAAGAAGCTTTTTTAATATCCACTGATTCGTTGTAAAAAGTGTGCTGCGGCGAATTGGCACACGGTCGAGTATTTACATTGAACGTCCGGACTTCCTGTATAAATAGCAAGTATTTTTTTTAATAAAAAAAATTGTAAATATAGTTAGAGACGAGAGATTTTATACAGTATGTACATGTCGAAAAAATAAAATATGTTAGCTTTTCGTACCTGTTGGAAGAAAAAAGTGGAAATTCGTGCGAGAATAAATAATTCATTATTTTATTAATTTACAGCCTGATTACGTCGATCTATGCGAGTCTGCTCCTGTTTCAGTATTTCAGATTGCCGGGCGCAGAATCGAGTAATTTTATTCCCACGTGTACATTTCCTCATTTGGCGATTTTGTTCCGATAAAAACAGGGCTGTTTGATTATTTTCATGGTTAAATTGAGGCGGGATATACATTTACGACGATAAAAAAATCGATTCCTTTTTTTTCTCTTTTTTAAACGATAGAACTATATATGTAGAATATTTTTCCAAAGTTTGGATGCGATATTCGAAAAACTTCAAACGCTACAGCCTGTGGAGCGAGAGCACAGAGGGGCAGGCAGAGATGGGCAAAAAGTAATTAAATTAACAAGTAACAATTACAATTACTACTGTAATTGATAATTTAGTTACTTTGTAACAGATGACTTAAGGAGTTTCGGGACAAATGACGAAATGTTACCATTTGCTTTAAATTTAAACAGTGAATTCTTTGTTATATGCTGAATGCACTTTCTAAATTTTGAATCGATCGTCTACGCGTCTATAAAATGTACAATTGAAAAACACTTTTTAACACGGGGAAATGCTTATGATCAAATAACACGAGGAGTACATTATGACACATATGATAAAAGTATCATAATGTTTTGTCATAAAGTATTATAAGGTTTTGCATAACATTTTTAACATTTTTTCACGCGTAAAACATTCAGCGATAAGCGTAGACATCTCCCTTCGTTGAAAAGTGTTTTTTTTTTCAATTATAAATTTAATAGAAACGGCGTATACGATCGTTGTACATTTTGGCGGGAACATTAACTGTATAAATTTAATTTAAATGGTAATATTTTGTCAATTGTCCCGAAACTCCTTAAGTAGGTTTTCCTTGTCATTAGTTACCACAAGTACCTAGTGCAATTTAATTCAATTTCTAAGTAAACTTCAAACGCGTTTTTCTCAAAATTGCAGTTTCGAAATTGTTGATTTTTCGCGAATTGTTGATTTTTTTTGTAAATGCGTGCCATTCTCTTAAACTTGCATGTTTCTTCATTTTAATTACTGTCAAAAAAATGTTTTGTATAAACAACACGTTGTCTGTAAACCTTGGTATTTCGTGTCCGGGCCAAAACTACTTTCCTGCCGTGTTTTTCCATTTATTTAACAAAAAATATACGAAAAAAATGCATTCTATAATTTTGTGATTGATACATTGAATTGAATGTTTCGAACACTAGCATGAATTTTTTCAACATTTTTCGAATGTATTAACTGCGTGAAAAAGCGGCAGGACTTGAAATACCCAGGATTACAGACGGAAGGTACCGGAAAACCGTTTATAGCCGAAGTGTTAAAGATACCATTATAGTATACGTAGAGCTTGGTGAATGTAGAATAATTATTTCTTAGTTCAAAAAATACCTCAAAATTGCTTGAGCCGGGATATAAATTTCGACAGGAAGAAAATAAGCAATATTGATGAATTTTTTAAGAGGAGATATACACTTAGGAGCCGGAAAAAGGTATCTTGTGAATTTTTTCAAGGAAAACTATTTGAAATTTTGGATTGGGATTTTAATTATCTAAAAGTATATACATTCAAAAATATGTTTAATTTTCTTTATTTAAAAATATCAAAAATATACAAGGATATTGTATGGTCCCTGGAGCGTCGTAAAAAAATCTGCGTATACGGTACCCACTGGCGTTTCTTCAAAAATCATCTGAAAAAAAAACCAAAAAGATTATTAAATTAGATACTATAATCTAGTACTTGTCATAGCCAATTTTGAAAATATCGATTTATGACAAAATGGCGGACGTTTGAGCATAAATAGTGATTTTTGGGCCAAAAATTAGTTATTATTTTGCCTATAATACAAAAACTAAGTAACGGAAAAAATCCTATGACAAGTACTAGATAATGGTGTGTGGAATAACCACAAAAAACCTCAAGGCAATCGGTTCATTGGTTTTCGAGAATTTTTGGGTATCGATTTGAAAAACGTGGTTTTGAGAAAAACGCGTTTAAAAATTTGGGAATGAATAAATCATGAACTTTGTCAACTTACATGGAATCATCGATACCAGGCCCACAGTGTAGGTCTTCTACGGTCGACGGAATGTTCATAGCTTTCAAATCCTCGACCTCGACCATCTAGGTGTATATCTCTCCTTCAACTAAGAAATAATTATTTTACAATTATTAAACTTTAAGTATACTTTAAGAGTATATTTAAGTACACGAAACAATTTGTAAAAATTAATTCGTCATCAAAATGGCGGAACGTTGGCAGAGTGTTACAGCAAGGTTGCCGAGGGAGTTGCGAATCGGCGTGCAGTCTAGCTTCTCGTAGACTTTGATTTGCAAAAAAGTTCAAACGTTTTTTCAGTTAGAACATGTATAGTTTCTATGTGACCATAATTAAAATGAAGAAAATGCAAATTTGAGAAAATGCCACGCATTTGCAAAAAAAATCAACATTTCACGGAACATTTCTGTAAAATGTGGATAAAGAAAGTAGTTTTTTTTTCTTCAATTTTTCAAAAACAATTTTCGTCAAGTAGAAGGTACCAATATCACCAATATTTCTACCACGATTCAGCTCAATCGGCTTAATAGTTTTTGAGCAGTCCTGCACGCCAATTTCGATAATGCAGTTTTGAGAAAAAACGCGTTTGAAGTTCACGCCCGCTCCGAATCCGAGCGGTGAGGCACAGCGTTGACGAGCTGTAACGTTTGAAGTTTTTCGAATTTCGCTTTGTAACTTTGGAAAAATATTCTACATATATAGTTCTATCGTTTAAAGAAGAAAAAAAAGAAATCGATTTTTTTATCGTTGTAAATGTATATCCCGTCTAAATGTATAACCCGCCTTAAATTTCGACTGGCTACCGTGCATGTGCTAGCTTGAGTGGCTCTCGGCGCGTTGAAATGAATACCCAAATACCCGCATGACGAAAACAGAGAGCAAGGGAGAAAGGAAGAGAGAGAGAGAGAGAGAGAGAGAGAGAGAGAGAGAGAGAGAGAGAGAGAGAGAGAGAGAAGAGAGAGAGAGAAAGAGAGAGAGAGAGGCAATAGTGTGTCATAGAATAATATTCGTGCGCTCATCAGCTCTGTTTAATGTAACTCTATCCAATAATGCACATCGTCCGGCCTAGGGCAGTTGTGTGGAGAACCGGCTGGTGCTCACCCACACGCGTGCGCGCAGTCATCACGAATAAGCGACCAGGTACAGGCATTTTCGCGCGATGAGAAATCGACGCGGAATAATAGTTGCTATTGTAGCTGAATATTCAAGCCCCATTATAAATCGAAGCCTTGAACGTCCCTCGGGCATGCCTCGTAGCTCGGGACGCACTCTCGTAATTCGACAACACTCGTGGAGAGCTTAAAAACAGAAACCAATATTGCTGCGGATGTTGCACGATGATGCATGGTAATTGGAAATATTTGTAGAAATATCTTTGCACGTGATAAGAGAAATAAAAAGGGACAGAAAAAGTAGAGAGAAAATAAGAGAGACTGCGAATATTCTTTAATCACCGACAAAATAATTTCACAAATAATTAAATGTTCAAGTAGGCAGTCTTCTTCTTTTCCTTTATTTTTATACAATGTCAATGTCGAAATCGTAGAAAAAAAGTCTACCGATATTACACAAAGTGCAGCTGTTTCATGGCATTGAAAATGTAATCAGACTTTTCGGGTAATAAAAAACAGGTCCATGTAAAGAATAATGGAAGAGTTCGTTTTTATCATTCCCAAAAAATATACATTGAGGTATATCAACTTAACAGGTTTGAAGAATATTAATTAATAACAATTGAGTTTCTTTGGGCTCGTTTGGCTTTGTTTGTCTATATAATAATCGTTATATAATTTTTGTAATACATTTTAATTATATTTATAATATAAGTTGCAATATAATTTTCAAATTAATAACAAGAAATTAGAATTGGGTGGGGCGAGAGCATTTCTCAACCAATCAGAGGCATTCAGCATGTCGCAGCTCCCCCCACTCTGCTACAACACAGCAGCAGTGGAGTGGGGGTAGCGGCAAACTCAGGCAACTATACCCAGCCTACCTCAACAAACATACAGTTTTAAATGCATTTTCAAAGCTAAAATTCTGAAACTAGAACAGTTTTACTTAAAAAAAATAGAGAAAATCTACTGGCTCTTCTCCGGAGGCGAAAATGTCCGAGGTCAAGACTTTAAACATAGGACGTTCGATTCGTCAGCACGACCTTACGGACCTTTAGTTCTGTTCCCTGAAAAATTGGGGAAGAATGGCAAGAATCACTCTGTACAAGAGAGAGAGAGAAGACAGAAGTTTAACTGAATATTATAAATTATATGGTGAGCAAGGTAGCGTCGAGTAATGGGCGTCATTGAGGAGCTTTGGCGTCCATCAAGCTCTTGAGCTACATCACACACACAGGAATGGCCTTTGAGGCCATGGTGGCAAAGATGCTCTCTCTCTCTCTCGCTCGCTGTGTCGGAGGATATAGAAAGCCAGGGGATAAGGGTGGTACGTTGGAGTAAGCCGATTAAGGGCACCGCAGAGCAAACTGACGTCGATGACGTAGGCTTCAACCACAAGCCGGTAACAGCCCAGGAGAGAGTGACTGAGGACGAGCGGAGCGGAGAGGAGACAGAGCATCAGCCGGGAGACACATTAAAATCGCATAAAATATGTATGACTGAGCCGCACGGGTATTTGCGAGAAACGCGTGTACACGAGACATGACAGCGCTTACACTCATTTTTTGTTGCTCTGAGAACTCTCTCTTTTTTTCTGTAACTATATATATATATATATATATATATATATATATATATATATATATATATATATATATATATAAAATACACTACAGCGAACACAACACTGCTCTTGTAACGGTGCAAAGAACGATAGCTCGTAAATATGTATTACGAAAAAAATATATTCTTCTATGTCTTCTTCCCTGCAGACATTACATTTTCGAACTGAAATTTTTTTTTTTACTTTATTTGTAATTTATTTGAAAACAAATATTTAAAAAAACGAAATATGGGCATCTCTACAGAGCTTGTCATTAACAAAATTATGAATTATAAAAATTGAATGTATTTGGTTTTGTCCACCATACTATGCACAATAAGTGTAACAAGTTTCAAGTTCTTCTCATTAATATTATACTCGGAAAAAAAAATCATTGATGCGCGGGATAAATACATGTATTTTACATTTAACATTTCTACCGCTCGGTGGCGCGTGTTCCAATTTTCCGAGCGCCTCCAAACTTCACACAGATTTTTTTTTATACACCTTGATTATGTTTTTGGGGTGGCATCGAATTTTTTTCGCTGCCACCACGCGCGTACCACGCAGAGGTTGCTCGGTTGGATTTACGCTTCTTTGTGTGTGTGTTCGACACGCACACATTCAAAGAACTGTGAATTCAAACAACTTCGTATCGTAAAATCATCGCTCGTCGTATCATGAAAAACGTTCAGGGCTATAAAAAAATTTAACAATTTTTTTTCGATTTTTTTTTAATTAATTTTTTTAGTAAAAAAGAAATTTATTAATTTTTTTTCATTAAACAAAAATTGTTTCCGTTGTTCAACAATCAACATTTTTCAGCACCGGAAATTCGGATCAGTGCCAACAAAATTGTGATTCTCAAAAGACGAATAAAAGGTGGTAGATTTAGCCTTTCATCGATTTTTAGCAAAAAACCACAATTTCGATCACTTGGAACGCAATGGAAAAAAATGGCAGGGGTTTTAACTTTTGAGGGCTTTTTAGGATACTTTGAGGTCATAAAAAAACCGATTTTTTTTTATCTATTCGATATTGTCAAAATAATCCTTAGTTAAAAGAATATTCGTAAATATGCCATTTTTCACGTTTTTTAAAATCCATTTTCCCGCATAAAAAAAAATCTTGATAAAAAAATGATAAAAGCATCTTATAGAGAATACTTCAAAGTTTCCAAAACCCTCTGGTTTTTTTCTGTGCGACCATTAGTCTCCGAGGAATCAGTCATCAAAGTCAAAAGTGTCATTTTTGCTTTGAACATCGATAACGCAGCGAGAAAAAATCGTACAGAGCTCTCCCACCGCTCAAATGAAAGGGGAAGAATCCAGTTAGACGATACTTTTAATCGGGTCATTCGAAAAAATTTATTAAAGTCCGTGCAGACTGAAAGATGAGCAAAAATAAAAAAAAATCTTTACTTTGGGTTTTTGATGGCTACTAAAAATTGGCTGATGCGAAAAATGTTTGAGCTCAAGATCTCAAAACTAGAGATTCACACCTTCAATTTGCTTTTTTTTATTTTGCTGTACGACCATTTTTTCGAGGAGTTACAGCTATTTGAAGATGACCCTAAAATTGGCGGACTTTTTCAATACCCTTTAATTATTTTGCCTAGTGTATATATATATATATATATATATATATATATATATATATATATATATATATATATATATATATATATATATATATATATATAGGGTGTCTTGTTATGAATGGATAATCCTGCAACTGTCGATAGGTCAGATCATTTCCTACTATATGCTGGAATTTCAGTTTACTAAAAGTCTCACAGTTTTCGAGATAAAAATCATCTGCTTTTGGTTTTTCGGATGCCATTTCTACAAATGATCACTTTTTTACCCGGTTTTTGAAAAATACTCTTGGTTATTTATTTTATCTAGAAAACTCTTTTTTTAACCTTAAATGTTAAGGAAACTTTATGAAAAAAGATCTTATGCAGAATTTTCCTACAAACCATTTCGAACATCTGACTTTGATAGCCTGCGGTATAACAAAATGTACTACGCATATCGTGTCAATGGCTTAAAAAAGTTTGCTTAGTTATTGTCGATTAATATCATTTGTAGAAATGGCATGCGAATAACCAAAAGCAGATGATTTTTTTTCACAAAATAACACAACGCCCAAAGAAGACGTGGGGCTTTTAGTAAACGTAAATTCCAGCATATAGTAGGGCATGATCTGATTTATGGACAGTTGCAGGATTATCCATTCGCAACAGGACACCCTGTATACATATGTATATATGTTATTTTTCTAAAATTTATTCTGCCTCCCTTTTTGTCATCCCTCGAATCGCCTACCTCCCTTATCTCTTTCCTCTATAGTCTCCAAGACTCTCCTTATTTTTGCATCTTTGAGAATCTCGCGAGAGTCTCTATGTGCCCTCTTAGGATTCTGTATCTCTGCAACCTTAGTCTCAAGCATTACGCGTACTTTATTCGACTTTAAGGTGGCTCGCTCAGGATTGCCTTCCCTCCGAACGATCGGAGGATCCACGTCAAAGTGGCGGATTTTTTTTTTCACAGAATCTTCGTGTTGCATACAAATTGCTCGGTAAGTGGAAAATAAAAAGCAGGCAGAGAAAAAGAACCACGAGGCTGCATTTAAAGTATGAAAGAACGTTGCATCTAAATGGAAATTTTGTTGATCCACTGACGGAAAGATGAGTGAGTTCTTTGAGAATTCTTTTTTTTCCTCTCAAATTGGCAGAAACGCGGGAAAGAGAGAATTAAAAACTAATGGAGCGATCAATAAACAAATAGATCGAACGATCGTTAGGTAATCCTGGACTTTTTTTAAATTTTGAAAAATTTACACCTCCAGTGGCGTCAAAAGCTGCTAAAAATTTCGCCAAATGATTTCGAACTCTCGTTGGTCGCGCTGAGTTAATCGGGAACGATTACAGCGGAGGGAGGCGAGCCGATTGCGGGAGCCTCGAGTCTAGAGTCGATAAAATGATAATGGCGGAATCCTTATCGAGCGTGGAATTCGTTATGTAAATAAATTAATAAACAATGAGCAATACGGTACGCGCGTTCTATGTTCGAGTATAGGTGTGTATGTGGCGATTTACCATTTCCGCATCTCGCAAAGTCCCCCTTAAATCCATTAATACCTGGAATAATTCAGAGTAATACGGTTTTGGTTGGAGCCGCGAAGTGCTCGTTTCGATCAGCGGAATTACGACCAACAAGAACGTATTTTCCTCACTCGGCATATTCAGGCTTTAAATTCGTAGTATCGGAAATTTGTAATTTTTTTACGCGTCGAGGAGAAAGGAAAATTATTTTGAAAAAACAAGCTGTTATTTAATGTACTGAAAAGTAGAACATATTTTTTTTTACCGCGTCACCAATATGCGACTATAAATAAAAGCTTGGGACGCTCAACTTTTTAAATGTTGAATAAATATGATCAATTCAGTTTCATTAACCGTATTCAATTTGGCACAACAGTAATTAGAGAAAATGTAATCCCACGTTCATACTCAGTTTCAGCATTTTCATTCAACGGGGTCGTCTAGTGTGAAGACCGTTTTTAATGCTTTTTTGGGGATTTTTTTTTGACGAACCATTTGAATAAAATAATTTATAAGTTGTATATTATTTTTATTAACAGTTAAACAAACTTTGTGAATTTTTTGAAGTCATTATATAGAATATAGCCGGAGATAATATAATAGATAGAATATAATAGATAGATAATAGATAGAATATAACAGGAACACATATACACGTATAAAAAGAGGTACTCCACTGCTGCCATGATTCCGCCGGCTGTTCTGCTTATCTGAAATCGAAAAACCAAACGCAATTTTAATCGTGAGACTTGAGGTTTTACATGGAACTAATATAAAGTTGGAATACCAGAAAAATATTTTTTTTACGCTTTAGAAAAAAAATTGAATTTTCCGTATTTTTTTTGGGGTCTATATAGCTGATAAAAAGAAAACTAACGAAGAAATCTTAATTATTTTAATTCAACTTGTAGTTATATATGTAGTAAAGATGCTGTATAAATTTGAGCAGAATCAATTAAATAGTTTTTGAGATATCATGGCAGTAGTTTGAAAAAATCATGTTTTGAGAAAAACGCGTTTGAAAGTTGTATATAATTCACAATACACCTTCCTCTTCTTCAAAGAAGTCATGCGAGGCCGTTTTCTCTTCTTTTGATCTGCCACACTAGACGACCCCCTTAAGGCGTTAGGCCACAGTAACGGGTATAAAATTATGTGCGAATTTAATAATTTTTTTTCGTATGAAAAAGTGATTCACTCATAAAATTAATTACACATCTATTTAGTATGAATATCAAGCTGTTAGAAAATAGATATTTTTTTTCCATGTACAAAATGGCCGACTACCCGAAACTTTTCGAAACAGCTTTTTTCCAATTGACGTGACAAATAACTTCAACAATTTTCACTCGATTTACTTCTAAATTAAAAGTTATGTTCCTAATTGCATTTCGCAGAGAAGTACGTACGGAATTTCTGATTAAGCGAAAACTTTTCATTTTATGAGCAGTTATAACGCAATTTTTCACTGCAAATTCATTTCTTAAGTTCAAATACCTACAACTTTTGAATAAAACAATATTTTTCAAATTCCGTACGTACTTCTCTAGGTATTCTAATGTAGATTGACGAGAATTTTTGTTTTTTGTTCTATGTAAAAAAATGTGGATGCTAAATGTCAAGCCGCGGAGCGCCTAAAAAAAAGACAACAAAAGAAAATATTAGTAGTCGGCCATTTTGTACATCGAAAAAAATTCTAACAGCTCGATATTCATACTAAATAGATGTGTAATTAATTTTATGAGTGAATCACGTTTTCATACGAAAAAAATGGTTAAATTTGCACATTATTTTACACCCTTGTGTGGCCTAACGCCTTAAGAAATTTAACGTTGTTTTACAGTAAATTAAACACAGTTGATATGTTAACAGGTATAAGTAAATCAAAGATCATATGTCAACATTTTGAGCCCCCTACACTTTTATTTATAGTCACATATAGGTGACTCGGTAAACAAATATTTTCTGCTTTTTAGTACAATGGATAAAAGCTTGTTTAACTTTTTTTTTTACGTATAAATTATTTTATACATTTTAGCCTTTATTTGATTTTACCAGTTAATTGTTACTAGTAGTTTACAAGTTTACGAGTTTGTACGTTAGGAACATGGTATGCTTGTAAAAAATAACAAAGATTGTAATTGGGATTGACCTTACGACTAATTGCTGCATATAAACTTTTCACATACAAACACAGTCGCCTACGAATTTGTTTGTATGTGTTAGTGAGATTTTACATGGATGATTATATATCGCTAATTTTACATGATAACTTGAACATTTTATCGATAATTTTTTTTTTTTATTGAATCATGTATTGTCATCTTTCAGATGCATGTTTGCGAAATTTCAGAGCTCTAAGTAGTCGGGAAGTGGGTGAAATATCGGTTTTTCATCTCACAAAAAGTCAACTTAAATAAAACATTGTAAAAATAGAATTCGATTAGCAATTCTTTCGCACGTTCTCTTGCCTGCCCAACGTGTTCATATTCATCATTATCATAGTCATTGTGATGATGATCGCAGTGACCAATATTCCGAGGAGGAGGAACGAGTAAGGCGCCAAGGAGGGAGGCAAAAAAAACGATGGCGTTGATTGTTGACTTGTCGCCGCAGTCTTGAGGCAGCGACGAGTTCTCGAGCTTCCGGGCTCTCCAGCGCGTATCTCAAGAGCCTCTCGTCCAATTACAGCCTGATTGTCCGAGCCGCGCGCGCGCTTGTCCCTCGAGAGGCGCAAGATTAACTGCGAGAATTCGTCGTGGCAAAGACGCGCGACTCAAGTCGTGGATTTATCGTGGGACAAACGTTAGTTCGGCAGAGTGGCCGAAAATGTCGCGTCGCGTTACGAAATTTGGCGTAGACGCGCTCGGGGTACGTTCGGTAGCGCGTTGTTTCGCGATTGATTTTGCACGTTTGCCGAAACGGAGGAGAGACCGTAAAGAAAATTGACAGAAAAAATTCGTATGATTTTTATTTACGTCTCGCGCAAAATATTTCGAAGTGTCGAGTGAACAGAAGTGAACAGAAGTGAAAGAAGTGATCCTCGGTCACTCCTCACAGGTGTAAGTACTTAAAAGGTACTTAAGGGGGGATTGTCTTTTTTTTCGCAAAATTTACCGCTTTTTGGGAATGTTTTTGTGAAGAAAGTATACAACGGAAAACTTGTGAAACTTGGCATATAGTTTTATTGATCTGTTTACTACATACAAAAAATTTTTTAAACAATTTCATCAAAAAATCCGCCTCCCACCCCCCTCGACGCGCGATGGTCCTTTTTTGATGGTGTGCACGATTACAGCCTTCACGTTCATCCTGCAACAAAAACCCAAAAAGCATTTTACTTTAGACACATATAGCTATCGTTCGATGAAGGGAAAAAAAAAATTGACGATTTGGTGACGTTTTGAACTTGAAGTATCGATCTTTCGAAAAAAATTGATCGATTTTTTGTTATAAATAAAAAAACTATTAAACGTATTGCTTTTTTACTTCATCAAACGATAAAAGGATGTCAGCTGAGCATTCTGTCCAAATTTGAAGGCAATCGGTTGAATAGTTTTTGAGAAATCGTGCACACCATCAAAAAAGGACCATCGCGCGTCGAGGGGGGTGGGAGGCGGATTTTTTTATGAAATTGTTTAAAATTTTTTTTGTATTTAGTAAACAGATCAATAAAACTATATGCCAAGTTTCACAAGTTTTCCGTTGTATACTTTCTTCACAAAAAAATTCCCAAAAAGCGGTAAATTTTGCGAAAAAAAGACAATCCCCCCTTAAACGTAGATATCTTAAAAATACGTAATATAAATTTTAAAAGCTCGAGGCGTCAAATGTCAAGCTTGATTTTTTATAGTATTTTTACGTTCACTTTATTTTATTTTTAATTTTTTTTATAAACAAATTCTCATACTTTTTAGTATGAGAATTTAGCATGACAATAGGCATACGAACGAAGCAAGTTAAATAGAAGCTTGTAAAAAGGGGGAAATCAAATGAGAGGAACGGAGAAAGAAGTGGAGAGTACGTGAGAAATAATAAAGAAAAAATGAAAAAACTTGGAGGAGAAAATGATGAAAAAAAGAATTTAAAAAAAGCGGAAAAATAGTGGAGAAAAATGATGAAAAAGGGTGAACAATGAAGGAGAAAAGGGGGAGAAAAAGGAATAATGCCAAGCTTCAAACGTTGTAACACCGTATGATTACTCCGCAACGACTCTCCACCTTGAGTGACACGATAATTGCGATTCTGCGTTACCGCGTGTTGCGTGCCACGACGATAATTTCAACGCAACCGCGCTCGGCTCTATGCATACTCGTTATGTATATGCGATCGTTTGCGAGACTCGAATCTTCGCGCGACTTCCGGCGAGAATATTCAATCCAAATCCTATCAACAATTGATAAGCCAATAATTCACGAAGGGGTCCAAAATTCCAATGAAAAAAAAAACGATTGCCGCTCTAAAAAATAGAAGTGATTGAAATATCGCCATCAGAATATTCCTTGCACGCGATAGTAGATAGTAGATATCAGATGTAAGATAACAGATAGTAGATAATACATAGTAGATGGTAGATAATAGATAATAAAAAAGGATAATAGATCGAAAACTCTCCTCACCAATTTCGGCGGAATATACATTTACTATGATCAAAAAAGCGTTTTCTTTTATTTTCATTTACACGATAGAACTACCGATATATGTAGAATATTTTCCCAAAGTTTCAAAGCGAAAGTTTGGATTCGGAACGTGCGCCGCAGGCAGAAGGGAGAGCGCAGAGGGGCCGGCAGAGATGGGCAAAAAGAAATGAAAATTACAACTAACAATTACAATTACTGGTGTAATTGATAATATAATTACTTTGTAACAGACTACTTAAGTAATTAGTTGCCACAAGTATCCAGTGCAATTTAGTTTAAATTCTACACTGACAAAAATGAATCGTTGAATGTGCAAAATGCATTTTGTTGTTTCGAAATTTTGTTGTTTTAACAGTTTGCTCCGACATGCTAAATAAGCTACAGTTCACACCACTATACTATTTCACCACCGACTATACTGTTTTGTTATGCCAATCAAAAATCAAGTCGAACGTATTTAAAGATACATTTTGTTAAACCAACTGAATTTTGGATGGATGAACGAATTTTTTTTTCTCAGTGTATGTAAACTTCAAACGCGTTTGTCTCAAAACTGCATTTTCGAAATCGGCCCGCAGGATTACTCAAAAACGATTAAGGCCATTGAGTTGAAACTTGGTAGAAATATTGATAATATTGCTACCTTTTACTTAACGAGAATTGTTTTTTTTTTAAATGGGGGAAAGAACTACCTTTTTAATCCAAATTTTACAGAAATTTTGCATGAAATGTTGATTATTTTTTTTGCAAATGCGTGCCATTCTCTTAGAATTGCATTTTTTCCATTTGTATTACAGTCAAATAGAAGCTACACGTGTTCTAACTTTAAAAAATATTGATTTTTTTGCAAATCAAAGTCAACGGGAAGCTGCACGCCGATTCGCAACTTTCGCGGCAACCTTGCTCTTTGCCATAGCTCCGTCCTAAAGATGAATGAATTAAAAAAAAATTGCATCGTATACTTAAGGGATTAGGCCACAGTAACGGGTATCATATCATGTGCGAATTTAACCATTTTTTTTCGTATGAAAAAGTGATTCACTCATCAAATTAATTACACATCTATTTAGTATGAATATCAAGCTGCTAGAAGTTTTTTTTTCGATGTACAAAATGGCCGGCTACTAATATTTTCTTTTGTTCTCTTTTTTTAGGCGCTCCGCGGCGTGACATTTAGCATCCACAATTTTTTACCCAGGACAAAAAACAAAAATTCTCGTCAATCTACATGAGAATACCTAGAGAAGTACGTACGGAATTTAAAAATATTGTTTTATTCAAAACTTGTAGGTATTTGAATTGAGTTGTAGGTATTTGAATGAATTTTCAGTGAAAAATTTCGTACAAAACTGCTCATAAAATAAAAAGTTTTCGATTAATCAGAAATTCCGTACGTAAACTTCTCCGCGAAATGCAATTAGGAACATAACTTTTAAATTTGAAGTAAATCGAGTGAAAATTGTTGAAGTTATTTGTCACGCCAATTGGAAAAAAGTTGTTTCGAGAAAAACGCGTTTGAAGTTTTAGGTACTTTATGGCCGTGCCAGAGGTGGACTTAGATTATACGCTCAAAGTCGGTGAAAAAAAATGTCTTACTATAAATCGAATGGTAACTTATACTAATGGTGATAAAGAACTGTTTTAGCGAAAAAAAATCGATTTTTTTAAAGTTCGACTGTAGCCTTACCCCTTAAACATACTATCACAGTATACCTACAGTTTGATAAATGTAGAATAATTATTTCTTATTTTTTTGAATTCTTCAAAGTTGCTCAATTTGTTCCCATCTTAAGGAGCTATACCAGTGTGACACTTTAAAAAAATCGATGTTTTTGTTGTCTTTTTCGACAGTTTATACTTTGCAGAATATCATTATCATTTATATCATTTATATAATTTATATCAATATCATTTTATCTTGCAAGAAATCGATAGTTAAATCTTCAAACGCGTTTTTCTCGAAATGAAATTTCTCAAATTTGCTGACATTGTAACTCAAAGAGCAATTATCCGATTGAGTTGAAATTTGAACTGAGTACTCTTGAATATATTTACTCTACAATGACGTAGGATATTTTTGATTAGATGGAAATTGACGATTTGGCACTGAAAAAAACGACCATTTTATAGGCAAGAAAACAGACTTTTTTCCACAACTACACCATTTTGTTAGATTTTGATATTTTTCGAAAATCCTACGTCATCGTACAGGAAATACCTTCCAGTTTAACGACATTTTTCCTTTTTCGGTTTCCGTTACTCAATCGGCCGGAATCATGTCAGCAGTGGAGGAACTTTTTCGGCGCCTTCGAAGGCAGCGCGTAAGTCGCTTGGATCTCAATATTTTTCTATGAAAAAATTATGTAACATAGGTCAAATATAGCCAACTATATTCTCGATTTCCCGAAACATTTAATTGACTACTTGTCTCCCAAAAAATTCCCGAAAATCCCCCAAATTTTCAGCGTTCACACTGGTATAGCCCTTCGAGTTTCAACCGAATGCGATTGCACGGCCGCCTACCGAGGGCCGGAAACGTAGCTTTTTTTTCGTTAGGTTTGTTCGCCGTCAATAGAGTCCGCGGGGCAGAGGTCGGTAGGTGTAAAGACATCGTGCGTTCGTATCATTGTTGCGCCCCGAGGCGTAGATTCCCCTCTCTCCGTGTCTCCGCATTGTTCAGCTGCCGGGCAGCGTCTGTGCAGGAGCCCCGATTGCGCCGGGGCATTGGATCGTACCTGCGACGAAGACCGAGCGAGTCCTCGCTGTCCCTGTCTTTCTCGCGCAAGGGAGAGCTCCGTGACACGTTGGTGGGAGTCGAGCCAGTAACGGTCTCGATACGGGGGGATCCCGATTGGGCGGAGCTTAGGGGTATACGAGTTGGCGCATTCGTGACGCGACGACAAACGGCGTCTGGCCATCGCCGGGTATTCTCTCTCGAGTTGGGCTTGTGCAGTTCGAGTCTCCTGGGCGCGTTCCGCCGCCGTCGTTCATCTCACCGTGATAAAAAGCCGCCCGAAAACAAAGCAACGCCGAGCTCACCACCGAGAAGAGTACAAACGAGTAAACGTCAAATTTTATCCGGAAGTGCAAGTGTGCGAGGGATCTTCGTCCGCGAGATGAGGACGAGTCCGAGCGTGCGAAGAGCGGTGATCCTTGAGTGAGATCGGCGGAGGAAGGAGTTGAGCCGCGAATGATACGCGAGGCGAACCGGAAGTAAGCGCCGAGGATGTTGCACAGCACATTGCCACGGGCGTTTTTGCCGCCTGGGCTGAGTTACCTGGGTGGTTATTACGGCGAGGATGGCCACGTGTACACGAGCGCTGCCCACTACGTGCCATGTCACGAGGATCCCTACGGGATGCGAATGGCTGACCCGAGGCTGAGCTCCTGGGAGAACGCGCGTCCGGTGAGCCCGAGTCCCCTGGATCTCTCGTTGAAACCGGCGCCCACGTCGTCTTCGGGTACCGATGTCGCGAGGGCGATCGAGGAGCGCATGGAGGACGGCGATGCGATCGAGGTCGGTGACGACGACGAGGAGGAACTTCGCTTCGCCAGGAGCCCTGGGGCAATTTCCTCAACGGCCAAAAGACCGTACTCGAGCGGTCTCCCAGTGGAGGACACCCGTGGGGACGTACGCGCGACTTCCTCTGTACACGGTTATCACAGTTACCTGGCGATGATGCCGATCAAGGAGAGCCGCGAGGCTTCCGGTCAATCCCCAGGTGCACCGCGTCGCGACGATAGCCTCCTAAGTTCGAAGATCCAAGATTACGAGGCTACGACGAACAAGAGAGAAGCTGAGGATTCGGCCTACGTCCTTCATCGCGAGGCCAGCCAGGACGATCATCGGGATTACCCGGGACGCAAAACCGACAGCCCCGTTAATTCGGCCAACTATCACCAGTTGCTACTCACACCTCAACATCATCTACAGAGCATTCACGCACCGATGACACCGCCCAGCACACCCTCGCCCCCCCAGTGCCCGCGCAGGAGGCATCGCGAGGAACCGGAAACGACGCCGTCCACGACCCACTCTAACACCCCGCGACAACAGAACTTGGCGGAAAAATCGAACAGGACGAAGAAGAAGCACGCGAGACGACTCAAGTTCGACGAAGACACGAGCAGCCCGGTCTCGGGCACCGTCATCCTCGGCCCAGACGAGGCCGTCGTCACCGGCGACATTGATCCGGCCTTCAACATCGTCGAGGTGACCGAGGAAGCACGCGCCGAGCTCGCTAAGATCGAAAATCGACTCGGTCCGTATCAGTGCAAACTGTGCAGGCAACTCCACGAAGATGCCTTCCAGCTGGCGCAACATCGGTGCTCCAGAATCGCCCATGTCGAGTATCGTTGCCCCGAGTGCGACAAGAGATTCTCCTGTCCGGCAAATCTAGCGTCTCATCGACGCTGGCACAAGCCGAGAATCCCAAATGCCGAGAATATCAACGGCGCCGCAAGCAACTCCGCGAGGGAAACGGAAATCGCATGCAACCGATGCGACGTGAAATTCACACGCGCGGCAGCGCTCAGGAAACATCTAGCCACGCAACATCCGGAAACCAACAACAACGTCGCCATGGCCAATCAGAACAACAACAGCAACGACAACGTATCGGCGTTCGAGGACCTCAACGTTTCTGCCCCCGGTAAGCCCTTGTGCCTACCCGTTTCCATGAATCTATCAAACGTCACGCTGCCAAACGAGTTTCCCTGACACCAATTCCCCGCGCGACCGATGCCACGGCGACCCGGCATTTATTGGAGATTCGGCCTCGATCTCATGTGAACCCTTCGAATGGACGGTGCCTCTCTATCTCTTGAGTCTAGCGCGATTTTACGTGTCAAACGAACACGCCAAATATACCGGACGATGTCATGATTCAATCGGTTAAGGGGTTAGGCCACAGTAACGGGTATAAAATCATGTGCGAATTTAACAATTTTTCGACGTGTCAAAAAGTGATTCACTCGTAAAATTAATTATACATCTATTTAGTATAAATATCAAGCTGTTAGAATTTTTTTTTGTTCTCGATGTGCAAATTGGCCGACTACTATTATTTTCTTTTGTTATCTTTTTTTTAGACGCTCCGCGGCGTGATATTTAGCAACCACAATTTTTTATCTAGAACAAAAAACCGAAATTCTCGTCAATCTACATTAGAATACCCAGATAAGTACGTACGGAATTAAAAAAATATTGTTTTATTCAAAAGTTGTAGGTATTTGAACTTAATAGAAGAATTTTCAGTGAAAAATTTCGTTATAGCTGCTCGTAAACTGCTCATAAAATGAAAAGTTTTCGATTAATCAGAAATTCCGTACGAATTTTGCGAAATGCAATTAGAAACATAACTTTTAAATTTGAAGTAAATCGAGTGAAAATTGTTGAAGTCATTTGTCACGCCAATTGGAAAAAAGCTCTTTCGAGAAGGTTCCAGTAGTCGGCCATTTTGTACATCGAAAAAAATATATATATATTTTCTAATAGCTTGATATTCATACTAAATAGATGTGTAATTAATTTTATGAGTGAATCACTTTTTCGTACGAAAAAATTGTTAAATTCGCACATGATTTTAAACGCGTTACTATTGGCTAACCCCTTAATCACGGTACAAAAGTGCCACGTTATCGATTCGTGGTCGATCGTTGAGGCTGCAGCGAATTTCGAAATACAGTAAGAACCATTTTTTCGGAATAAAACGAATTTTAAATTATACGTCGATCGAATGGTGAAATATATTCGAATGAAAAAATTAAGGGGACACGCAAAATCGGTGCGATGAATTAAACCAAAAAATTTCAGACAATCCAAATTTCATTGCTAATTGCTCTTGTACGATTCCCATTTTTTTAAAGAATCCAATTCTCTTTTTGTCACTATTGCATTCTACTTTGCGATTATCTTGCGCAGGAATAGTCACTTCCGAAATTCTATTCCGTTTGTGGAGCAACGTCAAAAAGTCCGTGACGAAAAATCATATTCACCTTTTGCGAAATCTCTCGCTGGAGTTCGAAGGATACAGTCGTCCTTGCGTAATTGTTCTTTTCTATTATATCAACATTGACGAACGATAAAACAAAGAACAGGCAATAAAAGTCGTTGAGCACAAAAATAAATAGAGCTTGAGAACTTTGAGGGGAACGGGGAGGGGAGACGAGGATTTTGAGACGTTGAGAGGCTTTCGGGTCGTATATACGTGAGTGCACAATCAAAATGTTCTTCTGAAGAATGTTCTAGTCGTATCCGATCTAGTCTAGTAACGCGTCGACGCAAAGGTTGTAAAAAGAGCGCGAGCTCCAGACGCGAAAAATCGTATTTAAAAAATGAGTACGAAAATTCTATTAAAAAGAATAGAAATGATCATTTTAGTATAAAAGAAAAGGTAAAATTAAAGAAAAAATCGAGTATTAAGAAAATGATGCCAAATACGTGAAGATTCGTGTGCGCATATAGTCGAAAAAAAGTAATACCGCAAAGAAAATAATGAAAGTGTGCGATTAAAATGTTTGTGTCATTGATAGAGTTTAGCGATAAAGTAATTGAATCGCGCATATCGTAGTTGATATATCTTGGACGTACGACGAGACACAGTGGCGCAGGTCAGTCACACAATTTCGTCGTACTTTTTCGTTTCCGCTTTTTTTGTAAATAAAAAAAAACAATCTCTCTCGTGTGATCTAGTCGTTTAGATTGAAAAAGTTAGCTCGTAATTTTCGAGCGCGAGTCACAAATGATAACGATCGATCGAAGAAGAAAAAGAAGAGAAACTCGTGATTCCGTCGTTCCCACTATAAGTTAATGATTTCTGCGTTTTCGAAAGGAAACTAAAAAGCGGAAATCAACTCATACAGCTGATACATCAAAGATAGTTAAGTCGGTGGTAATGCGTAATAAAAAAAACGCAATTAGCATAATTAGAGTTAGTTACGACAAAGAAAAAATTTGCCTCGTCGCTTTTGTGTATTGTAAAATTAAAAAAATTCCTAGTCATTTTGAAAATCTCGTCTAGTCCGTTTAGCTAAGTACAGACAAATAATAATCCGAACATTTTAATTCTTATTCAAAATTCAACTCGTCATACACTCGATAGTCGTAATGAAAGGAAACAAAAAAAACCACTTTCTAGTCACAAACTTATAGCTCGTAGTCCATTCTCATCCTAGGGATTTGAATATTATTATTTTCTCGTTATTTATCATTTCGCGATTATTTCCTCGTTCCATTGAATTGGAACGAGAGAGTATGGTCTAGTCCAAAGAATAATTTTATTGAGAAACGATTCGAACGCGCGCCCTCGTTCGAATCATTAAAATTTAGTTAAAAGCAATAAATAAGTCAGAGACGATATATATATATATATATATATATATATATATATATACAAATACATATATTAGTTTAAGTGAACTTGTGAATATAATTAAGCATCGGTCGATTATTATTGATTGGTTTCGTCAACCGATAAATAATTGATTAATAAAATACAGCCTATATTTTTTATTCGATAAATTAATCCATTTATTTGTAAACGTGGTACTACCGCTCTGAAATGTCGCTCGACAATTTTAATTCTTCGCCAACTGTCGAGCTGACGATTCGAAAAAAAATGAAAATTAAAAAAACGAGTTCGCTCGCGTATTTTAATACTTTGGGAAAAAATGCAATGTTACGTTAAGCTTAACTTAAAAATTCGTTCTCAATGGTCGAGAGTGTATTCGACGATATTTTTATACGCGCAACATTTTGTACTTGCTTCGGAATTGTTTTTTTATTCCGAATTGACTCATCGAGTCTTTAATTATTTTTTTCATATTTTGTCTTTTCGTAATCTATCCAAGTACTCTTGTAGGTTAATACTTCTAAGTGTATCACAAATTCGCGAGCTTATTAAACATTACGATGTGCATATTGTAAGTAATGTAAGTATGATGGAATTATTTATTGACGATTTAATTGGTAGGTGAAATTTCACGTGAAATAAAATAATGATAAAATCGGGAGAATATAATGAAAGAAATACTCCGTTCAGTGTTGACAAAAGATGAGGAAAAATAATTCGAATTGTAACGGAGCGCGAGTAAGAATTTGTCCGATAGAGCGTGAATGAAAAGTGATCAGGTTAATTTCGATTGTACTCGAATCGTTTAAAAAGGATGACACCTTGTATCTCGATGTATAAATGTACCATACGAATGTGCGGAATATATAAATATTTATTATTCACTTGTATCGCATAGTTTTAAGGTTATCTGTAACGATCGATCCTTGTCGCGCAAATGGAGCAACAAATTTACAACTTACGTCGATAAATAAGTTTAGCTTCGTAAGCAATGTTTGTTCATATCTGTAAATAAAGCAAAAAAACTACATCAATTACATTAAATATATACGAATCTTCAAATTGAAACATCATGCGTGAGATTATCATTGCCCCGCTCCCAACTTCGATCCCAAATGCAGTTTAATATCGAATGCAAAACATCACGAAAAAAATGTCCATAACCTACTTTGTCATGCAAATCCCATCAGACTTCAATTGCCATTTCAATGACAAAAACAAACAAGAAAATACGAGAGGGGGAAATTAATGCAAAACAGTAATTTTGCTATTTTTATAGTTTGAAGAAAAGTAAGGCGAGGGAGTAGTTGAGATCGTAGCGAGATTGCATGGGTCAACGTATTTCGCGTAGTATTTGGGTCTAATAAGGCTGTTGAAAAGAGTCCGATTGAAGGCGATATTGTCAAGGGATATACCGCCGTCATTCGTATTACCTCGTAATACGTGTCACGATAATGGTTCCACAGAATCCATAGAGGAGGGATTGGTGTCCTGTAATCTTTGTGGAGAGCTTTGTGCCCACTGAATAAAGGCGTACCAGTGATATATACATATACAGGGTGTTCTGTTATGAATGGATAATCCTGCAACTGCCGATAGGTCAGATCATGTCCCGCTATATGCTGGAATTTCAGTTTAGTAAAAGTCCTACGGTTTTCGAGATAAAAATCATTTTGGTTTTCCGCATGCAATTTCCACAAATGATAACTTTTTTTAACCCGGTTTAACAAAAGATTTTTTGGTTATTTGCTTTATCTAGAAAAGTATTTATTTTTAACGTTAAATGTTAAGGAAACCTCATGAAAAAAGATCTTATGCAGAATTTTATACAAACCAATTCGAACATCGGACTTTGATAGCATGCGGTGTAAAAATATGTACTAGGCATATCGTGCCAATTACTTAAGGGGTTAGGCCACTCTAGAGGCCGAAAAATTAGGCTTTTTGGGGATTTTTTTTTAGAAAAACTACAAAATAATTCGAGATGACAAAAACGGTGTTTATCGTACATATCAGTGACTGTATACAATAATTTCTTTGAAAGGATTAATTTCAAAATGGCAGCTGTGCAGAGTTTATCTCAAAACTGCATTTTGTAAGTTGGCCGGAAACATAACTCAGACAATTTTCAACCGATTCACTAGAAATGTTGAATATATCTTGAAAAATACATTGTCTATGGAAGTACGTAGGATTTTTATTTTAATTCTGTATAGTTCATTTGTTATTTACAATTATCTGAGGCAAATTTTTTGAAAGTAAAAAATTTGCCTCAAAATCGTCAGATAATTGTTAATAACAAATGAACTATGCAATATAACAAAAAAAATCCTACGTACATTCATAGACAATGTATTTTTCAAGATATATTCAACATTTCAAGTGAACGGGTTGAAAATTGTTTGAGTTATGTTTCCGGCCAACTTAAAAAATGCAGTTTTGAGATAAACTTAATCGTTTCAAAAAAATTATTGTATACAGTCACTGATATGTATGATAAACACCCTTTTTCTAATCTCAAGTTAATTGTAGTTTTTCTGAAGAAAAAATGCCCAAAAAGCCTATTTTCCGGCCTCTAGAGTGGCCTCAGGCCTTAAAAAGTTACCTACAAGGAAAGGTTGCGAGGTCGATCTCTGCGATTTCGATGAAATTTCGCATGCTAGTAAAATAAGTAAAAACAGGCGACACGTATTTTTTTGTATCTGCGGAACCCGATTTTTAAGGGTTGAAACGCACCTCCGGCAATTGGGGTATTTTTCGTTTTTCGTCGATAACGTTTTAACGGTACGAGATATGGAAAAATTTCAAATTGCTACAATGTTTATTTTATCGTGGACCATACGTTGGAGATGGGAACGATAACGTTATCGACAAAAAACGAAAAACACCCTTATTTTCGAGGATGCATTCCGGCTCTTAAAGATGGGATTCCACAGATATAAAAAAATAGGTGTCGCCTATTTTTACCCATTTTACAAGCATGTCAAATTTCATCGAAATCGGAGAGATCAACCTCGCAACCCTTGCTTGTTCCGCACCCGCTTGCCAACCAAACCAGCGGGTCCGTGAGTGCCTGACCATGTTATAGATCCGGATTCCTCTCTATCGTCGTCCCCGCAAGACAGCGAACTCCATCAGACTACTTTTCCTCAAAGTACGAGAAAAGAAGAAAAAAAAAAGAGAAACACGAAATCTCAAGAAAGTGTGAAAGTAGAACGAGTCACGAAAAAAGCAGCAACCGAATTAGCTGACAATAAGTATAAATATCGAAATATATTGGGATGTTTGAATAGGTTCTCGCTGTTTTTTTTCGTGAAAACTAATACTTTATTTTTTAAATCATTCCTAATGCTTTCAAGCGTTTCGAAACTGGTGTGATCAATTCCTAATGATTCTGCAAGTTCAGCTAGCGTCTGACATAAGTCTTCATGATGCCTCCAATTCAACACATCAAAATCAGTATTTTTTAAGCGTCTAAACCAATCTCTGCATGTTGTTCCCGACAGAGCATGGTCGCCGCAAGGCTCAACAAGAATTCTGTGTGCTTCAACTGCCGATTGTTTTTTAATAAAGTAGTGCAGTAAAATTCTCCACAAATTCTCTTTTTTGGCCCGAAATTTGACATGTTTAACACTGTAAAGAAAAAAAAGTTGTTTAAACTTCGGCGAAATGGCATACACTGAATTCCAAGTTTGCTTATAGTACTTCTTTACAGACGCGTTACCATCTTAAACTACACGCACGCAGTTTTGGTAACGCCATCTGTTGGAAAACAGCGAGAACTTATTCAACGTCCTAATATATTGCGACGAAACACTAAAATATTTTATTATTCCGGATATTCGCTAATTCGATCGAATAAAAAATGCTCAATCCTCGTAATTCTCTTGAACTTAAGGGGTATAAAATCATCACAGTAACGAGTATAAAATCATGTGCGAATTTAACAACTTTTTTTCGTATGAAAAAGTTATTCACTCATAAAAATTAATTACACATTTATTTAGTATGAATATCAAACCTGGATTTTTTTTTTCGATGTACAAAATGGCCTACTACTCGAAACTTCTCCAAACAGCTTTTTTCCAATTGGCGTGACAAATAACTTCAATAATTTTCATTCGATTTACTTTAAATTTAAAAGTTATGTTCCTAATTGCATTTCACAGAGAAATTCGTACGGAATTTCTGATTAATCGAAAACTTCATTTTACGAGCAGTTATAATTAAATTTTTCACTGAAAATTCATTTCTTAAATTCAAATACCTACAGCTTATGAATAAAACAATATTTTTTAAATTCCGTACGTACTTCTCTGGGTATTCCAATGTAGATTGACGAGAATTTCTGTTTTTTGTTCTAGGTAAAAAATTGTAGATGCTAAATGTCACGCCGCGGAGCGCCTAAAAAAAGACAACAAAAGAAAATATCAGTAGTCGGCCATTTTGTACATCGAAAAAAAAAATTTCTTACAGTTTCAGTACAAAATTCATACTCAATAGATGTGTAATTAATTTTATGAGTGAATCACTTTTTCATACGAAAAAAAATTGTTCAATGCGCACATGATTTTATACCCGTCACTGTGGGCCAACCCCTTAACGTTTTTTGTTTCTACATTGATGCAACTTCGGATTTATTGATTCAGGTTAAATACAGGGTGTTTCAAAATTCACGCAAGAAGTAATTTTGATAGAAAACACAGGTTTTTAATAAAAATTATAAATTTTGTATTTATTCATAAAGTATAGGGTTATGTATGGAATATCATATCGGGTAAATGGCCTCCACGGCCATGATTTGCATGAAGATGTGAATCTTTCGTGAGGATACGCCGTAGAGGACTTCTCGAAATGTCCAATTCTTGACCACCGTCCCGAATTGATGGTCCTGGACTCTCAGCAACACTCTCACGAACTGCTTCGATGTTTTGTGTCAAACGACTCGTTGAAGGACGGCCAGATTCTATATAAGATCACTGATTGACCCAGTCTCCCTCAATTTTTTAATTAATCTCTTCACGGTTGATGAGGTCCGACCATTCTGTACGAAAATTGCGAACTATTGCTGCCAAGCCTTCATTATTTAAAAAATATTGCTCAACAATGAAAATTCTTTCGTGTAGCGCTTCATTTTTGATAACCTTGAACTGTCAGCTGTCACGCTGTCTTTTTTTCGTTGGCAACGCTTTTCCGCCCAAATGGCGTAAAATTCAAATCTTGCGGAAATTTTGGGACACCCTTTAGATGAGCTTGCTTGAGCTTTTTGAGACCCACTTGGCTGTGTGGAGAGTAAGAGGATGAAGGAGCGATCTAATAATCGCGAGTACGTGCCCGATTATTCGGGAATTCACGAGTCCGAGAATCGCGTCAACGTCGCGGGACGTTTTCTTCGACAAAGGCACGGAAAATCTAGTTAGTCCCGAGGGTCTCGCGTTCGCTCTCACATCCCACGGGAGTTTTAGCCTGAACATCTAGACACCCTGGAACCCCCTCGGCCCTTGAGCCCTTCGTACAATCCTAGTCTATGTGAAAAACGGGCTACTTCGGCTCCCTCCGCTCTCCTCTCCAGACCCTCGCGACACCATACAAGAAGCAATTTCTCAATTTTTCCCCGACTTTGTCATCTTCGCTTTGCTATTCGCCGTTGAAATAGAATTTTAGTCTCGAGTGGCTCGAGATTCGACGCTCTCTCTCTCTCTCTCTCTCTCTCTCTCTCTCTCTCTCTCTCTCTCTCTCTCTCTCTCTCTCTCTCTCTCTCTCTCTCTCTCTCTCTCTCTCTCTCTCTCTCTCTCTCTCTCCCCCCCCCTCTCCTTATCTTGCTCTCTCACGCTCTCGTCGCAAAACTGCGCGAGAATTTCACCCTCACGAGACCCGCAGTACGAATAAGACAAAAGAATTTTTTGTTCCAAGCGAATTTCGAACCTTTCAACCAATACTTTTTCTTTTCTGCACTACGTTGCGTTTTTCCTTTCTTCTTTATTTTCTCGTGAATTGCGTCACGATACGCTTGAATCGGCAATAAAAATAGTCGCTATTCGATATTACACATGACTATACCGTGCACGTAAAAATACTGCAATACTGTTTACGGAAAAGAAGAAAATAGAAATGATTTGAAAAGAAAAGCGAAAATAGCATTGGCCTTTTAAGAGGTAGGATAATTCAGGGGGTGTTGGCCATAAGGGAGAGATGGCCAATAGAAGTGTTTCATAGAACCGCGCAATAGATTTCACCTGTTACTGCTGAAGGAGAGATATACACCTAGATGGTCGAGGTCGAGGATTTAGAAGTTATGAACATTCCGTCGACCGTAGAAGATCTACACTATGGGCCTGGTATCGATGATTCCACGTAAGTTGACAAATTTCATGATTTATTCATTCCCAAATTTTCAAACGCGTTTTTCTCAAAACCACGTTTTTCAAATCGGTACCCAAAATTTCTCGAAAACCAATGAACCGATTGCCTTGAGGTTTTTTGTGGTTATTCTATACACCATTATCTAGTCCTTGTCATAGGATCTTTTTCCGTTACTTAGTTTTTGTTTTATAGGCAAAATAATAACTAATTTTGGGCCCAAAAATCACTATTTATGTTCAAACGTCCGCCATTTTGTCATAAATCGATATTTTCAAAATCGGCTATGACAAGTACTAGATTATGGTATGCAATTTAATAATCTTTTTGGTTTTTTTTTCAGATGATTTATGAAGAAACGCCAGTGGGTACCGTATACGCAGATTTTTTTACGACGCTCCAAGGATCATACAATATCCTTGTATATTTTTGATATTTTTAAATAAAGAAAATTAAACATATTTTTGAATGTATATACTTTTAGATAATTAAAACCCCAATCCGAAATTTCAAGTAGTTTTCCTTGAAAAAATTCCCAAAAATGACCTTTTTCCGGCTCCTAGGTGTATATCTCCTCTTAAGGGGTAAGGCCACTGTAGCGGGGAAAAAAATATATATTTTGGGATTTTTTTTATCGGGACAATGGAATAATTTAAAATTCTGAAAAAAGTCCTTCGTTGTACGTATCATAAGCTGTATGAAGTATTTTTTCAAAGTAATGTAAAATGAAATGGCGACTGCACAGCTTTTCTTCGACGAAGCCTTTTTTCATAGACGCGCCGCCGGACCAACGGCACCTGCAATTTTTTATTTACAGTGAATGAATTTTTTTTTCGATCTTACATGTGAATAGCTACCGAAGTACGTAGGATTTTTTTTGATATATCGATTTTTGCAAAAACTGCGTTTTTAAAAATAAAAGTTCAAAATTCTCAAAAAAATATCGTCCGAAAATTGTTTATAAAAAAAACTATGTAATATATCGAGAAAATCCTACGTACTTCTATGTAGAATGTAATTGTGAATATATAGTTAACATTTCAAGTCAATCGATCAAGATTTGTTGGAGTTATGAGTCCAGCCGACTTGAAAAATGTAGTTTCGAGAAAAATGCGTTTAAAGTTTTCGGTACGAATTACATCGGACTGAGAGGGGCTGCGCCAAAATTCACAATACAAGTATTTAGACATTTTTCCCAGCTTAATCCTTTGAGTATGTCATTTTTAAGATATTAAGGCACCTTTTAAGAAAAAAAATCGATTTTTTGAAATTTCTACAGTGGCCTTATCCCTTAATTCGCTCTGCGTCGTGCGCAGGTGTAAGTGTACGAGCAAAAGTTTGGAAAAAAATGTTACGTAAGTAAAATCTTTTTTAATTCTTCTGTCTACTGCTAAATGTTTTTGAAGGTTGCATGTTTTACATTGCGGTGATGTTATTTTGTAAAAGTAGTGGTCACTTTTGTATTTCTTGAATAGTTCACGAACAGTGCTTTGTTACAACCTCAATATTTCGCATGTATTGTTTCTACTTGTTTGCATTTTAGATGTGGCCATATCTCCCGGGAGATTAGGAGAGATGGTCACGTACAGTTGGTATATGATGGCCATAGTATTAGTTGTAATGTGTTCAAGTAATTCGTTTTTTCGACATTTGTTTTAGATGCCTAATAAGTACAAGAGAAAAGCAATTGCTCTACGAGGGGACTAGACTCAAGAATCATTAAAAGCAGCTATTAGTGCTGTAAAAATGATTTGACGGTTCGTGCGGTTACTAGGACCTACGAAATACCTAGGAAGACCTTAGAAAGGCGATATAAGAACAATGACAAAAAATGTTGCGGAGAAAATTATTATGAAACTCGTCTCATCGAAGACTGGCTTCAGTGGATAGTGTGCCAACTTTGGGTACACAAAAATTATACTGATTTCGATGATATATGTACCAGATGTGGCCAAAATGAAAAAAAAAAAACAAAACATAAAACCGAAGAGAAACCCGAGAGCATACTGGTGGGTAACGGGCTGTCTCACCTCTACTCCTATGGCCATCACACCCGGATAATCCGGGGGAGATAACCAATTGCGATTTTTGAAAAATCTTAATTTTAAGGTTGAGCTGGCAGCAGTTTGTTTTAATTTCGTAAATTATCTTAAATTTAAAGGTTCAAAGTTAAATTACAAATGAAGATAAGTTAAGAAACGCATGCACTCTTATTTTGACGGATCCTTGAAAAAATTGTGGCCAACTACCTCGGACTTACCCTACAGAGAGGACTTTTTTTAACGCAAGAATAATTTGTCCGGTATCGGGGATGCGGAATAAAAGTACGACATTTTTATTAAGCGAAGTGCATAACTAAATCATTTTAAGAAAAGTGAATTTTTATATAACATTGAATATGAAAAAATTTAATTAAATTAAAAAGAACACTGTACATGAACCCAAAAAGCGCATACGCAAACTACCAGCGGAATAAACCAAACTGACTTTAAAAAGCAAACCTAATGCCCCTCCCGTCTCCCAAAAAGCCAACAATATGTTAAAAAATTCTTGTCTCGTCACGAGGCTTTCCGATGGTCGGAAAAATAAACCTCGAACATTACTGTCACTTTCCCCGCTCTCTTTATTCGCGGTCAATGAACTTTGAGTAAAAGAAAAAAATGATACGTCCAGAAATCTGGGTAGTATTTTATCCCCAACTATAGTGCAAAGTCTGGTGGGGAAAAAAAACGAAGTCTAATGCGAAAAGGCGCAAGTGCTCTTCTAAATTTAGTTTCGAAACGTTTTATCAAACTCGGTGCGTCGCGAGTGGCGAGCGACGATCGTGGAGCACAAAAAAAAGAAGTGAAACTTTTTCTTCCGTTGTACGTACATTACCTATGGGAAAAACAAATCCGTTGTGTAAATCCGGAAGTACGTAAAGTTGCTACTTTGCTGGGAAGAGTGAAGCATGAAAAAAAGAAGAGAAAAATAAAAGAAAAAAAAAGAAAAAAAAGAGGCGCGTTGTTTTTACAAAAACCTACAACGAAAAAACATCCCTCGATCGAGCCCCTTCCAACCCTTGCGCGTACGATAAAAAAAAGGGAATTCCTTTACCCGCGATATATAATTATATCTATATGTCTATTTCCCCATCGTTGCGACCGATGACAATATTTGTCCGCAAACAGATGATCGTCCACTGCTCGAGTGCGCGAGAAAAGGGACTTACGATTTTCATCGGCAATATTGTCGCGCGCGTACGCGTCGAGGCGACAAAGCCCCCTTGCGCCCGTTTCGACGTCCCGCCGAGCAGCAGGAGATCAAGAAAAATCGACGCGAACCACATAATTGTTTCCCGCGTGTCCTACAAGTACCGGGTGACCCTCGGGTGACAAGTTCTTCCCGACCCTCGAGAGCGCGGGTGTCGCGAACGAGGGACGGGAAAACCAGTCGGCTGGAGATACTACGCTGCGAGGAGCGAGAGGGGCGGGGGTGTGGACCGAAGAGAAGGATCCGAGGGCGCTAAAGGGACCAACATTTGGCCGCGGTCTGCCGGTGTCTCGGACGCTGCTACCTTTTTCCTTCTTTGCGCTAACGGGTTACACCTAGTTCGCGGGCGGAAAAAAAAGGGTTTTCGTGACTTTTTTTTTGGAAAATTAGTGCAGGTCAATAGTATTGCAAATTAATAATATGGGTAAGACACAGAGGATACGAAGTATCCCGTAGCCGAGTGAGTATACACTGAGAAAGAAAATCATTGCTCCAATATCATTGGTGTTATTGAATGAAATTTCGTTGATTCAATTGTAAAATTGTTGGTGTGAATAATCGGATTTATTAGCCGAAACAAAACGCTATTGACTTTAATAACATGATAAAATAAACAGTTTTTTTTTCATTCAAAAGATGTATTGTTAGCCGAGAACAATATATTACTGAAACTATCTAAAAAATTATCGGAAACAAATTATATAGTTTTGAATGCATTTTCTGCAAAGAACAAAAAAAGCGTTTCAATTAATAACATGAATATTGTTGATTCGAGTACACAAGAAAAATCGAATTTCGCTCGTTTGATTCAGATAAAATTTCTATTGAGTAAATATGTTATTTTATTTTTTTCACCATATCCGATATTGATTTCCAAGTACATTATTCGTTGAAATATTCATATTTTATTTTGATTGAAAAATATTAAGCAAATGTCTGAATTGGTGACAAAATTATGCGAAAATAAAATTTGTTTCTTGCGCATTTGGTTGAAAAAAATTCAACCAAATCATGGCCGAGCGCCATCGAAATTATGGGTGTGAGGAAACCCGTAGTTCTCGGAGTAACCGCTAGAAGCCGCACGCGCGCTCGTTTCTCGTAAGGGTAGCACGAACCGAAAATCTACTTGCACGCCGGAGAAACTCTCAACAGTTTCCCTTCTTGGTCTGTGGCTAAGATCAAAGTGTAGTGTCTGTTCTTATCAGTTGAATATCTGATATTCTCTCCATGAATATTCCATTGGATATCTGATATTCTCTCCGCTATTATCGTGGATGATCATTCTGATGCTCACTTTTTATTTAAGATTTAAAACAAATTGAAAAACTTGTGTCCCATGGCGTATTCGTTTCGATGCAGTAACGAAATAGTTAATTCTATTGATTATATTTTCGTACGAAATAAAAAATGTTCACTGCTTAAGTGGATTTTTGGCGCATTGCACTAGTTTTGTACCATACAATAGTGATTTGTATCATATTATATGATACGACTTGCTAAATGCATGCTATAAGAACAGAAGGTGAACTACAAGAAGGGTTGAACTGATATCCTATTACTGCAATGCAACAAACATACCATGTAACAGTTTGTAAGCCATGCGTACTTAAAACTATGAAGCTGTGGATGCACGAACTGCAAATGTCTTCACTATGAGTAAACACAATTTTTGCAAGTAGTCACTTTTTATAAGGTCTTCTAACAAACTATACTCTACAAACTATGGGCGCCGGGAGGAGGGTGCACTAGCATCCCCCTGCCATGAAATAAAATACACAGAAAAAGGGTAAGAAACAAAAAATGTATTATTAAAGTCACTGTTTGAATAAAAACTTAAGGCTTCTAGGTTGTTGTTAAGGGGTTACCCCCACTTGCGATTTTGAAAAAAATCGATTTTTTTATTGCATTTCTTTGAAGTGTAAGTATCTGAGAATATGTCCTGAAAATTTCAAGTCGATCCGAACAAAATTGACTGAGATATGAGCGTTGAAAGAGAAGAATCCGCGTTGAAAGAGAAACTTTAAACGCGTTTTTCTCAAAATGGCATTTCTGAAGTCGGTGACCAAGATTACTCGAACACTAATGAACCGATCTTCTTGAAATTTTGCAGGCTTATTTAATACATAAAAATGTAGTCTTTAATCGTTCGATTTTTTTTTCGAATAAAATGGCCGTTTTATAGCCAATAAATGGCCGTTTTTTTTCGTTAAAATTGAACCATTAACTTTGACTGTCCGCCATTTTGTCAAAAATGAATATTTTTTAAAATCCTTCGATTAAAGACTAGTTTATACTTATATTTGACTAAATCCATCCGCATTTTTTTTTTCAGATGATCCACTTCGCCGCAATGTTGGTCACCGCAAATCGTGTATATAAAAACATTATTTCATTGACGGCCATTTGCCACTAAACAATGTAATATTTTTCAAAAAAAAAATAACTGGCAGTTCTTCAAGATGTGTTCTTTAAGATGGTATATTGATCGATTAAACAGTTTTGTAGTTTTCTTTAAAAAAAATCATGAAAAAGGCCTTTTTTGCGCTACAAGTGGGGGTAACGCCTTAAAATTTGTTCAACACCTTGTCAACGTTCAATGCTACATGCTATCGCTGGAATGGCCAATCTTGATTGCCTCGCATACCGCTTGGTAAAACGGGATGGCTTGAGCAATCAATCTGCGTATTCAAGAAGGAATTTATTGAGGCTCGCATGGCTCACTTCATTTGTCTTAAACATCTCATACCACGTGGGAGCCTCTGCAATGAATTTCTGTAGAAAATTTCTGTAAAGGTTCTGTATATCTTCTGCCATGGCTAATAATGAAGATTTGTTTAATTTTCTTATATTTTCTGGGTGGAGCTGCTTAGAGAAAATACTTTCTTGTGTGTAGAAGAAAATTTATTCTACGATTTCTCAGAGAAGAAATGTTTGAGTGGGCAGCCCCGGATCTAAGGGGGGGCAAACCGGGGTACCTGCCCCGGGCGGCAATTTAAGGGGGCGCCAAATTCTTGTGTTTGAAAAAACTTGTTTCGCTAAAGCGCCTAACATCCAGGGCGCTTTGGTGAGTTTCAATGGCGTCGTGATCCGAGCTATCGAAAATAAAACTGCCTAGGAGACGAACTTTGATGAGGTATTCCTTTAGGCGTCTTTTGAAAAACTGCTCGTGTTATAGCTCAACAAGTTATTGATCGATCTGGCTGATATTTCGCCTGATTTCTCACTATAAGACTATTGGAAGGATTTACCTAAAGTTTCAAGGTCATCGCGTAAATAAATTACTTTTTCGGGGTAAAAATTGTCGATAAAATGGTAAAAAATATAAACATTTGATGAGAAAGCCTACTTAATTTTCAATTTTATACCTTTTAATATTCTTATAGGTCATATCCTTCCAATAATGTTATAGTGAGAAACCGACCAAACTTTCAGCCAGATCGATCAATAACTTTTTGAGCTATACCATGAGCAGTTTTTCAAAAGACCCCTAAAGGAATACCTTATAACGCCGCTATTTTGTGTTGTTTGAAAAAGAAAAAAAAAGTTTTACCACGTGAAATTTGTAATAAGATAATGTCAAAATTTTAAAATGATGCGATTATCTTATCACATTTGTAAAAAAATCACGAAAAATGACGAATTTTCGGACGTCTAAAGAGATCTCCCCCCTTGATCTCATATGCTGGAGGGGAGGGGCGCCAATGTCAAGTTTTTCCCCGGCTCGGAAAAATCGTAGATCCGGGGCTGCATATGGAAAGAAGATAGATATTCTGAAGATTTCTTCTGCGTTTTCAGATGGTTGATGTGATCTGTAGGCCTGCTTTGCCACCACTCGAGGACGTTTCAATTCAACATCCAGTGCTTCGCAAACTCGAATTTGACATTAATGTCATTGACATGACGTTGATGCCTAATTTGATATACCTCCTTATAATTATACGAAAATACTGGTATACATGATATCTCATTAGTTATATTATAATGTGTAGATGCAGATGCACCTCCCTGAAAGTAATCCTGCCGGTGCCCATGCTACAAACGCTAATGTTAACCATATGAATTGTACAAACTTGAATAGAATAGTAGACGTTTGACTGAACAAAACCTATCGTACATCATGCAACATCAGTATTTGTGCACCGATTTTGTGATTGCACTTAACCATATCTATATTGTCAAGCCTACAATATAGATACAATACTTGATAATTATTTCGGGGATAATAGATAGCCACCCAAATCGCATGTCCAGATATACTTTTCGCTTTTAGTTCTGTTAACCATATTATGATTGCGGTGTCAATAAACTATAGCGAATTTTACTACCCCTTCTTCTACCATGGGCGTTTTTGACAAATACCATCAAATGTTCTCCCAGTGTACAGCGAAAAAATCTCAGTCTCTTGTTGAGATGATGGAACGAGAGGATAGAGAGACCAAGCAAGAAGGAGATAAGGCTCGAAGAGATTTGGAAGAACGGAACGACGACAAAAGATGCAGCTACAATCGAGAGAGGGAGCGAGAGAGAGAGGGCATGAGATCTAGCACGATTCGAGGGGCGAACAAATAAACTCCCGAAGCTTTTATCACTAACGTGTTCAAACAGCCACACGCTCGTCTCGTCTCACTCGGATATTTGAGGGTGACCACAATATCACTCGAATAAACCAAACGACAAATATCTCGAGGATAATAACTGTAAAAGCTCCGGGTCCGAGAGCACACGTTTCGCGTCCTGCTCGAGGTTGCATCGGGCTTTCGACCCCCTCCCCCCTGCCTATCTATTCTCGACTACTCTAGCCCCTCGTGCGTTCGGTCTTTCCGCTCGGCCGGCTTTATCTTTTCTCCTAGCTGCATGAGACGAGATATAAGACGATTCGCTACCCGGGATCTCTCGCGAGCTGGAAATTAAGCGACCAACAGTATCTAGAACTATTGTATCAAAGGATCTATAAGAATACAATAATGTTTGCTTATTATATAGGAAAAAATATCTAAAATATATATCAACAATAATGTATAAAAATAATATGATTTTTTTGGTTTTGTTTGGGTTTGCGAAATTTTGATGTTGCTATTATTATTATGACTTCTTACTATTATTTTTATTGATAATATAATACTATTATAATATGATGTCATTCATATTATTATAATTATCATTATCATTAGGATTGGTCACAATTATTATCATGGATATCAAAATATGATCATAATGTTGACATTAAAATATGATTATTATTATCATTCTCGTGTTGTTATCGTCATCAACATTAATATTATTACTATTACCGTAATTTATTACGATTATCATTCGTCTCTCTTACATTCGATTAGATTTATAATACTGACGATTATTTTAATGATATAGAATTGCCTTACCTATTAATAATAAATCGTAGTTATAAACAATATATACCAATAATAATAATGATAATATTTTATATCTTATGATCATTATAATATATTATATATTAATATTATCACGATTAAATATTGTAGTGTAATGGGACTACGTTATATTGTATGAAGATTATAATATAATTATTATAAATTACAAAAATAATCTATTGTATTCATATCATTAGAATATTGATATATTATTATGTCTTATCAGTATTATAATGCATTTTTTGTAAACGAACCACACGAAATTATCTCTTGGACGAATCGCGTACGGAAAGTCCTTTAAGGCCTTAGGCCACAGTAACGGGTATAAAATCATGTGCGAATTTATCAATTTTTTTTTTCGTATGTAAAAGTGATTCACTGATAAAATTAATTACACATCTATTTAGTATGAATATCAAGCCGTTAGAAAATATATATATATTTTTTTTTCGATGTACAAAAAGGTCGACTACTCGAAACTTCTCGAAACAGCTTTTGTCCAATTGGCGTGACAAATAACTTCAACAATTTTCACTCGATTTACTTCAAATTTGAAATTCATATTCCTAATTACATTTAGCAGAGAAGTACGTATGGAATTTCTGATTAATCGAAAAATTTTCATTTTATGAGCAGTTTATGACGTTTATGAGCAGTGTATGAACGTTTATGAGCAGTTATAACAAAATTTGTTACTAAAAATTCATTTCTTAAGTTCAAATACCCACAACTTTTGAATAAAACAATATTTTTTATATTCCGTACGTACTTCCCTATTTACTCTAATGTAGATTGACGAGAATTTTTGTTTTTTGTTCTGGGTCAAATATTGTGGATGCTAAATGTCACGCCGCGGAGCGCCTAAAAAGAAAGATAACAAAAAAAAATATTAGTAGTCGGCCATTTTGTACATCGAAAAAAATACATATTTTTTCTAACAGCTTGATATGCATACTAAATAGATGTGTAATTAATTTCATGAGTGAATCACTTTTTCATACGAAAAAAAATTGTTGAATTCGCACATGGTTTTGTACCCGTTACTGTGGCCTAAGGCCTTAATAAGTGTACGGCGAAAATTCGATCTTGTCGCCCTGTATCATCCCGGACCGTGCAGAAAATACCGTACACATATCACCTCAGGAATTTCGTATATACGTATGCGATCCCGGGAGTACGTTACGTTCCAGGGCTGATGGAAAAATGCCACGGAACGATCGTCCCGGGCATAGCGCGACAACTTCGCTTATTTATCTACTCGACACTTTATTTCCTAGTTACTCTTGCGGGGCAACGATTAAACGTCGTCGCGCTCAAACATTTTAGTACGAAATTTTCAACGCAGGATATATCATTCTATGTATTTATTTTTTATCTTTATCGTAAGGTTTTTTTTTGTCGAAAAACTCATTTTGGCGAACTATTTAATAATTGATTTTATTAGATTTTTACTGGTGCGGTTTACCCGAAGTTAAAATTCTTTGACATTTTCATATTTTTTATTTTCCCCGATAAGAATACTCAGCAATCATTTATATGACTTACCTCAATTGTTTTCAAAGAAAAAAAAAATGAAAATATTCGAATGCGGCAATGGTGGCGCGTTTTTCCGAAGCTAGAAGAAGTGCATCATTTCGTCGAGCCGTCAGGCGCCGAACGCACCGGGAATTATCGTGCAAGAGATCGGCAAAAGGGCGAAAAAAGGGCATAATTACGTTTCCCCAGTGGGGAATTAGAAAAAAATGTATTTCAATCCGCGGAAGGCGGACATAGAGAGGGGGGAGGGGGTCGCAGGCGCTGGGCTGATTTAGGATGGGGTTGGCACTATTCAGCGGGAGATCGGCTCAGGAAAAGCGTCTTATGAGGCTGCTCGGTCTCCCATGCGCCCGGGAGAGTATCTAATTCCCCGGGCGTTCTTTGATATCCTGCTCCTTTATACGCGCCATTGACAAAGAGAGAGCGAGAGAGAGAGAGAGAGGGAGAGAGAGAGATAGAGAGAGAGAGCGAGAGACAGAGAGGGAGAGAGAGAGAGAAAAGAGGAAGAAAAATCGACAAAGAGTGAGAAAGAGAGAAAGAATATACCTAGTGCTAGGAAAAACGAGAGGCAGAGAGAAAGAGGCAGATAGCGAGGGCGAAATATATATCGCGGGGGTGGCGGGTTTGATCTCCGATTCGTGCACGAGCACGAGAAGAAAAAGCTCGCGGCCCTGCTGTCGGAAAGCACAGTAGCACGACACACATAAACCGAGTACGAACAGACGGATTTGTGAAGAGTGCGTTGCAGTTCATCCTTAAAAACTTTTGTTCGAATAATATTTCGATCAGGGAGGCCGATTCTTCAGACATTTTATCATTTTAGTTAGCATGGGACATCCTATATATGTGTGTGTGTGTGTGTGTGTGTATATATATATATATATATATATATATATATATATATATATATATATATATATATATATATATATATATATATGTATGAGGTATTCCACGTGAATCCGGTGGACTTTTTCCCTGACCCTCGCCAATTCGATTAATTTTTAAAAATCTGATTCCATTGACTCCAAAAGACACCCTGATTTTTTTTATACATTTTTCGAAACAACCCTCAGTTAAAAAAAAAATTCTCCGAAAAAAACGTCCCGATTTGAAAATCTGAAAAAAATCCCAAAAATGCGTGATTATGAGTACAAATTTTCAAGCTATCACCCGCAGTGGAAGTATGATTTTTTATGTGCTTTCTGAGCGATCAACGTTAAAAAAATCCGAAAAATTGACTGCTAACTCTTCAAGGTCCATGATTGTGATTTGGTTATTGAAAAATGGTAAAAAAAATCATTGTGGGTATCAACATTTTTAAGTATGCGCCCGAAGTAAGCGGTTGTTGAATTTTTCGGATTCTTTTAACGTTAATCGCTCAGAAAGTACTGAAAAAATCATACTCCCACTGCGGGTGATAGCTTAAAAATGTTTACATATAATCACGCATTTTTTGGGATTTTTTTTCAGATTTTTAAATCGGGGCGTTTTTTATCGGAGATTTTTTTTAAGGGTTCGTACGAAAAATGTAAAAAACAATCAGGGTGTCTTTTAGAGTCAATGGAATCGGATGAAAAAGAAATCCAATTGGCGGGGGTCAGGGAAAAAGTCCACTGGATTCATGTGGAATACCTCACATACACATTCGAAATTTGAACATTTTTATAAAAGGGAACTAGGGGAAAGAGGAAGGTGCGGGTTAAGATGGATCACAAGCCTAGCTACTGAACAGTGTGTGGCGAGCACAGTGCTCCCGGTGGCGTTTGAAGGGATGGTGGGGAGGTAAATCGGGGTGAAAGTATCAACGCGGCTCGACTTAAAAAATAGCATCGTTTTTTTTGACAACATTATCAAATTTTTTGTAAAATTTACCATCGTTTCAGTTCACTTGAGTTGTCGATATTGATGTCAGACAGGTAAGTAAACACACAATGAAAGTACCAATTATTAATATATCTTAGGCTCTATTAGGTTCCAAATATAATTCTGTTATTAAGATATCTTAGGCTCTGTTAGGCTCTCAATATAATTAATCTATATTAGGCTCTGGGGGCATGAGTCGTGTGTTGGTATTAAGAATGAAACCATTTTTATATGAGATAGATGCCAATAATTTTGTTCCATCATATATTTTGTCCCAACCTAAACGCCGTCCTGCCTCACGTATGGGGTATAAGATGGGAAAAAATTAACGTTTCATTGAAAATGTATATTTTATGTTAACCATCAGAAACGCTGCTTTTGTTTTGTTTTTTAAATTCAAAGATTAAGGGACCATGCCCGTGTAACATTTTTTGAAAAGCGTTTTTTGGTCGCGAAATTCGAATTATTCCGATCGCTACAACCTTTCTTAGAAAAGAGATTCAACCAGCTGCGTGAGACCCGGCGCGGACGGGTGCGTTTTTCTCGAAACGTCGTTTTTTGAAAACCGTGGAAGATTTAAAATGAAGAGTTTCAAGCTATCCGTTTCAAATTTTGCCACATTATTCTTCACGCTATTCCTCAGCATCGTATTTTTTTTAACCGAAAAACTGTCGAAAAATGCTCAATTTGACACTTAAACTTTGAAATGACCACCATTTTGTTAATTTTCATCGAAAAAAATCCTCCGCACGACTCTACAGCTTTTCATACTGATTAATAATCTTTTTGGTTCTTTTCTTTCAGACCATTTTTTGAGGAGTAAGATGCTCCCGTCAGATGCCGTTTTTTAGGCATCATTTTTGCAGTGACTAAAAAAATTATATAGAAAATAAAACTAAAACATTCAAAAATATTTTTATGAACAACATAAGTCGTTTGAATAAAAGAAAAAAAATCGGCTTGATTATCGATTTTTTTATCGTGGGAATTAGCCATTTTCAAGCCAGTCACAGTGGAATGGTCCCTTAATAAATGTTGATTAGTTTGAAAGAATAATTACAGTTCGCTGATTCATATGTATTGTCTTATTTGAACATGACCTAAGCAATCTCATCTCACCCCCACTTCCCTTACGTCGATAAAGTATTCCGTACACAGTAGCTGACGAAAAGAACCGCGCGTACCTTTCTGACGTGACACGGGACGGACACATCGGTCCCTTTGTCACACGAAGCAACACAGAGACGGGGTGCCGCCTTGTGTAAAGGGTGTCTCAAAATGACCTGACATTCCAATTTATTAATAAAATGTATTATTAATTTGAAGAGTGCAAATATTTTTATTTTAACATAAAGTACAAACATGGAGGTTATGTGTGCAACACAATATTCGATAAATGCCATAAACGTCATGGACTTGGAAGACATATTCTGTCAAAAAGATGGCGCAACCTGCCACACTGGGGGCGAAACAATGCAGCTATCGCAGACGAAGATTGGACTTCGCAGACGCCATTGGACCTCTTTCTTTGGGGTTTTCTGAAAAATTGCACTTCCGTACGTACGGAATTTCTGATTAATCGAAGACTTTTCATTTTATGAGCAGTTATAACGAAATTTTTCACTGAAAATTCATTTATTAAGTTCAATTACCTACAACTTTTGAATAAAACGATATTTTTTAAATTCCGTACGTACATGTCTAAGTATTCTAATGTAGATTGACGAGAATTTTTGTTTTTTTGTTCTAGGTAAAAAATTGTGGATGCTAAATGTCACGCCTAAAAAAGAGCGGCTAAAAAAGAAATTTTTCACCGAAAATTCATTTCTTAAGTTCAAATACCTATAACTTTTGAATGAAACAATATTTTTTAAATTCCGTACGTACATGTCTAGGTATTCTAATGTAGATTGACGAGAATTTTTGTTTTTTTGTTCTAGGTCAAAAATTCTAAATGCTAAATGTCACGCCGTGGAGCGCTTAAAAAAAAGATAAAAGAAAATATTAGTGGTCAGCCATTTTGCACATCGAACAATATATATATATATATATATATATATATATATATATATATATATATATATATATATATATATATATATATATTTTCTAAAAGCTTGATATTCGTATCGAATAGATACGAATTTGTGTATTTAATTTTATTACTGAATCACTTTTCCATACGAAAAAAAATTGTTAAATTCGCACATGATTTTGTACCCGTTACTGTGGCCTAACCCCTTAAAATAGAATTTTTCGTACTTATCAAATAAACAATACGTTTTATTAATAAATTAAAATGCCAGGTAATTTTTAAACACCCTATAGATCATTCGAGAGAGTGTATCAGAGGCAGAGATAGAAAGGGAGGAGGGTGAAGACGACAGTCGTCTTCTGTGTGTCCAGCGCGCGTTTTCCATTTCCACTTAGATGAACATCGCCCGCCAGGAGCGCAGTAGTGGTAGGGCGAAAACGTGAATGGGCGACCGTCGCGGTCGCGGGGTTGCTGCTGCTGTTGTTGCTCGTCCGGTGAATGCTTACCATATTCTTGGCTGTGTCGCGAGCCTCAAAGGAATCGTAAACCGCACGCTCGGACACTCGCGCTCCGCGACGCGACCCCTTGGATATGGTCGGCCGGCCCGTTTAATGATGCGGTCTCGAACCCGCGGGCTCTTTCAACGGCGCCTCGTCTGCAACGGTATATCTGGTAATGGAAAAGCCCCTCGTGTACTTTAGTCACATCGATTTGTCGCATTGTGAACACATTCACAATTGTTCACGTTTATTTCATTCAGCGTAAACTTTAGTCATTCAAATTTAAATGGATTAATGAGACGAAAAAGATCTTCGCTTTGTGAATTAATTTTAGTTTGAGTTACTTCAATTTAAGTGGAATCGATAAGTTTAACCTTAAGTTGACACACTTGGTCATTTTCACCCGGACGAATTTGAAATAAAATGCTCACTTTCCCAAAAGTGAAAGATTTCCATAAGTTTTTACAATTCCATTTCATACTTGCCGAATTTTAATTATGCCGACATATTAAGGGGCCTTCTCACTTCAGACGCTAAAATAAGGCTATTTTTATTACTTTTTTTTTGTAGGTTTATATTATAGATATTGATATAAAAGTTGTTACACTTCATGAATACCACTTTCGAAAGAGATAAAAAAAAGTTTTTTTAAATGTATTTATGTAACCCAAAGAAACTTTAAACGCGTTTTTCTCGAAATACCGTTTTTCGATGGCTTGTTGATAAAATCTTCGAAACTACTGAACCGATCCGCAGACATTTTAACCACATATTTTTTACAACTATAGCTATAGCGTATATCAAGGATTTTTTAAATTTTGATATTTATTATTATTTTGCCAAAGACGGTGAAAAGAAACACGTTTTTTGTTGTTTTTTTCGAAAAATGTCCGCCATTTCGTTATTTTTTTATTATTTTGTCATTTTTTTATAAACGATTTTTTAGGACATTTTTTTTACCATTTTCGTTTATAAATAGGGACTTAAATAAATAAAAGACATCTGAAAAAAATGTATTTCGAAAGTGTATTTATTAAGTGTAACAACTTTTATATCAATATCTATAATATAAACGTATCAAAAAAAAATCATAAAAATAGCCTTTTTTAGCGTCTTAAGTGAGAAGACCCCTTAAGAAATGTTTAAAGAGTACCTCAGCTTTTGTTCAATAAAAATCGACCGAAGGGTTGTGAAGGGCAGGTGAATGAAGTACTATCCGGGTCAAATTGACCCAGTGTGTCAAAATCGTGGCCAAATATAAGTGTATCAAGGAAGGGTTAATGGGTCTGTTAGTTTGGACCAAACGAACGGGTCTGCTGGGGCCCGAAAAACATGGTTTTCAATTTTTTTTCTGATGTCAGTATTGCGATGGGAACATTGGGCTTTTACACACAATTTCTACGTAGTCTTGCCAAGCTTGAGTTTTTCTCGTATTGATAAATGTTGATAAACGATGAAGTTATTAATTTCAACAAAGTACCGATGTGCTGCATGGGCAATGGTGCAGGTTGTTGTGGCAACTAAGGTCGTCTCAAAAGAAAAAAGTAAAAATGTACTTTTAATATAATAATAAAAGTTTCGTATGACTGGATACTGTTTTGAAATTTTTAGATTGCGAAAACGGCAAGCCACAGAAAAAAGACGTTTGATTTTCGAGCAAGAAAACAACTTTAATAAGTTGTTATTAAGAAATGGATAAACATATGAAAAAATAATTCGGCCGTATGATAGAAAATTCTACAAACTATGCCCTGCCCGAATTTGCAGTGGAATCGGACGAAAAGAGACGCAAAGTAAAAAACGGAGATCTGGTCCTCCACAAAAATCGCCACAACTCGGCAGAGGCGTAGCCAGGACTTGCTTCATGGGGGGGGGGGGGGGTCGATATGAAGCACTTATTGAATAATTTTTTAAATAACTGTAATCGACGTCAATAATGTCGAAACTGTATGCCGTACCTTTCCTTATCCTGGCACAGCAGCTCTGAGCTCACTTTTTGGAAGTTAAAATGTACACTTTGGTAATTTTAAGAATAAAATAATAAATATTTGGGGACAATCAGTAAAATTTGAACATTCGGGTTGAAATTTTTCCGAATAGACGATTTCGATGTACTGGTTTTTATCATTTTTAGGTACTCATTTATTTAATTTTACAACATTAATTTACTCAGATACATAGGTACGCCTAACGCCATTTGTTAAATTCCTCAGCAAGTGCTGTCGTGTTCCTAATATAACTTTCACAGTTAAATTACCAAACTACTTAGCATTTTATTTACATAAGATTTCACTTATATAAATTGAGCTCATGAAATTAGAGTACTTGTAGAATTGACGGACTTGTTTGTCACTCAAAATATTTATGACATTTTAATTGACTGGTCCACCCTGAGCCTGAATTCTGTAGGTCAGACTGGTCGCGTCACGTGCATATCACGTTGATCCGTGTCATTTACATACAAATCGGCGCCGTACCAAAGCAAGGGTTCGCTCAATTGTCAATGTGAATAAGGGTCCAGACATTGAGAGAAATAAGCTAGGTTTATTTCGCATTTTTGGAAAACGTACTTGGCAGATTTGCATAACATTTTGGAAGGGTCTCATTTCCACAATGTTTATCTCTACAACGCTGCAAGTCCGTTTTTCGATTTTACAATGACTTATCTCTTATCTGTACAAACCGGAAGTCCACCAACCTTTCAAGAGTCTCAAGTTTTCAATACTGAACCTCTACAACGATCTACCCTTATGATTATCCCTACAACGTATTTATTCGAATTTGTATCAACTACACAATGAGGGATTTGCAATATGCATTGATTCTACAATGTATCAATTCTACAAGAACTTTGAGTACTCAACGTTCAACTGGGCAATATCCTTGTTAACTCTACAACAGCTGGTATATCAGGTGTATCAATTAAAGTAGAGATATATTAGCCCATTAACGCCCAAGCGATAATGTTTGAACACTTGAGAGAAAAAGGCTGTTCTTGCAGTCTACAGCAGAAATAATATCACTCTATAGGCAAAATCGCTCGTTCTTCCGATGTATGGCAGTATCTTTGTTTTGTAACCCTTCCTAAGGACTGAAAAAAGGGTTTTACCTTGAAAATCGGGGTAAAATCAAAACATTCATGGTTTTTCAGCGCTAGGTACGTAGTAAAAGCATTCCCCTATTTCACTCACTCTGCTCAATAGTGGTTGATTTCATGTTATTGAAAAAAAAATTGAGCTCGATTTTCTCAATCCGGCAACATTCGTCGATAAAAGTAATGTATTCATTTGCATTTTGCCTGCTATTAAATAACCTCATAAATAAACAAATATATTAATGCATGAATGAATAAATAAAGAACATTTTTGTTTTTTTCATTCGCATTTTACGTGTAATTCGGCAATGTGTCAAAACGTAGATGATCCGATTACCCGGACAGAGACGAAGCACATACCAATACCTCCACAATGGATTCGCGTATCATTCCATATTCCATTCCGTATTCGACCACAAAGAATGCGATCCCGACCCGCAATTCACGCAGATGGCACATTCAAAGTGAGGTGACATTTTAAAGTTCAGGATCTAGATATAATTATATAATTTAATAATTATCTGCTAATTCTTAGATTGTCCCAAACCGACCGCGTGCATGGCAACTACTTGTGTTTCAGATCCGTCGAGTGGATAGGGTGGGTTCCTCAAAAAATTTAAAAAGTTTGTTATGTCCGTCTAAGTTCTACACTAATTATAACTTGCTATTTTCCTACATGACAATGTATATACAAATTGGGGAAAAGATTTTCGAAATAGCAGCTAACCTACAAGTGAATCTAGAATGCATTGTCTGTGATTTCGAGCCTGCGTTGATAGCATCAATTCGAGAGTGCTGTCCAACTACGCGTGTGCAAGGCTACTGGTTCCACTTCACCCAGGTAACAGTTGCACCATGCTGTCGATATAAAATTAACATTCAATTTTGTAGGTAGGCTATTTTCCGAAAGTGGTGAAGGATGGAGGGGGGGGGGGGGGGGGGGTCATGCACCCAAAGACGTTCTATGGATGGCAACGAGTCTCGCGCTTGTTCGGGAGAATCGTTTTGATGAAGCGAGGCGGGTCATTCGCAAAGCTGCGGATTTAATAGCGGATCAGTATCCATTCATTGATGGATTTATGAGATACCTGCAGTGACAGTGGGTGCTGAGGGCAGAAATTGCTTCAGTGTGGGATACGCCAATTCGAGCCAACAATGTCGCTGAAAGTTTTCACCCACATATTGCTGTTCGATTAGGGGGTGCCCGAAGCAACTTATGGAGTTTTTCAGGTATACTTAGGCACGAGATGGTGAACTTCGGATACTTTTCAAATCGATCGCTGATTCGAAAAATGCAAGTAACGAATGCGATATTTATCACTTTCAGATATGCTGCAAAAACTGATTGCTTCAACGGACGTGAACTGGCATCGGCTTGCCAACGGTCATCGGCTGAGACGCCATAAGGGTACTCGACAAAACCTTGAGGATGCAAGAATTCTTGCTGCCCAACAAAATATTGACTCCGGATGGTCAGTTAAAATAAATGTGCGCCGTCCTATATTGCCGGATTCATACCTGTCACCAGTTTAATAAACGCTTTCCTATATCGTGCTTTATAGATATCCCATGTTCGATTTCTTGATCACCGTTGTGGAGCCTCAACGTCGCCATACAATGGAGGATAACGATGAGACCGAAAATCGTGAGTTTTCTTCCATTTAGTAAGCAATTCTCTAATTACAGATTATTATCCATTGGCAGATTTTCAAAATCCGGAAATGGAGTTGGCAGCCGAACCAGAACGATCACCAGTGCGACAGGTGACACCAGTAACATCCAACGGCAGCAGCAATGCGACCAGCAACGCCACCATCGTATCAAGCGACACCACCAATGCGGCCAGAGACGCAACCATCGCATTCAGCGACACCACGCTCTTATTACGAGCTCGGCGTTGCTCCCACGGTACCTGACTGTAGGGTAACAACTTGCCGGGGTTGTTACGAGGCTGCTTCAACAATCGCATTCATACCTTGTGGGCACCTTTGCATGTGTGAAAGGTGTCTCATAAGGATAAATGATATTTACGAGGAAGAGCGGGGTGAACGCCTCCAAGCAAACATCGTTGATGTAGATGACACGTTCAACCCAATCCGAACGTGTCCACTCTGCCACATGGCGTATTATAATACGCTGAAAGGCTATTATTAATGATAGAATAATATATTTAATAAGTGATGTATAAATAATCATTGTATATTCTGAAACTTAGCTTATTGATAGATATTTGATGACAGGGCGAGACATTAATTTCTCCGAACTTTATCGGATACAAAAATAAAAAGATTTAATAAATAATGATTTGTTTCGTATTTACTTCTATTACACCTTGTCTTTTTATTTGGTTTAATGGGTTAACTTATATCTTGAATATAAGTTAACCCATTAAAGCCCAAGCGTGATACGCAAGTGATACGCAGCAGCTGTATCACCCCTGGAATTCACCCCTACTTCACCCCTGGGAAGGGGTTGAATTTTCTGCCATTTCGCTGTATGTGCCAAATTCGTGATTTTTATACCAAAATGAGTACAACGTTTTTTAGCGATTAAAAATATGTTTTCATACATTAGTCCACGAATGTTTTGACTTTACCCCGCTTTTCAAGTTAAAACCCCTCTTTCGCCCGTTAGAAAGGGTCACAAGTCAAAGATAATGCCATAAATCGGAAGAAAGGGCGATTTTGTCTATAGGGTGATATTAGTTCTCCTGTAAACTGCAAAAAAACAGCCTTTTTCTCTCAAGTGTTCAAACATAGTCGCTTGGGCGTTAATGGGCTAATATATCTCTTCTTCAATTGATCCACCTGATATACCAGCTGTTGTAGAGCTAACAAGAATATTGCCCAGTTGCATATTGCATATTGCAAATCCCTCATTGTGTAGTTGATACAAATCCGAATAAATACGTTGTACGGGTAGATCGTTGTAGAGGTTCAATATTGCAAACATGCGACTCTTGTACAGTTGGTGGATTTCCGGTTTGTACAGATGAGAGATAAGACATTGTAAAGTTGAAAAACGGACTTGCAGCGTTGTAGAGATAAACAAAGTGGAATCTCTACACACATCTTTGTTACCAATTAAAATGAAGTCCCGAAGCTATAAAACTATGCAACAAAAATGGTATTTTTACAATTTCAAGCTCTCGCAGACCCCTAACATTAAAAACCCTTTATATCTAATATTAATAATATGTAAGATCTTTCTAATATTCAATAAATACGTAAACTATGTTTTGCATTTACGTGCAAATATCTGCGTATATTTATATCGATGAGTACATAAAGAAGATTCAATGCAACGAAATTCCATCAATGTGTGGGAGGTTAGAACCTGCGAGGAAGAGACATTCTCGCAACGATTTGGAATTCGGTGTATCATCGTGTGCCGCGCGCGTGTATATAGTACAGCAATTACGGCAGAGCTGGCGCCAAAAATATCGATCACGCGGAACGGAATGTTTCATCTCATAGCTGAGGTAGTTAGTTGGGGGCATTTAATATGCCGCGATTGAAGTGCGAACTACCGTTTCCCCGGTGCTATGGACATTTAGTTCTCCCAGCATACTCTCCATTCGCTCCTTCTCTTTCCCCCCCTCTCTCTCTCTCTCTTCGTAATAATGTATCTGTTTTATGTAGCAAGTCATGTGGCAAATCCTCTCCCTCCGCCTATCCCATGCGACTACTTTTCGTGCAAAATAGTTTGAATGACGATTTTCGAAGCGTTCGGTGCAATTTTGGAATGGCAATGTTCTTCCTTGTGGCTTTCTAATTTGTGTAAAAATAATAATATCGAGATTGTTGCAAAAGAGCTTTCCTCTCTATCGTCTCTCTCTCTCTCTTTGGAAAAGTGCGTTTTCTGTAAAGTTAAAGAAGACCGATTCCTATGAAGTCTAATGAATACTTGTATAATCCACATGACTAGAAGAAGACAAATTTAGCCGGGCAATGGTCGAAGCTGATGGAACTGTAAAATGGAAAAAGGACACAAACGAGTACCGATGCCTGGTGTGCAGCGAACTTCACATATAACTACAAACAGAAGACTGCATTAAATGCGATGCTTGTGAGATGTGGGCTCATGAAGCTTACGCTTCTTATGCCGGCAGAGGGTCCTTTTACTGCGACATGTGACAAGAATAATTACGTCAATTTTGATTTTACCCTAGGATAAGTGTGATTCTTGACCATAATAATTTATAGGCTGAATTTATGGTTGTGATATATGTATAAAAGAAAAACTGTTGATTATAAGTAAATACTATAGGATATCTAGTTGTTAAGGGGGGGGGGGGTTAATTCGCTATAAAAAAGCACATTTACGATGTGCGATATTTTTTTTTTGACACAGTCAATGTATATTTATTTACGTAATTAGTATATAATAAAAGCACATGTGGAGAATATTCTGTGAAATTTTCATTAATAATTATGCGAAAATGAGCCATTGACAGCAAATCTTCGCAGACGCCTAAAAATAAGTTACATTGCGGAAAATCGCAATATATCATCTGAAATAAAAATCCAAAAAGATTTTATTAGTTGATAAGTTCCTCAAGGTAACGCTGTTGGGTTTTTCATATTAATTTCTTAATTTTTGGTTACAGTTAGAAGTGAAAATAGCGATTTTTCATTTTAAAAATCCGAAATTTTGTTATAGTAAAATAAATTAAAATGAAAAAAAAAAAATGTTCAACTAGCCAGCGTCACCTCGTAATTTATGTGTAGATAGCGTGTGCAAAATTTCAAAAGGATCGTTGAAGTAGATTTTGAGCTAGAGAGTTCACCGACTTTAAAATGCTAAGTGTGAGAAAAACGCGTTTAAAAGTTTTCTACACTAGAAAATCCAAAATTAAACATCAATAAACGAGTGTTTTTTTTCATATACTTACACAGAATCATCGATGCCAGGACCATAAAGCTCATATGACAGAATAAAAAAAATAACAAAAAGACCTTACCCCCCCCCCCCCCCTAAGGTTGATTGATCTCATTATTTTAATCACTAGCCGCTTTAGGCACGCCGACAGGCAAAACTGTTTTTTTTTCGCAGGGTTTAGTTTTCGGCTTCCTTATTGTTGTTAATGAAGATTTTTAAAAAGTTTGTGACTGATTTATTAAAGTTCGATAAATAACGAACTGTAATTGTTCAAATATATGATTAAACCTGTTTTTTTTGCCTCCAGCCTTAGCTCGCCCGTTTTGGGCTAGTCTCCACTATTTACTGAAGAGCTTGCTTGCAAATGCCGAAAAATCGCATTTTCTCCGTCCACTTGGCGCAGGTAAGTGTGAGTCAAACAAAGTCCAGTCAAATTCTGGAAGCGTTTATTTTCCACATACCAAAGTGCGGTGAAGGGCACAAAAAATCGCCAACTTCGCTCAAACGGACAGAGCGACGGACGACATTTCCAAAAGTTATGGAATCGTCTGAGCGTAGTATTCCAGCCTTGCGAGCTTAAGGTAGTACTAGCGGATTGACTAGTCAACAGAAAATCTATGAATTGTCGAATCTAAGAAAAGCAAAATATAATGTATTTGAGTATAATAATAAACATGATACAGAAAATAATGATTTGAGAAGTGCATGTGATAACTGTTTGTATTATAGTTTGGTAAGTGAAGTAAAATCGCAATCAGATTTGACTTCAGTTGTCACAGGCCGCCATTTCATAATTCTGGCAATATCCGTGGCAACGCTGTATTCAGGTGCTTTCGATACATGTCAAGCATGTGTTTGTTTACCGTATGTTTAATCGTGTGTTGTAGTGTATGTGTAATGTGCATGTTGTAACAAGAGAGATGGCAGACGCGGCTAGCGAGCGCAAAAATGAGTCGATTGAATCGATTATATCTGCTCGAAATGTCCCGTAACCTATATTTTTTATGGAACATACGTGACCGTGACAGTTTTCTTGTTATTCGTCGCTTTTCGCATGGCTCTGATCTAACCGGGAACTATTATTATTTCCATTCGAAAGTTCGATCCGCATGGATTCCCTATATGGTGCGGATTAAATGCGTTGATTTCGTGAATTAATGACTATTGTATTCGTAACGTCATGTTTGTCTATACTACAGCATACAAAAAAATCATTTTTTTTTGTAATGCGGAGTTTCGTGCACGTACTACCTTAATTTGCTCCTGAAACAAGATGAAAAACAGACGAATTTACAGACAGACCCTACGACTTTGTGATATCGATAAGATACATACGTGTACACGCGACAAGGGCGGGTCTGTTGCATAGGCGAGTCGGTATACAGCTCACAATAGTAAGGAACCCGGTCACGACGGTCTCGCGTAAACTCGTGCAGGTGCTTGTGTACTATGTATGCATGATCAACGATTTCGAGTAGTAAACGCGCGGGTCTTGCGCTGCTTCCTTTGCGGCAATACTTCCCCCGGTCCCTCTAGTCGCATACTCAACGGTACCCTCAACGTCTCGAGTTCCCCATCCCGCGATTCAACTTCCTCCTCATCCTCCACCTCCTCTTCGTCCTTCACCGACGCGCAAACCGGCCTCGCTCCTCCTTTCACCCGGAGCTCATCGCGCCCTTTCTCACGTTTAACGCGCCCTACACACACCCCTCGTACCGCCAATTCCGAGCACTTGTTGCATGCCATCGCCACGTAATGAGCCTCGTACCCAGCAGTAGTACCGAATTTCACGGCCATGTATATATATATATATATATATATATTGTAGAGTTTAATAACCGATGCGTAGCATCGTTAAACGAAATTGTATCAAAACCTGGGCCGAATTTCTCATCTCTTTTTCCCACTCCATTTTAATGAATCAAAAAATTTAAAAATAAAGAAAATATATGTATATTTATTTTTTTATCTTGTTGGATAAATATATTTTATTTGTTTCTATTTTATCTCCTAAGTTTCAACGTACAACCTCCGGGTTTTTACCCTTTACCCTTCCCAATTGAACAACAAAAAACCAATTGAAAAAATTCCAATAAATTCCCAAACAAAGTTTCAGCATAAGAAATCATTTCGGACCTTTTGTTATTCCAACAAACTTGCGGTCACGTTTTTGATGACTTTGGATAATTGCACAATTATATTTAAATGATATAGTTCATTACTCTAACATAATTCTGCAATTATCCAAAGTGATCGTATATTTGGCCATTATTCAAAATGATCGAATAAAAAAATTTTTAAATAAAGAAAATATATGTATATTTATTTATTTATCTTGTTGGATAAATATATTTTATTTGTTTCTATTTTATCTCCTAAGTTTCAACGTATACCCTCCGGGTTTTTACCTTTTACCCTTCCCAATTGAACGACAATAAACCAATTGAAAAATTTCCAATAAATTCCAAAACAAAGTTTCAGCATAAAAAATCATTTCGGACCTTTTGTTATTCCAACAACTTGCGGTCACGTTTTCGATCACTTTGGATAATTGCACAATTATATTTAAATGATATAATTCATTACTCTAACATAATTCTGCAATTATCCAAAGTGATCGTATTTGGCCATTATTCAAAGTGATCGAATACTTTTGAGGGGTCTTCTCACTTTAGACGCTAAAAAAGGCTATTTTCATGCATTTTTTTATAGGTTTATAATATAGATGTTGATATACAAGTTGTTACACTTAATAAATACGCTTTCGAAATACATTTATAAAAAAATGTTTATGTATCTATGCAACCCAAACAAACTTTAAGGGGCCATACCAGTGTGACACTTTCAAATAATCAATTTTTTTGCTTTTTTCGACAGTTCATACGTTTAAGAATATGAAATGAGATTTTTCAAATTTGCCGATATTGTAACTCAAAGAGCAATTATCCGATTGACTTGAAATTTGAACTGAGTACTCTTGAATATATTTACTTTACGATGACGTAGGATATTTTTTATTGAATGAAAATTGACGATTTAGCATTGAACAAAACTACCATTTTATAAGCAAGAAAACAGACTTTTTTTTTATTACTACGCCATTTTGTTAGATTTTGTTTTTTTTTTCGAAAATCCTACGTCATTGTACAGGAAATACCTTCCAGTCTAACGACATTTTTTTCCTTTTTCGGTTTCAGCTACTCAATCGGCCGGAATCATGCAGTGGAGGAACTTTTTTTTGGCCCCTCCGAAGGCAGCGCATAAATCACTTGGATCTCAATATTTTTGTACGAAAAAATTATGTAATATAGGTCAAATATAGCCAAATATATTCTTAATTTTCCGAAACATTTAATTGAGTACTTTTCTTCCATAAAATTCCCGAAAATCACTCAAATTTTCAGCGTTCACACTGGTATAGCCCCTTAAACGCGTTTTTTTCTCGAAACAACGTTTTTCGACGGTTTGTTGATAAAATTTCCGAAACTGCTGAATCGATCCCTACAAAATTTTAAGCACATATTCTTTACAACTATATCTATATCGCATATCAAGGATTTTTTTAAATTTTGATATTTACTTTTTTGGCCAAAAACGGTGAAAAAAAAACGTTTTTTTTTTGTTTTTTCGATAAATGTCCGCCATTTTGTTATTTTTGCATATATCAAAAATCGTATGATAAGCGCTATAGCCATTAACATACTGAATCTAAAACCGTATGATTTTTTCATTTCGGACGATTCATCTCCGAGATTTCATCAACAGCCTACAATTTTTTTAGGAAATTATTTAACTATCATTTTCATCTATAAATAGTGACCTAAATAAATGATTTTATTTTTTAATTTTTTTTCGCAAGTATATTTATTAGGTGTAAGAACTTTCAATCAATATCTATAATATAAACCTCAAACAAATTCATGAAAATAGCCTTTTTAGCGTCTAAAGTGTCTAAACCTTAACCGGTACTGTATATCGATGAATCATCATATCGAATCAACAGAACAATTATTCGATCGCGAACGCATACGAGCGAATTTAATCCGAAGGTCGAGAAAAAAGGGACGAAATAGGGGGGATGTCAACGGGGTGTGCAACGTGACACGATTAGAGTCGACGCTCGTATACTCGGCCTGGACATACACGCACGCTACACTCGTGCGCACCGGAGAAACGGACGAGTCTTACATCATTACAAGACGTGTGTACGCGAGAACTTAACGTGTTCATAACGCGATATTCCTATTATAATAGGGGAGGAAGGAAGGTAGGTAGGTAGGTACAGGTATCGTACTGGCCCGCACACGTCGATGGCAATTATTCTCGTGAGCTTATATGGCGACACGCACAATGCGGTTCGACCGAACGGGTTGACACAGTACTTCAGTAAATATATATATGTGTGTGTGTGTGTGTGTGTGTGTGTGTGTGTGTGTGTGTGTGTGTGTGTGTGTGTGTGTGTGTGTGTGTGTGTTTGTGTGTGTGTGTGTACATACATATATATATAGTGCAATTTTAATATATTTATATATTTGATCAGATTGGTGAAAAGTGTGCGTGATAAAATTATTAACGTAAATACCAAAGTGCATGTTGTGCCTCCCGAGATCCGTATCGATTGACATACAATCTGGGTTGCATTTACTCTACGGCTACATATGGACACACATGCAGTCACATCGATATTATAAAAATGTACATATGTATGTGTATATATATATGACTCGTTATCGCTCGAAAGAGATTTTTAATTGCCTTTCCCCATAAGTTTTTCTTTGCTCCTTTCCTTCGCGCTTTCCTTCCCATTCTCGTTATTCCGTTTTTGCCTCACTTCTTCCTCTTCTTTTTCCTTTTGTTCTGTGGCACGCGGTCCCGTTTCACTGACTCGCGACTAATGAGCGATTCATTTGCATACGTCTACGCGAATATACAAATGGAGATTCAAAAAAAAATCTCGAGTTTTTCTGCAACATAGTTAAAAAAAAAAATTCCTTTTGTCTATGTACTTTCCTGTTGGGAGTTTTTTTTCATAAGCTATTGGGAGTCATTTAGACTGGTAGGGTAAGTCCGCGGGAGATGGCCCTACTAACTTTGAGGACCTATTGTCGAGAAACCATGATGAATAAATTAACGGTTTTGATTGCAAATGAAACTTCAATTGTATTTATTATCAAGCCTTAATAATAATCACCCTCGAAATCAACAAATGTAGTCACATCAACCATTAAGGGGCCAGTCCACTTTTGAGGCACGAAAAAAGGCTATTTTCGCGATTTTTTTGAGGATTTTATAAAATATATGAATATAAAAGTTGTTGGGCTTGATAAATAAAGTCTTGAAATACATTTAAAAAAATTTTAATTCATTTTTAAGTACAAAAATTATAATTTAACGTAACGTCTCAAAATAAGGTGGGCTTGGTAGCTCCTTCACAACTCGGCAACGGCTTGTCTGAAACAGAAAAATCAAAATCCATTAGATTCAGTATGACACCAGCTACAAAATGACCCTCGGATATGAAGTTTTATCAAAAAATAAAAAAATGGCAGATGAAAAACGAAAAAAGTAATAAAAAACGCGTTTCTTCGCAGTTTTTCGGGAAAAAAGAACGAAAAAATAAAAATTTCAAAACCATCGAGGGCCGTCTTGTTGCGAATCATGTTTACAATATGTGGTTCAAATTTCAAGAGAATCGGTTTATTAGTTTTAGAGATACGATGGAACTAGCTTTTGAAAACGCTGTTTCGAGAAAAACGCGTTTGAAGTTTATACTATGAAAAACTCTTACCTAAACTCAATCGGCAATTCCTGCACCGTACAAAATCCCTTCTGATTGCTCATCATCGTCGATTTCTTCAAGTCTTGCTTGCTTTCGATTTTTGGAAATTTTCAAAGTGGACTGGCCCTTTAAACAAAAATGACGATTGGCTATCTCTCCCAGAGTGTCAGGGTGTGATGGCCATAGGGGTCGGTGGGAAGTCCTCTTTTCTCCTTTTCCCTTGCCTTTATGATCTTTCAACGCCTTTTTTACTGCCGCAGTTGGAGCACATGTCTTCATACTCCGTACAATTTTCACGCTTCCAGAGCTTACAAATGTTACATTGCAGCCAGTCATCGACGAGTTGTGTCTTATAATAGTTATCGCCGCAGCCTCTGCAGTTGTCTTTCTCTTTTTCTTCGTTCCCACTTTCAGCGATATCGCAGAGGACCATGGGAATTTCTTCGCAACTGCTGTCTGAGATCCTACGAATGACTTTACGTTTCCTAACAGTCTTGTTTTCCTTAGGTCTGTCAGTCTTTCTTTCTTGTTTTATCATCTTCGGTCTCTAGACGTCTTTTCCTTTTCTGCCTTTTCTTCTGCTTTTATTTTCCAACATTTTGGATTTAACATATTCTGAAAACAGTACTAAAGATATTATGGCCATCTCCTCCGGAAAAAAAATGAGGCCACCTATCCCGATTGTCCGGGAGGCCATATGAATTAATAGAAAGAAACGCCTCATTTTTAGGTCAGAATACGTGAAACGATAATTACTTCACAATAAATGAGAAACAAGCAAATTTTTCAAAAACTTTTTGTAACCACTTAATATGACAACCTCTTATCTTATGTTGGACGTGTAATAAAAAAAGAAAGTAGTTTCTTCTGAAACTTAGTTTTTTCTGCAAAAAAGATTCTTCAGACATTTTTTGCCAGCCACGAAACGAAACGAACTAGATTGTTATTAAGGGGCTATACCAGTGTGAACGCTGAAAATTTGGGTGAGTTTCGGGA
>OY723395.1:32934552-32994552 GCA_963210295.1 Ophion ellenae
CCCCTCAAATTTTCTGAATTTGAGAAAATTTTGAGGAGCAGACAGCTCTTCGTCTATCTATTTGACGTCGTTTGGCAAATTTTCGACGGGATCTCAAGAGCCGTTTCAGAGATTTTTGGGTATCTATAATTGTTCTACCATACCGACCGCGATGAGGTGTCATTCCGTCTTAAGGGCATATAAGAAGCAAAATCAATAATGCTAGTATATAGCCAGATAATATAGCTATAATTAAAGTTCATTACCAAACAGATAGGGTATAATATGACGTCACCCTAACCGATTTTCACAAAAAAGTCCCAATTGACCCCAGCCTACCCTACTGTCCTGCACTTTTACAAAGAATTTTTCAGGCAAAACGTATTTCTTCTACGTTGTATCTTGCGTTCCATGAACGTGAGGAAAACCCAAATTTTCAAAATAATGTGAATTCTCATTCAAACGGAACAAAGTACGTTGTATTTTGTAGTCTTCCCTGTTTTAAGGCCTTATATACGCGGAAAATTTCAAAATTTTTCTTTTTTTTTCAATTATTTTTTATTCCATTAGCCTGAACGGTTTGGGCCTGAATTCTATTTCGGGTATACATACATATGTACATATATCTATATATATATATGCAATTTCGAAAAAACCGTTCCATTAGCCTGAATATTTTAATTTACAGAATTGAAACATTCTGTAAGACTATTATATGAGGTAAGATTGCATTTATAATAGATACCGCGCGGCGCGCCCGACCCCGAGCTTCAAAGCCGTTTTTTCACGATTCACTTTTTCGAACCTTGTGAAAGTTCTAACTCTTGAACGTAGGTTCAGATCGCTTTGAAATTTTTACAGCATATTCTTAGTATCATCACCTATCGTGTGAAGCACAGAAACAAAAATTGCAATGACACAAAAAAATATAAAAAATAAAATACCGACAGAAAATTGAGTAAAAGATGTTAAGTTTCTAATTTTTATTATAATATTTTTGAAAAATAATATTGTTGCTTCACACTGAAGATACATTCATTATGCAATTATAAATATGTACATTTTTGTTCAGACACCCACATCGATGCCGAGAACTTTCACCATCAGCGCGCGCGCAAAGAAAATGCATTGCTTTATTATGTTATATCTCCGCCATTTGTTAATATTTCTGATTTTTTTACATATACTTAACCATGTGCATAAACGATCTAAAAAAAATGTTGTCAACATATGCGTCATTTTTTTCAACCGCGTCTACAAAAGTACTTTCGAAAATCGGCGAAATCGCGTATATAAGGCCTTAGTAACGTGCTACTCGTAACCGGCATCATTTCAGTAGCATTAATTTCCAACGATCGATGTCAGTAAGTCAGTAATGTACGTTGCTGAGTTTTTCTTGCCTATGAGATGCCGGTCAGCGACAATAGCGTTGGCGCACAGCATGCTGCAACTGAAAAGGTACCCTTGTCTCAGCCGCCTCTTCTCGTACCGTCCCTCCGCCCTTGTCGTAAATTTCGTCCTAGAATTGCGCGTGCGACGACGCGTTTACGCCGAGTCACGCACTCTCGTGCTTATTATTATCACGTGGAATAAGGGAGAGAGAGAGAGAAGGGTGAAATCGTGCGCCAGCGCAGGGCCGCGAAACTGTACAGGCGCGTTGGCCAGGACGAACAGGCGAAACAGCGTATCGCGTTTAATGGCCGAGATAAATCTGCGAAGCCTCGCAAGGGCCGACCTTTGAACTCTCTTCTCGCTGCCCGGAGCCTCGTTCTGTGGCTCTCTCTCTCCCCTCCCGAGGATATGAGGCTGATATGCTCGGTGGATGCGTAATATCGTGATAATAATGTCCACGGTTATTATCACACGTACACACACACGCGTGGATTTCCTCAGGTTCCGCAAGCCTCTCGGCGAGCCCTCCGGTCCCAATTTTTTCCAACGTTAATTAAAAAAAGAGGCAAAAAGATGGGGAAAACAAAGAACGATGAATAGTCGCGAATAGGAAGAGCGCGCATAAATTATTTGCCAGCTTTAATGGCTGATACACCGTGCGTATATGACCACCAGCCGAGTACACTCCACCGTGAGCGCGTCTCATTAAGCGAGTATTAATCTCGTATAACAAACAATAATTTTGTGCCATTAACGAATGTACTTTGCTGCAATGCGCAAAGGTTGCATTTGTGCCTTGAAACTCCATGCGTGCATGATATGCGATATGTACCGAGGATAATGGATTCGGTTGATTTAGAGCCGGTTATTCAAAGTCACGGACGAGTTTCGATGGAATGGAACTTTGGCACGGTAATCGAGCTATTTCAATGTTTTTTACGGCCGCTGGAGACGTGACTTTTCTTTTCAAACGGAATTTGTAATCGGCCGCAAAGCCGGAAACATTAGATTTCGAGAATTAACGAAATGGTTTATCAGCGGCTGAGATACGACGTTGAAGCTTACATCGTTGGAATGCAACGATATTTTTTCCCATTTTTTATTTCTCTATTTTTATCATTATCCAAAAGCTTTTTTTGCAAATTGAGGTCGTAAATTTATAATAAGAAAACGTTGAAACGTTCGAACGATTTGCGCAGCCAAAATCGACCAAAAATAATTAATTTTCGTTGCAATCCAACGATGCAAACTTCAATGTCATGCTGAGATATGGCCAATTGTAAAATGTATATTTTGGAGTTTTTACGAAACTAGCCGGTTGGTGCGCAGAATTAAAATTTTCGATTTTTGGATATCCAAAGTTTCTAGCAGATACAAAATGCATCGCTGATTTCGAAAATTACTTATTTTATGTCTAAGCTCAATTTTCGGCCCAATGCGGAAAAAATATTAACTTCCCGTGTCCAAAGTTACAATACATTATAGTAGAACAGATATGTGGAGCACACATCCGCGTTTTTCCTAGAGATTTGCACGCGCGCACAAGTGCGGAGCTTTTTCTCTCGGGAACTCAAACGCCACGATGAACGAGAACCATCTCTTGATGTTTTTTTCCCCTCGTGAGGAGCTTTTTTTTCCTCGCTCACGCTGCTCATCCACGCGATCGAGTCAAATGCAAACGTAATAACAGAGGAAAGTTTAATTTTAACGAGGGCAACCAATATATAATGGCGGCTCGAATTTAGACTGATTATCCACAGCACGGTCCAACTTTGAGTATTTTTCTCCGGTGGGCAGTTTTTAAAAAACGATTGCCAAAAGACGTTTTCCAGGTGCGTGTACTTTCGAACCGCAGAGAGACCTCCAGAAACATTACGAGTCGCCAGTCGCGAGTTGGTTGTAAGAATGAACGCAAGAGAAAGAGAGAGAGAGAGAGAGAGAGAGAGAGAGAGAGAGAGAGAGAGAGAGAGAGAGAGAGAGAGAGAGAGAGAACGAAAGAAAGAGATAGCGCAATGCTATTGGTGCAAAACGTCTTCCTCGTTTGCTTTCTATATAATCGCTGCTGCATGACCAACATTTTTAACCAGAAATGATTTCCAACAGCGCGACTCAATAGTCAGTGTTTTTCTCCAGAAATTCAGCTCTTCAAGCAGTTCCGCTTTTGTCGTTTCGTTCCGCGATCTTTTTATATTTTTTTTCCTTTTAGGGGGCGTCCATTAATTACGCGAGGCGTTTAGGGGGGGGGGGGGGGTCGACCGAAATCTCACCCAATCTCACGTGGGGGAGAGGGGGGCTTCGGCAAATATCACGTAATTTTAGTAATTTTAGTAATTTTAGTAATCACGTAATTTTTATCACGTAGGGAGAGTCTCCCTACTACTTTACATGGTGGAGTAAATGGTACTCCAAGCACAGTTACTTCTACTACAATTTATTTTCCGTGAACGTATGCAAAAATCTCACGTGGGATTAGGGGAGGGGGGAGGGGGTCGAGCAAAATCTCACGACACCTCACCAGGGGGATAGGGGGGGGGGGGGGGGTCGAAAAATCGCCAAAATCACCTCACGTAATTAATGGATGCCCCCTTATATTGTCGATTTTGTTTCGTTTATTCATATTCCTTATCATTTGTGTGAGAATGGGCCGACAAAAATACTCAAAGCTCGCAAATTTTGCATACAAACACCAAAAGAAAATTAACAAGTTTATCAAAGTGAAATAAAATACTATTGGTGCCAATGATTCAATTACTGTTAAAAGAAAGATCCATTTTTGACCAGATTAAACGTTGGATTAAGTTACACATATCGCAGTCAATTAATACAATAAAATATGATAAAATAAATAATAAAAACAAATGAATAATGAAATCAATAATAAAATAAAATAAAACCGCAACAAGTGAATGAATTTATTCAACTCAAATAAAATTGAACCTGCGTAGAATTCTTTCCAATCGAGTCGCAGGCTATCCGCGGAATCTTTTGTAATAAAATTCGATGTTTTGTTTTTTAAACAGTTTTTTTTTCAACCTACTCAAACTATTTTGCAGCGAAGTGGAATTGTTATTTTATCTCTATTAATTTCATAATTGAGCATAATTATTATGAGGAATAATGAATATTTTCTGCTATAGATAAAGAAGTTATTTTTAAAGAACTTTTTTAGAGCAAAACAATAATTATTCGTAAAATGCCAAGTGTTTGGGGGAACAAAGTTCTGGCTCGTGCTGCACTTTGGTTGGGAACCGAACGAATCGATTTTTCGCGACGTTTGCTGAATCACTATCTCCGACTGCTCGAAGCCGCGAGCCCCGAACGTGTGGGCGCCTGTGAGATAGAGTCGACATGGTCTTCGACGCACAATCTTTGTGCGCGCACCAAGCGACACGAGGATTGCTCGACTTTTCCCTGATATTTTTTCTTCTCGTATGTGTGAGCGTATTTCTTTTTCTTTTCATTTTGTTTATCGATGTTTTTTTCCACGTTAAAAGTCGCGTCGAACAGACATGTGGGAGGCGTGGGAGTAGCAAGGGAGCGATCTCTCGGTTCTCGTACGCGCGTGATCGCTAGCACACCTTGATTTTTAATGTGCGAAGAACGCACCCGATTTGCCGGCTGTGGAATCGTCGCGCCTTTCCAGCTTTTGTCTTCAAGAGAGAGAGAGAGAGAGAGCGCGCGAGAAAAAAAGTGCATGAGAGCGAGAGAGAGAGAAGGGAAAGGGAGGTAACGCGACAGAGGCAGAGGGGACAATGGTCGTTGCAGCCTGCTTAAAATACTTTACAAACGAAAAAGTATATTTCTGTTTATTTTGTATAATAGTTTTCTGCCTTTTGAGAGCCTATATTTGACTACAAATGATATTTCATGCCTTGCGATTTTATTTTATTTTTCCAACGTATTGATTTTATAATACGTATAATTAATACGTTTTTTTTTCGTATCAAATTCTCCCGAAAAAAATTACCTTTTTAATTTCATCCCGATGTCTACTTGCCAATTCTGCAAATGAAACAAGCCTCATGGAGGTTGATTTCTTAATAAAGTTAACTTCTTATCGCACCAATCTTAAATAAATTTGAAAAACCTCGAATATTTCGGTATAAAGCGTAGGTATAATCCAAACGAAGGTCAAAATGCTAACGTAAAAATAGGGCTGCTTTCTTGAATTGATAAAATGCTGATTTATTTCACATCACGGGCAAAATCAAATCTCATTGATCCGAAAAAATTTTTTGTGTCAGGAGAAAAGACGAAATTCTTTTTCATTGCGGTATTCAGTTGCCTACGAAGCTAACGTCAAGCTTACAATTGAATTTCATAACACAATCTAAAATGAAGATGACGAGACTGAATATATATATATATATAGAGAGAGAAAGAGAGAGAGAGAGAGAGAGAGAGAGAGGGATGGAGGAAAGAGAAATTTTCGTTCGCCTCGTATTAGGCGCGCCTTGACGTCGGGGTCAAAGCATCACCAAGTATGCAGGCACGCGCAGAGTCGCGAGAAATATTATGCACGCCTGTCCACCTACACCTTGGCGAAGAGATGCTCCACTTTGAGCGCCTCCGCGGGCTCTAAACGCGCGCAACTCTCGGCGTCTCAACGACAATGTATTTATGAATATGCAGGGCGAAACCACAACGTGCAAACGTGCACAGCGGGAAGACAATGCGCGAACGTCTCATTGACGAGTCCGTCTGGACAGTCATTTTCGTGTCCCGTTGGAAAATTGTCAGTGGTAGCCATTTGAACCAGGATAAATTGCATTTACATTTCGAACATCCATTTGGCTCGTGCGCAAATGCGCTTCGGCTCTTCCATGTTCATGTCACAACTCGCGATCCGATCATTTTCATTTTCGATCAATGTTCTTTTGCAATTTTGAAGAAAAAGATTACACGTATTCATGCTCACTGTATCTTCATTACACTGTGTTCCTGCGATTATTTATCTCCGTAGTTGATTCGTTGCCCAAACTTTTGTATTTTTTTTAATCTGTCGAACTATTTTGTAATTTTTTTACTTGAAAATGAACGTTTGCACCGTTGGAATGCACCGAGAATGAATATTTCCGAATTCCTCTTAGTGTTTTTGGTAGGTATCCACAAACTCTACTGATGACTCCCTCAACCATGTTTTAAGATACTTATTCAGCAATCAACAGTATAAATTCACAACAAATAATTTTGTACAATGATAACAATAAGGAAACAAAAGTATAAAAAATTGAGAACTTTTGTTGCATTTGAACGATGCAAACTTCAGCACCATTTTTCATTTCCCTTTCAAATGATAAATAGTCTCATTTGCTCTTCATTGACTCTCTAATATTCGCGTTGTGAGGAAATCGAGTCTACAGTAAATGTCACTCGGCCAGTTTGTGTTTCGAATACTTAGCACGCTTAGAATATTGTAGCTTCGCTAATATATATATATATATATATATATAAGCATATTATATATATATATATATATATATATATATATATATATATATATATATATATATATAAAAGTTTTGAATACTTTCAATATTTTATGTTGCTGATGGTTCACTTTTTCTCTGGAGCTCTCTTGCGGCACAAACTTATGATTCGGTCATCTTTTTTCCCCTCTCGATATTTTACGTTATATATTTGTGTTTTATTCATAGTATTTAAATCACACATTTAAATTCATGTTTTTAGTGTATTCTCATATTTATTTTCATTTATAATTTTTATCAATTATAATTCGTTCTTAAATGCTGATTTTTTATATTAAAAACATGAAAAACATTAAAATGTTGTTTTACTTGTAATGTACACATACACACACACACACTCACACACTCTCACCGCACACACACACAGATATATATATATATATATATATATATATATATATATATATATATATATATATATATATATATATATATATATATATATATATATATATATATATATATATACGTCGACAAAGGCAAAGGCACGTTCCTTTCGAACTTTTAAAAGCCCTTAATACGCTCGCTGACTAATGGCAATAATTTTACGATGTATGCTAGATCAATATTTTATACGTAATTATATAATGCATAAAATATTTAAAGATGCCTAATTATATAGTACATAAGTTGTATGTATATGCTCAATGATTACTTTATCTTTATATGTGTATATAAGAATATTCCTATGCGTGTGTGCGTGTGTACATGCAACGCGCAAGTTGCATATACGGTGCGTGAGGGATATGCGGAGCATACGTGCCGAATGCACGCAGTATTCGATTTATGCGCGTACGTGCGAGCGACTATCAACCTAAACGTTATGTAAAGCGTGCGTGCTTCACACCTCTGCGTACACCGTACCCTTTTCTTCATGTCGCGACGATGGGCTCCTTCTCACTCTCTTTCTCTTATTCTTGTGCCCCCACGAGGAGGGTGGGGCACACGTGGGTGACTCCGGATTCCACCCACGTCGCGAGACTTCCTCGTCGAACCTTTCGGTCTGTCAAGCATTGAAAGTTAACGCGCATATCTTACTTGCTTTATTCCTCACTTTGTTCGTTCCTTATCCGTTGAAAAAAATATCCCAGCAAAAATGATTTTTCCCGCACGATTCTTCGTGTAAATTTTTTTTTTGTGCAGCGATGTAGCGAATCCGAGAAATATGGACTCGAGCAAAATAAACTTGGTGAATAAAAGGTAATCGTTGAAAAAGGTTCGCTCGTTTGAGACAATTTAAATGCACAATTCAAATTATTTGTGTACTTGAATAATTAAATTCCTTAGTTAAATTGAATTTTTAATTTTAATAAATGAAATTTTCAGTTAAAATTTAGTGTGAATTAAAATAATTCAGCTTCTTATTACCATTTATTGTGCACTTGGAAAAATTGAAGTTTTTAATAAAAATTGACTGTCAACTTGAATAACTAATTTTTAATCAAAATGAACTGTGCACGTAAGTAATTAAATTATTGAATATAGATTGACGCTGCATTTAAATTATTGGAAATAATTCAATTAAAATTAAGATGAATTGCACAATTAAGGGGCTATACCAGTGTATATCTTTCAAAAAATCGATTTTTTTTGCCTTTTTGACAGTTTATACTTTCAAAAATATCCTGTAAAAAACTCAAGGCTGTATCTCTAATACTCCCCGAGTGGCAGCCTCTTAAAGAGCAGCGGCTTGTAGGCGACAAATCGACAGTTAAATCTTTAAGCGCGTTTTTTCCCAAATGAGATTTTTCAAATTTTCTGACGTTATAACTCAAATAGCAATTATCCGATTGACTTGAAATTTGAACTGATTACTCTTAAATATATTTACTCTACAATGACGTAGGATATTTCCGATTGGATGAAAATTGACGACTTGGCTTTTAAAAAAAAACGACCATTTTATAGGGAAGAAAACAGACTTTTTTTTCATAACTACGCCATTTCGTTAGATTTTGATATTTTTCGAAAATCCTACGTCATTGTACAGGAAATACCTTCCAGTTCAACGACATTTTTTTCCTTTTTCGGTGTCAGCTACTCAATCGGCCGGAATCATGTCAGCACTGGAGGAACTTTTTTTTTGGGCTCCTCCGAGTGCAGCGCATAAGTCGCTTGGATATCAATATTTTTCTATGAAAAAATTACGTAATATAGGTCAAATATAGCCAAATATATTCTTAATTTTCCGAAACATTTAATTGAGTACTTTTCTTCCACAAAATTCCCGAAAATCACCCAAATTTTCAGCGTTCACACTGGTATAGCCCCTTAAAATGCAGTTTACGGGTCGACAAGATTTTTTTTTTCAATCTGGAATTTGGTTTATCAAATATTAGAATTCCTGCCCCTCTCCTCCGTGGGATTTCTAGCCCCGTTCTGCGATATGGAAACAGCGAACGGTCACGAATCCATAGAAAGGCAAAAAAGGTATTGGCTCGTGACGATTTGTTATCGGGCTGTCGGACACGAGAGCAACGAGGTTGCGCGCTTCGTGCATCTCGCGTTGGCGTTTTCCCTGTTCGCATAAAGTGCATACGTTATCACCGGGATAAAGAGCGACCGAGGAGCGGGGGGGGGCTAAAGGGAAGAAAGATAGCCGAAGAGTCGAATCACTCGCGCGATTGAAACTATCGCGACTCTTTCCTCTCGTGTCCTTTTTGCGTTTTTTTTACCTTAGCGTTTCTCAGTCCCTCGGAATCCTTGTAATTCCGCCGTCCGTTCGTTTTTCCCGCAATTTCGTGGACTATTGCGTTCCGTGTGGCGCTGCGAGACTCGAGGCAGACGAGAGTCGTCACGGTGCATAATTATGTCGCCGGCGCCGCGGTGCGTTTACGTTCGCGAGGGTTCGTCACTCGGCCCGATTAATTCTTACGACGCTGGCGTGGAACAGCTGCTTCGGCTAAACGATTATTACGTGCCGAACGCACGAGAGCCACGCCGGTCTTACATCGTCTCGTGTCACCTCGACGTTCCTCCTTTTCCCGTCTCCTCCTTTAATGCGAATGCGAGCTTGTCCGCGTGCGCATATTCCGTTTCCTTTTCGTGTTCTCCACCTTTTTCTTTTGCATCGGCACGATCACCCTCGCACTTTCGCCGATTTACCGGATCGTTGAGCGTGTATACGAGGACGCGGACGCCTTTATCGTTCGTCTCCCGAGGTCCCGCAGCTTTTGTTCCCCGGGCGATCCTCGAATCGCCCTTAAGCTTATCTAAATTGCATCGGAATCGATGTCGCGCCGAGCCCACGTTTCGTACACCGATCCCATAAACCAACACCTGTTGATACCGTGCGCTCTCTGCCTTCTCCAATTTTGCATATGTTCTTCTTGCGTGTAAACGTGCGTGAAAAGAATTTCTTCGTTGTTTCTTTTTTTTGCCGGATCGCACGGACGAAAAGCTTGCGTGAATTCTTGGCGAATTGACGATATATTGAGCAGAAAAAAATTATTCTTATTCGGCTCATTTGTCAATGAGCTATCGGAAGAAAAGAATTTTTTATTTTCAACAACTTTTAAATTATTTTTCAAACGTTCAACTATTTTTTTTGTTTTTTTTAACTATGTTTTATGATTTTTAACTATTTTTTTAAATCATTTCTCACTAACAAATTTTAACTATTTTTTTGACGCCTCGGCTTTGCGATTTTCCTTATTTCGACACTATTCGACGCGTACGTCTCAATCGGCTGTTCTACGCCGCAAAACAAGCCGGGACGCACGGATGATAATGGAAATACAGGAGAGAAAGAATCCAGTTGGCAAAATAAAGAGCCACGATATACCTTATAGCAGGAAGGGGAGGGGGGGGGGGGATAATTTATTACGAGCTCGAGCACAAGCTCGAGGAGTCGGGAAGAAAGGGTTGAATATTCCCGAGGTCAGATGCGCGGGTGAGGGGGAGGTCTCGGTCGTGCACAACGAGATTGAAGGAGCGAGTGTAGCTGGGAAACGATGACGCGGCTATATCGCGAACTGGCACCCGACTTGTATCCTTCCCTAACAAGCAAAACAATCGCGAAATATATATCCGTGATTTACGAGCCGATCGAGACTCGATGATCGGTGTCTTGCACCCGCTCCCCCCCGCCCTTGATACAGACATTATTGACGTACTTGCGATGAGTACGCGATGGAGCTGCCAGCAACGATTGCAGAAAAGACGGTCGTCTTTTGATCTCGCAGCCTTAACTTTTTTTTCTCCTTTTTCGAGTTGTCGCATTACGCCAATTCTCCGTATATCGGGAGATAATGTCGAAGATGGTACTCGCGCGCTGATATCCCAGAGTCCACGTTCCCAGGAACTTCGGTGTTTTTAGAGCTGCATAGGAACTACCCGACTGGAAATGTTGTTCCGGCAGCCGGATCACTGATCAGGCAGGTTTGAAGATACGGTCCGGAATACCGTAGAAGCGCCCGCCTGATCTGTGCTGGATATCCACTGGATCGGTGAATCCGGAGAACAGGTGTAATAAAGACAAACTGATCAGTCCTGAATTAGGCAATCTTGCGAGGGCCTGGTTAGAACGCCGAAGTCCGCGCCTGATCGGCGCCGTGTGTCTGCGGGATCAGTAGTTCCCAGATACCGATGTGAGAAGGCAGCCTTAAGGGGCTATACCAATGTGAACGCTGAAAATTTGGGTGATTTTCGGGAATTTTTTGGAAGAAAAGTACTCAATTAAATGTTTCGGAAAATTAAGAATATATTTGGCTATATTTGACCTATATTACGTAATTTTTTTATAGAAAAATATTAAGATCCAAGCGACTTATGTGCTGCCTTCGGAGGCGCCAAAAAAAGTTCCTCCACTGATGACATGATTCCGGCCGATTGAGTAGCTGAAACCGAAAAAGGAAAAAGTGTCGTTAAACTGGAAGGTATTTCCTGTACAATGATGTAGGATTTTCGAAAAATATCAAAATCTAAAAAAATGACGTAGTTATGAAAAAGTCTGTTTGTTTGCCTATAAAATGGTCGTTTTTTCCGATGCCAAATCGTCAATTTTCATCCAATCAAAAATATCCTACATCATTGTAGAGTAAATATATTCAAGAGTACTCAGTTCAAATTTCAAGTCAATCGGATAATTGCTCATTGAGTTACAATGTCAGCAAATTTGAAAAAATCTCATTTCGAGAAAAAATCGTTTCAAGATTTAACTATCGATTTTTGCAAGATAAAATGATATTGATATAAATTATATAAATGACAATGATATTCTTGAAAGTATAAACAGTCGAAAGGCAAAAAATTCGATTTTTTTTAAGTGTCACGCTGGTATAGCCCCTTAATCAGGCCCACATCAGGCGACCCGTAACGCGTCCCTCACATGGTTCTGTTAAGGTTACCTGTCCAAGGCCTCATCGATTTTCCTTCGCCCATCCGTGCTCCGAGGTTGGCTAATGCAGTAGACATCCGGCGCAGATCCGACATATGCACTTCGAAGTGTATGGCGGATCATATGTCTGATCTGCGCTGCATGTCTACCGGATAACCTTATTCGGGGCCATCAAAGTAAACTGAGTTGCTGCGTGCATAATTTCGGCAAGATTCTAATATAAGTAATAACGGCGTCCGCATGGACGCCGTTATCATCAAATCAGGGCACAAAGAACGAATGCATCTTGAAACGGAATAATATTCCAGGAGTCTGTCAAAATTATTGCTGCTACTGATAAAAAACGACTGGAAAAACAAATTGGTTTTTTCATTTGAGAAGCTTCCATCCGTCGTATGTTTGGAAGTGTTCGAAAAAAATGTACGTATCGAATATTTATAATTATTTATATTATACGTATATTATATATATTATTATATTATTTATATTATATATTATACCAATACCTATAATTATCAGTTTCTGCAGAACTGTTCAACAAACAACAGATTGAGCAAACGTTTTCAAAGTAACCAAGTTTTTTAAAATCAATATTGCAATAACGGGCGTCCTTAACAAGCCACTTTTTCTCCTTCTAATAAAACAATAATGAAGTTCGCATTTTTGCACGCTAAGCTGAAAGATGTATAGGCGTCTCAGTGAAATTTGATGCTTGCTCCACATATCATGCCACTTGCGACCAATTTGAATTCACATCTACACCATGTTTTTAAGAATTTTTATTCAGGCTACTTTTACCTGAGATTGTATCTTTCATGCATTCTCAATTAAAACCGTCCCCAAAATGTGTCCAAATACGCCAATTCGTGAGTAGAGTACATTCATTCTACATTTTTCTCACTGTCTTTTTCTACTTGGATTTTCTTTAGAAACCAAAAAATTCCTGACTCTCGCATGAGTATTAATTCTATAGCTAGACTCTCTCCCCTTCTCTCTCTCTCTTCGAGGGATTTACGAGTGGCACGACCTCGAGTTTCTCGTTGCCTTGAAAGGCCGCCCGGTGACCCGACGGGAGACTGCCAATATTATTATCGAGCCTCGTGCGTAATGTGCGAATCCCTCTCGTCCATAGAGCACTCTCTCTCTCTCTCTCTCTGTCTCTCTCGTTCTCTCTCTCTCTCTGTTGATCTTACCGGGAGAAAACTCGCGTGTGAGCAATTAGACAGTTGGCGCTAATAAGGTGATGAAATATTCACGACAAAGGACGAATGGCGAGATGCTCGAACGTCTCTGAGAGATGCGAGATCGCGAGTTTTGCGACTCGTATATTTTGCGGGTACTGTGAACCGTCGCCAAAGAAACGACCCCGCAGACTTCCAAGACCCCGACGTCATCTCGCGTGGGACGCGCACCATTGTCCATGTGGATCTAACGTATTCGAAGAATTCCTCCTTCGTACGCTTATTAAATATATGCATAGGCACAAACACATTTTACACTCGTTGTATCTGTGTAATATTGGCTGCCACTACGTCTGGCTGTTTTGAGAACGGTCTCCAAAGTCGAATATCTTCAAAATCACCATTTCCATTATGTATACATATCTACTCACACGTATTGCGCCAGAGTGCGCCCTCGACACGACACAATAATGCACGATGAATTTTACGCGCGAAAAAAAAAACCACCCGCGCCCACACGGCGTATTGTCGTGGGGAAATTAAACGAACGTCGTTAAAAGTCATTCTTTTCAACCCGTTATTAGTTAGCCTTTCAATTGAGGGAAGAAAGAGCCACGTATAATTAAAGTTGACAGCGCAAAGTTACGTCAACGCCGAAGAACGCTAATCTTCGTGCAGGCGAACGTACGATTATGTTTAGATTGAAAAAAAAACACGAGGTATAGGTAATTGGCAAAGGCTATGGAGAGGTAAGGACCCCGAGATGAAAAGCAAGTACTTGTTAATTTCTTACTTTCCGGCAGTGTTTTTTCCGTAAGAGTGGAACGTCTTTAGTAAACACTCAATGTTAAACATTTTCATTAGGTTTGATCGTTGTCTGATCTTTCGTGTTTTTTGTTTGTTTTGGAATTATGAGTATGTATTAAATCATGAAGAAAACGAATTCTTCTAGTTATATAGAGTTAAACTTGTTTTTAACTATATAGAGACTTGCTTTTGTATTCAAATATAGAAAACGTTTTATTTTTCAATACATTTTTTTAAATATATAGGAGACTCGTTTTCTCTCTTAATCGTAGTATACATTCTCTAATACGATATAAATCGAATGACTTTTTGATACCATATGAATAAAGAAGCATTTTCATTTACTATTTTGATCATTATATAATATTTTGTGTTTTTTCTTCTGGTGATGTAATTATAAATGTATGCCGAAAACGGATCCTTCTTAAAATATTAAAACATGTGTTCTTTAAATATACTACTCCAAAAAATTAAAGGACCAGGAAATTTCTTCAATTTTTTTAAGTGTTTTTTGAAGCGCTGTATCTACGTGAAAAATGGTCGTATCGAGATGAAAAAAAAGCATTTTGAAGCTTCAAGTTTCTAGTTTCGAGATATTTCGGCAAAAGAAATTGTGAGCTACTGTTATCGCGTAATCATAAGAAATAGCGGGGAATATTTTTTTCCAATTTTTTTTGTTTTTGCTCCATGGCCTATGGGCTCAAATATTTTTCAGTTAAATCAATGTATAGGTCAGTTAGCTTGTTTATTCAGCTTCAATTTGGTCTTTCTTGGTCTCTCTACGTTAATTTTTTGCTGAGATATCCGACTTTGAATGAAAAAAGATCCTCCTGTCTTTGATCTACGATATCTTAGCATCCAATGATCAAACAGGGAATAAAAAGGCAGCTTTGAAAACGAATAAATTTCGTACAAAAACGTTTCGTTGATTTTTTAAATAAAAATTTCACCCGTACCATTAATTCGAAAAAAGTACAAAAAATGACTTTTTATGGTTTTTCAGTAAATGTACCACTACTTTACAAGTATTGATGGAAAGACAGGTGCCAGGTTTTTTCAGCTTATGATGTCAGGCCACAGTAACGGGTATAAAATCACGTGCGAATTTAACATTTTTTTTCGTATGAAAAAGTGATTTACTCATAAAATTCATTACACATTTATTTAGTATGAATATCAAGCTGTTAGAAAAAAAATATATATATATTTTTTGATCTACGAAATGGCCGACTATTTATATTTTCTTTTGTTATCTTTTTTTTAGGCGCTCCGAGGCGTGACATTTAGCATCCACAATTTTTTACCTAGAAAAAAAAAATTCTCGTCAATCTACATTAGAATACCTAGAGAAATACGTACGGAATTGAAAAAATATTGTTTTATTCAAAAGTTGTAGGTATTCAAACTTAAGAAATGAATTTTCAGTGAAAAATTTCGTTATAACTGCTCACAAACTGCTCATAAAATAAAAAGTTTTCAATTAATCAGAAATTCCGTTCGCACTTCTCTGCGAAATGCAATTAGGAACATAACTTTTAAATTTGAAGTAAATTGAGTGAAATTGTTGAAGTTATTTGTCACGCCAATTATAAAAAAGCTGTTTCGAGAACTTTCGAGTAATGGGCCATTTTGTGCATCGAAAAAATATATATATATATTTTTTCTAACAGCTTGATATTCATACTAAATAGATGTGTAATTAACTTGGTAAGTGAATCACTTTTTCATACGAAAAAAAAGTTAAATTCGCACTTGATTTTATACCCGTTACTGTGGCCTAACCCCTTAATGTACCCCGAATAGCCCTGTAAATTTTCAAATTGATCCATCGAACTGTTTTTCCGGACCAATTGATCAAAGTTTTACAAAACAATTAAAGTGTATTATTCCTAAACATCGTGTAATCATCATCGTAATTTGTAAAACATTCCAGGAAACAATACTGACTTATTTTCGACACGATTCGGGCTTTGCGCACCATAATTTCACTGATCTTTAATTGCATTAATCAAAAGTTGATACCCCAATATCGATCACTAGTCAAGAAACAGATTTTTTTTCAAAATCAGGCATGATCAAAGATTGAAAATAAGTTAAAGTGTACAAAAACTTTTGATCAATTTTTTTTACCTGAACTTAGAAAAAATATACCAAAAAAAAACATTAGTTTTTTTTTTAACTGTTGACTGGTTTTTTTCTTCCAAAGAAGATCAGTTTTGAAAAAAAAAACTGTTTTTGTAACCCAATAATATTGGAAGAAAATATCGAGAATTAATCGCATACAAGTTCTCGGATCGACTAGTGAACACAGCTTGGGGGCATCAACTTTTAATTAATGCAATTAAATATGAGTAAAATTATAATGCGCAAAGGCCAAATCGTGTCTAATATGACTCAGTATTGGTTCCTGACATTTTTTATAAATTCAAAAACAAAAATTCCAATTAATGTTGAGGGTGAACTTTTTTCTCCTTAAAAATCAACGAAAGGGTTTTGTAGGAAATTCATTCAAGTTTTCAAAGTTGCCCTTTAATTCCCTGTGCGTTTATTGATCGCTGAAATATCGATGATCAAAGACAGAAGGATATTTTTTCATTCAACGTAGGATATCTCAGCAAAAAATTGACGTAGAGATCAATAAAAAAACAAATTGAAACTGAATAAATAAGCTAACTGACCTCTATATTGATTTAACTGAAGAAAAAAATTCCCAAGCCCGTGAAGCCTTGAAAAGGAAACAAAAAAATTTGGTAAATGTTTTCTCCCGCTATTTCTTATGATTGCGCAATAACCGTAGTTCACAAAAATTGTTTGCCAAAAGACGTCGAAATTAGAAACTTGAAGCTTCAAAATGCTTTCTTTCATCTCGATACGACCATTTTTCACATAGATACAGCGCTTCAAAAAATACTTTAAAAAAATTAAAGACATGTTCTGTTCCTTTAATTTTTTAGAGTAGTGTATATAAACACGTATTTCTTTTAAATATATGTAAATGTTTTTCCCTTAACAAAGTTAGTATTTAATTTTCAATACGACATGAATAGAATAAAATGGATACTTGAAACGAATAAGATCAGACCCAAAAGCATCAACCGACCGTTCTCTTTTTTGCAACAATTCACAATCACAGAATATTAATTCTCAATTACGTCAATTTAGTAATGTCACTGTAAATTCCAATATTACCCCTCACCGCCCCCAATCCAAATAGGTTAAAACATTCATACTTGGCCTTCATATATGTAAGACGTTTTTCCCTCAATAATCTTAGTATATCATTTTCAATACAACATCAATAGAATAAAATGGATACTTCGAACGAATATGACCAGATCCTAAAGGATCAACCGACCATTCTTTTTTTTGCAACAATTCACAATCACAGAATATTCATTCTCAATTACGTCAATTTAGTAATGCCACTGTAAACTCCAATATTACCCCTCACCCCCCCCCCCCCCCCCCCCAATCCAAATAGGTTAAAAAAATGCATACTTGGCCTTCATCATAAAAAGAAAGAAGAGTCCGTTGCCGCGACCTGTGTACACTTCGAAAAAGATTCGTTGGGAAGACGATTCAAGATTTCTTTGGCGTATGCGCGTGCAACGCCGTTAGCGACGTGGCTTCGCAGGCGAGAAAGGGTTCTGCTCGCCAGGGCAACCCTCGAGGGCAACTCCCGTGCGATATTTTGCATGGAACACCGCATGCCCGCGTCTTTAACCTCTCTCTCTCTCTCTCTCTCTCTCTCTCTTGCACCGTTCAAAGAGTCTCGTTGCTCTCAGCTGTCCGGAATTCCCACACTTCCTTCCGCGATACACGATGGGGGGAGGCAAAAAAAACTGGGGGGGGGGGGGGGGGGGGGGGGGGAGAGCCACCCCTGTTCCGGATAAGAAACAGGGTGGCGGTGGAGTTTTGCGCACCCTCTTTCAATCTCTCCCCAACGTGCTTGATCGCTTCTTCGCCTCCTCTCTCTCTCTCTCTCTCTCTCTCTCTCTCTCTCTCTCTCTCTTCGCGTACACGAAACGTGGATTTATGGGGGATCGGGGGGTTGTTCCACCTCTCGATTGTTTGATGCGTACGCGATACACAATACGGAACTTGCGGTCTCCTGACGGCCTGTGACGTAATCCGACGCAATGGGAGAAACACGCCACGGGCCCATATAACGGGGCTCCCTTTTAGGCCTTGTGACGTCATTCTCTCAGCGCATTGCCAGGTGGGCCCTTGTCTCGATCTTCTCTCCCTTGCTCGTTCGAGCACCGGCCAAACTTACCGGGCCAACGTCTCCTTCTCCCTCCTCCTCTCTTTGCCTCTTTCTCTCTTTCTTTCTCCTCTTCTTTGTCCTATCCTTCATCTCTCCGTTCGCCAACTCTCCGTGCAATGGTCAGCGAATTCTCCGTGGTAACGCACCGCTATAAGTACCTGGACTGCCCTCCGTATTTATAAACAAACCCTACGGGGAGCCCAACCCCCCTTAACGAGCCATTATGCGCCCAAGTTCCTGAGAATCCGTTCTTCGTCCATATATGCATGTATGTATGGTATTCCCCATACACACGTGCATATATACAGGAACGACGAACGGATTCGTGCAACCTTCCGGTTTAAAGAACTGAAATAATTCGTAAAAAGAGCACGCTGCAAATTAATTTCAAAGGAGATTATTGCGATTACAGTAAAATAACCAATTTTGAAGAACTGGAGAAAAGAATTTTCATTTCACAAGATTTTATCGGGCATATTATCGACGCCATTCGAAAAATATGTTAAATATCGATAATTATAAAATTACAAAATGAGTATAATAAATATTATGAATTACTCTATTTCATTATAAAATAAATATGATCAATATTATTAATTATTTTATTTAATCACAAAATGAATGTGAACAATATTAAAAATTATTCCAGTTTATTAGAAAAAAAGTTTGATAAATATCAAACGTTATTCTATTTCATTGCAAAATGAAATTTTCGCTTAATAACATTAATAAGCACAATTACTAACGTCTTTTTTTCTCGATTTCGTTTGGTTCTTTCTATTGAGACTTACTTTGAAACTTTGCTTACACGCGTACTCGTCTATCGTAGCGCGGAGAAGAGGAAAATTTCAAGCAAAGCGTCGAGTATTTGAGGCTCGTTGAATATAATGGTGAAAGCGTAAGAGAAAATGCAAATTTCGTGGGCGTCAAGAGAGAGAGAGAGAAATCTTCCGAGAGTAACTCCTGCAGCTTTTATACGTATTTACGTATTCGTCCGACGTGAAATATATATTTAATGCTCGTTTGAATCCGCGTCTGCAACTGGAAGTACAAAGTCGCGGGGAAGAGAGAGAGAGAGAGGCTCGTTAAAAGGCTCGTGCGCGCTCGCGCACTTCGATATAACACGCGAAGAGAATACGCCATCATCAGCGCGAGGACGGCTCTAATAGTTGCTTCATAACCGGGGGGCAAGTTTACGTGATGTAGGTATATCCTCTCTTGCATTATGGTATCCTCTTCCCAGTTAGGCGAGACTCTCGGTACTTTTCCCAAGAGATCTCTCTACGCACACGCGTTGTGTTGTCTCGAAACGACGACTCTCTTTGCGAGGGAGCCCCGTACGGCGGGAGGGTCTTGAGGGGACTAAATGATCCTCCACGTGCGACACCCACGCGATGATTCACTCGATGACACGAGAAAACTCGTCTAGGATGAGGATTACGATAAATTAACTCTCTCATCTTTGTTCTCTCCTGCCAACGAATAAATTATTCGCCGTTCTTCCGATGCCTAGCTATTTTTATTCCTCTCCTCAATCCTGTACACCTTCACAGGGCTGCTGGGTGGAACAAGAGCTTTTTTATTTTTGCTGCAATTCGGATGAGAAGAATTACACGAACCGATCATTGGAGTCTTTTCGATGCAATTTTCTTCGTTTGGTCTCAAAAATGTGGAAAGAAGTCACGATGAAATGCTTTCGTAGCGATCGAAATTGGATGGTGTATCCCATATCGAAATTGGATGGTGTATCCCATAATCGAGAAAAAAAATTATAAAAGATGCTTTTCGAAGTAGATAAATGGAAATCCATGAAAAAGCAAGTTTTTTAGGAGCGTTTCGTCATCGGATTTCAATTATCTCCATTATGCTGAATTAAAAGTGGAATTTTTATTTTTTTCTACAATGGTTAATTTGGTTTGGTAAATCGTAGTCATTAAAAAAAACGCCATATTTCTTTCCGAAGAGGACTTGATCAAAGCCATTAAATATCATTGTTTTTCTCGGTCACAAAACATCCGCGCCAGATCTTTAGAAAATAAATGGCCATCTTATAATTGTCACCGACACTAGTCTAATTCATTCTGAACACTTTATAGAAATTAGCTCATATTTACGCATTAAATGTATACTTTGGTATGCCGAAATGGTACGGTCATTTTATAAATTTTAATCGATAATGTTTCCACTTAATATTCGCCGTAATAAGCCTACTTTGATAAGAATATTAAATACAATCGAGCCTCGATATAACGAAGATTTATCCATTCGCTTCCGACAGACACCCGAAACCTTGATACAACGACATAATCAAATACTTTATGCTCTAATTGCTCATTGCTTGTAAAAAATGCTCTAATTCAAACCTTTCTTTAAAAAATATCCCCATATTTATAAAATGTATATTCTGTTTAAAGAACATTCTGAAGAACATGACTTCACTATAACGAAACCTCAATATAACGAAAACTCGATATAACGAACTTCCCTTGAGATTCGTTCATATCGAGGTTCGACCGTATAAGTGATTATAACGTAAAAATGATCGATAAATGAGAGATTCAACATTTTTTCCATGCAAAATTGAAACAATTTCCAGAATTAAGGCGTTCCCCCACTTGTAGCGCAAAAAAAGGCCTTTTTCATGAATTTTTTTAAAGAAAACTACAAAACTTTTTCAATCGATCAATATACCATCTTAAAGAACACATATTGAAGAACTTTCAGTAATTTTTGTATTGAAAAATATTACATTGTTCAGTGGCAAATGGCCGTCAATGAAATAATGTTTTTATATACACGGTTTGCGGTGACCAACATTGCGGCGAAGTGGATCAGCTGAAAAAAAAATGCGGATGGATTTAGTCAAATATAAGTATAAACTAGTCTTTAATCGAAGGATTTTAAAAAATATTCATTTTGTCACAAAATGGCGGACAGTCAAAGTTAATGGTTCGATTTTAACGAAAAAAAAAACGGCCGTTTTTTGGCTATAAAACGGCCATTTTTTTCGAAAAAAAATCGAACGTTTAAAGACTACATTTTTATGTATTAAATAAGCCTGCAAAATTTCAAGAAGATCGGTTCATTAGTGTTCGAGTAATCTTGGTCACCGACTTCAGAAATGCCATTTTGAGAAAAACGCGTTTAAAGTTTCTCTTTCAACGCTCTTTCAACGCGGATTATTCTCTTTCAACGCGGATTATTCTCTTTCAACGCTCATATCTCAGTCAATTTTGTTCGGATCGACTTGAAATTTTCAGGACATATCTCAGATACTTATACTTCAAAAAATGCAATAAAAAAATCGATTTTTTCAAAATCGCAAGTGGGGGTAACCCCTTAACACCACTAGTGCACATATGTATTGGGCCACTTTTTATACGCGTATATATACACGAGGTGGCAACACGTGTCTCGTTACAAGCGAAGTTGACCTCGGGTCGGAGAGGCAGAAGGGTTTTAGTTTTTAAAAAGCTGTATGCAATTGACGTTTACTTCGAGGATTTTTCGGCTCCATCGGTCGCTCCGTGTTAGTCAGGACTTTACGCGAACACTTTAAATCACATCAGGGACTTTAAATCCGTTGTGTACGGTCAGCAGAATAGCGATAACGATAGGTGTATTCTTTTTCCTCGGTGCGCTATATATCCGCGTTCGTATATCGGGAACGAACGGCGCAGGGGATTCTTCTCTCGATCGGTTTCTGGGAGGTCTTGACCAGACGGCCGAGTTCGAAATGCTTTATATGCACGTATATATATGCGGCGGTATTGCGGTGCAAAAGAGCGTGCGCGCCCGCGCGCGCGCGAGCGCTGATAGTAGGCCTGATTACGCGATCGTAAATTCGGCGTTCGAGGACGGGGACTTCCTGTGTCCTGCGGGCAAAAGCGCCAAGGAGGTCGAGCGAGCGTGTCGTCTCGCTCTCTTCCTCGTACGTCGCGGATATTATCGCAGCGAGGGCTTTCCTGCAAACTTTCGGGTGTATTTTAAAAGAATTTTTTTTCTTTGTTGTTTTCGTTTTTGTTTGTTTTTTTTCGGCCATTGGTTCGAAGCTCGTGGAGCTGCGTTCTCAACTTTGACCCGACGTCGAGATAACACGAAATCCTCGATATTGAAGCAATGCGAGGCGCTGTGTACAACACGTTCGTTGAGGCTTGAGAGAAAGTCAATGCTCGCATGGCTCCGACGTCGAGACACGTCAGAATTTGATTTCATATGAAAGATAGAGAGTCGAAGAAATATATATTCAATGTGAAAGAGACGAGCATTTTAACAGGTCGAGAAGCAGGGACTTTTTCAGCACGGTGCATTTTCATATACAAATTATTGGATTTGTCTACCTATGGTTGGTCATTTATTTATTGCTCGACAGTGCACTTCATAACGACAACAGGTATAACAAAATCGCGAGGAAAATCCGTATGCAAAAGAGAAAAATAAACAAATGCTGCTTTACTAAAAGATCGTAGATTTTTTTTAGTTTGCGAGAATTTCGAGCATGTATACACTGAGAAAACAATCCATTGATTCAATGTCATTGGTGTTATTGAATGAAATTTCGTTGATTCAATTGTAAAATTGTTGGTGTAAATAATCGGATTTATTAGTCCAAACAAAACACTATTGACTTTAATAACATGATAAAATAAAAAAATAAAATTATTCAAAAGATATATTGTTAGCCGAGAACAATATATTATTAAAACTATCTAAAAAATTATCGCGAACAAATCATATAGTTTTGAATGCAATTTCTGCAACGAACAAAAAAAGCGTTTCAATTCATAACATGAATATTGTTGATTCGAGTAAACAAGGAAAATTGAATTTCCCTCGTTTCATTCGGATCAAATTTCCATGGAGTAAATATGTTATTAAATTTTTTTCACTATATCCGATATTGATTTCCAAGTACATTATTCGTTAAAATATTAATATTTTATTTTGATTGAAAAATATTAAGCAAATGTCTGAATTGGTTAAAAAAAAATGCGAAAATAAAATTGGTTTCTTGCGCATTTGGTTGACAAAATTCAACCAAATTATGGCCGAGCGCAACCGAAATTATAAGTGTGAAGAAACCCGTAGTTCTCGGAGTAACCGCTAGAAGCCGCACGCGCGCTCGTTTGTCGTAAGCGTAGCGCGAACCGAAAATCTACTTAAACGCCGGAGAAACTCTAAAGAGTATCGCTTCTTGGCCTGTGGCTAAGATCAAAGTGTAGTATCTGTTCTTATCAGTTGAATATCTGATATTCTCTCCATGGATATTCCATTGGATATGTGATATTCTCTCCACTATTATCGTGGATGATCATTCTAATGCCTACTTTTTATTTAAGTATAAAACAAATTGTAAGACTTACGTTCCATGGCATATTCGTTTCGATGCAGTAAAGAAATAATTAATTCTATTCAATATATTTTTGAACGAAATAAGAAATGTTGTAACAACCGCTTAATTATTTCATCCATACATCTACGGATTGTATATAGAATGATTTCAATAGAATATAATTGTATTTGAAGGATAATGTAGATATTCAGAGAACAGAAGAGCTTTTTCAAATAAAATAATATGTTATTTAAATCAATCACATTTTCCAATATTTTATAGTATTGTACCAATCTCATATATTGGCGGCACTCCGCAGCAGCACATTTATTTGGATCAACCAATATATTTTTTTCATTCAATTGGTTTTTTTCTCAGTGTACAGGGTAACCCAAGCTTTGGGCCTGTAAACTTTCATTATTACATAGATATATAAATGTATAAATATCCATCAATATACCGATGCATTGATAACGCTTCACATCCAATTGATATATTAATGCACCCACATATCGATATAGATGTTTGTATATTTATACATCTGTATATTTATACAGTGCCTAGAACAAAGGCGTCGCAGCGGGACGCTCCTGGGAGCGTCGCTCTTTCCTCGTTCCCTTCGCGTCCCAATTCTTTTTTCTTCCTTCATTCTCTTCTCCTTTCTTTTCGCATCTCCCGCCTCGCATATAAGCGCGACCATACAAACATCGTGGGCATCGAATTTTTATACGAAACAATCTCCTCTCGTGGGAGTCGAAGCGCGGGTATTCCCATTGTGTCTGGTCGAGCTCGCAGCTCACACTCCTCACGAAGCCACCTACATCAGTGACGCTTTATTCGCCGCTCCCGCGCATCCTCGAGACCGCGCGAATTGTCAATTCGCGCGGTACGAATCTCGAAGCCTTTTCATCTCATTTTGCATCTTTCTCTGTCTCCTGGCGGTTCTCGGACGTCCCGGGCTCCCTTTGCTTCTCACTTGGTACTCAAGGTGTTTTTGTCGTGATGTGAGTATTTCATCTCGTTGCGACGCGACTAATGTGGCAGAAGCGGCCACACGTTCTCGCCGATCTGCTTCTGCGATGTGCTGCATCTCCCCTCGGGAATACTCACGTAGGCAGACGACTCGCGCCACGGAACGAACCGTCGAGAACCCTTGTGCAATGCAATGCACGGGACGAGTCGCGAGGCCCCAGTTAATAGACCATTTTCAACTCTGAGAAAACTGTTGGCACAATTTTTACGCACGTTTTTTCGATAATTGATGGAATGATTTCTAGCTATGGAAAGTTGGTATGGAAATAGTGTTTTTGAGGTTGCGAGCAGTCACTAGGGAGTTTTGTAATTTCATCATGTCCGCCTATCACAGCTGAATGCCCTCCCCTCCCCTCTGCCCTTCTAGCTTCTATTATCGTGTGCAGTTATTGCGTTTATTCAAAAGTAGATTTAACACGGTCGTAATTATCTAGAGAACAAGTTACATTGACTTGTAGTTTAAATTCTGGATACAGGCTCCAATTAGCTCGAGAGTAAATTCAATCTAGGTTTAAATTCATTCATTCATTTGCCTAACGCTGTGGTTCCCAATTAGTCTTTCTTCAAGAAAAAGCCAAAACTCGCGTACCCCGTATACCATAGAGCCAAAATGATTAATAAAAAAATTAAATCAGTTTTTCGAAGCTTATGAACTTTTAATCATAATCGTTACTAATGTCATAACAATTTTATAATAATAATAATGAAAATCACATATGGGTATTTGAGTTTAATGAGACAAATGTGCACGTTTCTTTTTGCACAAGTCGGTAAAATCAGGTTGCTTTTTTAGTGAGCTTGAGTCTTACTTATCTTAATCGTTTTCGAGTTGAAGTCGGTAATGATGTATAGTTTTTTAGTTTGTCATAGCTGGAAATTTGCTCCCGCAAAAATACGTAGTGCAAAATGGTAGTAAAATTTTCAATGCTGTTTTGCGAACATGATAAATGTCCTTTAGGTCAGCCGAAAAAAATAACCGGTGATTGCTCTGCAAAACAACTCTTGAGTTTGCTGTTACATGTGATATCTATTAATTCCTCTTGGTCTGAGATAGGTAGATGAAAGGATTTGCGAAAGGGTTGTTCGAGTGCTTCGCACAACCACGGCATTACAATATTATTTTCTACACTTGCGTAACGCCCTTCATACACAGATTGATTGACTCCAAATATACCGTGAAACGGGGCTACTTTGAACAGGTTTTGGAAGTTTTTTGTAGGTCACTTTTTCTTAACATCCTAGATACCAACTTTTCTTTCTCCGATAGAACAGTGTATCCTTTGGCTATCAAATGTATAAGAAAGTCAAGCTCCACCACCCCCCTCACAATATGATATATACATTTTTAAAGTGTCAAAGTGGCCCCGAGTGGGGGCTTCTTTGACAGGGCATTGAAATGCAACTTATGTCAAAGATTAAGGGTTACTTTGGAATCATTTCGATAAAAAATGTAATATTTTATGCATTATACATGGAATTAAGGCAAAACAACGATTTTTTATAACCAAATTGTCATCGTTATTAAGGCAGCAGAACTCGAACAATTTTCGTCCAATCGACTTGAAATTTTTAATGTAGCTTCGTAGATTGCTTCAACAGTCAAGTACGAGCGCTTTTTTCGATGAATCGAAAATTGTAAAAAATATGAAAGATGAGAGATGAAAATTACTTTTGAGATGAAAATTATGGTTGAAAAAACGAACTTTTTTTCAAACACATCTCTCCTTTTCATTGAATTATTTTTTAATTCCCCCCGTACTTGACTGCTAAAAATAATATAATTAACGAAAATATTTCACTCTTAGTTCCGGGACTAAATTTACGACAGCTCTACTGCGCGTCGCGGAGAGGGTTGGCTGAAAAACAGTAGTGCTATAGTGACTCGTGCGCCGCCATTTTGTGTACTTTTGACAAATAACTTTTTTTACATACTTCAATACGTACCTTACAAAACCTAAAAGCTCTTTTCACCATGAATTTTATTCCTTTCTTTAAAAACATCCAAAGAAACCGGTCGAAAATGGGCAGTCACAGTGGTTCTCTCCCTTAAGGAAACATTTTACATAAAAATATCAAGTACCTGGGGAGCTATTATAGGCACCTAATGAGTCATTATAATTGTCAGAGTCAAAATCAACTTGAACAACAAATTGTTATTCAAGTTTATTCCCCGCACTCGCCGCTCGCCACATAAGGTCAAGGTCGCTGCGCACACATTTAAAACGTATTTTGGCCCTCTGTCAAAGTAGCCCCAAAAACTGTCAGTTACTCTGAATGTCAAAGTAGCCCCGTTTTAGGCTGTCCGATCCGATCCGACTATCGGAACTCGGATCCGACTATCGGATCGGATGGGTATTGCATGCTCACTCAAATGTATGGCACGAGTGCCTTCCGATAGACGGATCCGACTGTCGGATCGGATTGTCGGAAAGAAAAAGTCGGACGTCTATTCCCAGCCTTACGGTATATTTTGACGATTCTAATATTTCCGTAGTTGTTTTTTACTGACTGAATTACCTTAATCTGAAACTATCCGAAGATTACCGGAAAAACTGACCTAACGGAATTGCCCAAGGCATAAATGAAAAACTAATCTATCTACTCTATTTTTCAAACGGTCCAAAAAACGGTGAGACACTTTGTTTAAGGAGAAATAATTTTCTTATCTTCTTCGTAATTAATCATAACTAATACATTATCTACTCATTGTCTTCGTAATTAATTAAAATACTTTTACTTCAAAGTACTCGCTGAACGTTTTCGCGAATTATTTCAGATTTTTTTACCGAAGAATCATAATAATCCATTTTTTTTACCAAAGGGTGAATATAACCCTTCGGTAAAAAGAATCTAAATCTGAAAATGATTTCTCCTTTGACAAAGTTATTCATCTTATTTTGGACAGCGTCGTTGACGATCGAAACATCGAATTAATTCAAAAACGTTTTTCAAAGCTATCAAAATTTTATCAAACATCACAATTATGTGCTCATGGTCTGCACCTGACAGTTTTTTTCGTCAAATTTTCGACTTATCTGCATCCAATTGGAGTAACGCAATTACGACGAGTCTTCGTTGTTGATCGCGGGATCTCGCTTCATTATCCACACGCACGATATTCGACGTCCCCGCATGTCCGACGAGACATGATACGCCCCGCAGGGTAACTCCCCGTGTTTTCCTTTACGATCAGATTATTCAAATTTAATCGAGTCTCGATTATTACTTATCCCCGAATAAAAAGTATCCGGGACATTCTCGTTTGGACGTTCCGTCTGCGCCCTGGCTCGTTCCAGCATTCTCGAGAACGGGAACAGCGGACCTCGAAGAACGCGTGGATCTAGTTTATGCACTCGTTATTTGTGCTCGCAAAGAAAATCTCGCGAATAGACGGAGAGGGAGAGAGTAAGAGAACCGGATGGTTAACACCTACTCCAAGTCGGGATAAATGTCCCTGGGCTGACGCCCGTCCACGACAACGTGGTGCTTGTCCCGCGAATTCAATTTGCCATTGAACGCGCCCAGTATACGAGCGGTCAAGTGGCCGAACGAGATTAACCGAGGGATGAAGTACGAAGTTATAAGTTCTCGGGAGATAAATGTTGAGCATTACACTCCGAGTACCGGGAATAGCGCTTGTGTATACTTGCGGACCTCTCTAAATGCGCGCCGGAAAGCATTTTTTTTTCGAGCTATAGGTGGGCTGAGAACAGCCGGAGAGAAACCAGAAAAATGGGCGTAACTTTGGGATTCTTTTACTAATCGCCGTGACAATGACTGGAAAAGGACACAGGGGATTTTTAAATATTGTTTTTCTTTTTAAAAAAAGGCAAACACACGAAAGGTGTCGTTTTCGAGAAAAAGGGTTATAGAGAATTGTTTGTAACATGGGGAAGTTTCAACAAATCGGAAATATCTATGAATTTCTGTGGAGAACTCAGTTTCGAAGATACTATGGGAATTTGGAGGGAATTGGATAAAATGTGTTGTAGTTATACTGCAAACCAATTCGAAAAACGTTGTTTAAAAAAACACCCATAAAAGTTTCCCGTCACATTCCTTTGAGTTTAAAATAATGTGAAAATAATTGAAAAAAAACGGCAGCCGAAAAAAAATAATTTTAACGGTACTTTTTTCATATTCAAATTTGACAGTAAATTTCGACAGTAGATAATTTTTTTTTTCATTTTTGAGATCGACGTTAAAAAGAAAAAAACATATTCACAATAGCGATTTGGCATGACATTGAAGTTTGCATCGTTGGAAAGCAACGAATTTTTTTTTCCAAGTGCAACTTTTTTCAAGGTCCTTATTAGAGAGCTACGACCTAAATCTATGGAGAAACAGTTTTTGATACAGTAAAAATGGAGTAAAGAGAAATAATGTGGTATGGAAATAGGTGGATTGTCATTATTAATACTTCGTTGACAAATCATGTTCTTGAAATGTTTACTTCCCTAACCAAGAGAAGCGCGGACTATTGTAATCGTTTGAATTTCTTGCGTTTTCACGGATATCTCCATGCCTACACTAACAAAAAAAAACCTAAATCGCCCAAGTGCTTTTTCCCAATTTCCAAAATATCCAGCAATTTCTTGAGCCCTGCTGCAGTCCCCGTCAATCGTTATTGCTTGAAAGAAGAAAAATCAATCATGCCTCATTCACTCGTTGCTACCAAGTTCCCCAGCGATTATCTCTGAGAAATCTGGCGCAATATTCCCATCTCCCGAGAAAATGATTGCGTACTTTGGTTGAGAGACACCGAGGTGTTCATTCGTGCGGAAAAATTCATTGTTTCCTCGTCACCTGGTGGACTCGCGATACACACGAAGAGGCGACAGGCAATCGCACGTGGGAATGTTTCCGCTTGCACCGGCTTCGAATCCTCCGAGAGTGTTCGCCCCCCCCCCCCCCCGCCCCTTGCGCAATCAGTGCCCGAGAAGGGCCATGGGGGAAGAGATTTCCAGGGAGATTTTTCCGGGTCAGGCGGGTACGACACAGGCAGTTGCACCGTGTAGATGTCATCGACCGCCTCTCCCGAGCGTGAGAGAGAGAAAAAAAGCGAGATGGAGAGAGAACAAAGTGGGCCGACACGACGTGGATGAGTCGGGGAATCCTCGCGTAGCTTCGTGTATGTATTGCGCAAACCAGGTGGCCCCAAGACTCACCTGGTCCTGGGCCGGTAAACGCCACTTTGGCTTTCGCCACACGTGTCGAAATAGCTGAACCCATCGCTGTCCCCCATAAGGGCGTAAAGCACATAACTTCGCTCTTTAAATCGCCGAGCTCGTACGTTCGTCTCTTCGCTACACACCGGATGTTCCTTTGTGCTTCTCTCTCCCGTTGATCTCTCAACGAATGTTCATCTAGTTAGGGCACCTTGCGATTCCCTCCTCTGCCTCCCCCCATGAAAGATTCGTTATTCATTCGAGTCCCTACGATCCGGAGGATTCTCGGTGCCTCGACGTATCAACGAGAGCCAACTGTATTACGAGATTGCAGTTTTTTTTAAATTCCTTTGTTCGGTGCAACTGTATTTCGTGCTGGATACTGGAGTGTGCGCGATTTTAGGTGCAATACGGTATTTAAATAATTTGAACTGGTGATTTATTTTTACTTATTTGTGTTTAATATCGAATGACTGTAATTCGAGTATTTGAATAACCAATAATTGACAGTGGTATTTTTACATCAATGATAAAGAGTAGTATTTGTGTAATAAGTGTTAGTATTTTTTTAAATAAATTATAAATAGTTGGACTTACTTTATTGATAAATTTTAGTAGTCAATAATAAATTGTCTATAGTAGCATTTGAACAATAAATATTAGCTACCATTAGTCGCGTTAAAATAGTAAATAATCGCCGGTATTATGAAAATAATGAATTTCAAATCAAATAAATAAATAGATAATTATAATGATAAAGTTAATGAATAAATGAATAGCAATACCGACATTTTTGATAATAGATCATAGATAGTCGTTTTCGAATAATCAACGAGTCGTGGAGTTTCCCTAAGAGATGAACAATATTTTAATACTAAAAATAGCAAAGGGTAGAATTTATTAAGTAACAGATAGTAACGTTTAAATAATGAACAATTAGTAGTCGTATTGGAATAAGAAAATAATCCCAGGTTTTAAATAATAAACAGTATTTACACAATAAATAAAAATACTTAAATGACAATAAAGAAATAACGAATAGTAGTATGTGAATAATACACTTTGACACGTGACTGTATCCTTTTATTTATCCAAACCCAAACATTTCTGAATGCAACGATCGTTGCAAAAATGATCATCAGACACCTTCGATACTGCCCAAACGATGAAAGAGCCCTCTGCATAATACGAGCAATGAGGAAAACGTAGACGAATAATGGTGTAGCATAACGACGAACTTTATTCCGGCAGAAGCCTCTCCACGTTGTCAGAGAATGTCGTCCGTTTCTCCCTACTGAACGGCGAAGGGCCCATTCTAGGCGGGAAACTTCGTGGCAATAGGCTGAAGGCACGTGCTCTCTGGATCGATGGAAGGCGAATCTCGTACGTGAGCCGGCGGAATTCCCAAGCGAGGCCGGTTCACCCTTGTCGAGTGGAGAGTCGAGCGCAAGGTGGCTTTTCCCCTCTCTCATCCCACTAACCAATATTCCTTTCTCTGCCTGATCTCTTTCTCTCTCTCTCTCTCTTTTTCCGCTGTTACGTACACACCCGAGGCAGTTTACCGGCATTTTTGGCGCGCTCACACAGGCGCACCCTTCGATGTTGCGGCAAGCAAAAGGACTAGGGAGAGAGAGAGGTGACAGGGTGCAATGAGATTTGTAGGGCGTACATTTAATAGAAGCGCGCGCGCAGCTTGCGGGAATTCCCACACGCAATGAACGAGGGCGCAGACTCGCGCAATTTCCACCCCTCGAAGGAGAAACCTTTACTTTCCCTTTCTTCTCGGTCTCCCTCGCCTCATGTCGTTGGTGGCAAAGCTGAGAAAGCTTCCCTGCGGATTTCATGGATTCTCCTCCCAGTACCAGGCTCCAACCATGCCCGTTGCCAAAAATTCTCCTTCCCTCGTTCTCTCTCGTGGGAGAAGTTCGCGACGCGTCTCCAAACCCCTTTTCTCTTCTTTCCTCCAAGAACTTTCGGGATATTCTTTCCCTATTTATCAAATGGGCTGCTCATAAAAAAAAACAGAGAAAACAAACCTTAACAAATGTGTCGTGCCTTTTGTCTCGATTGTGAGAACCGGAAGGAAGAATCTCCCAATATATTTTGCTACTATACGTATAGGGGAACTCGGGGCAAAACGAATACGCGGGGTACGATGAATCATAAGCCTAGCTACTAAAGAGTGTGTGCGAGCACGGTACTCCCGTTGGAGTTTGGAGGGGTGGCGGTGAGGTGAATGAGTATGAAAGTATCGACTGTGGCGGAAGCCCGCGTTTCCAGTGAGAAAACAATATCGATTTTTTGACAAAACGATCTAATTTTTGGTAAAGTTTACCATCGTTTCAGTTTATTTGAGTTGCTGACATTGATTAGAGACAGGTAGGTAAACATAATGAAAGTAGTAATTACTGATATAATAAGAACGGTTTGTCATAAATTTTCAAGGTTATTGCGTGATTTTTTATTAATTCGTTAACCGTCTGATGGGGCAAGATAAATGCAAGCTATCGCAAATCCGCAATATTTTACAACGTACCACTATTTACGTTAGAAAGGGTGAAATGAAACTAGTAAAGCTTTTGGTTCCTCTTCTACCGGTGTTTCTACCAGGGAAAGAAAAAGAACTTACAAATAATTAAAATTATATGGAAGCGAGGTTATTCGGACTAAATACTACAGAACTAGACGATTGGCTTATCAAATTGCTGGTATTGAGAATGAAACCACTTTTATATGCGAAATATGCCAATAATTCTCCCAGCGTTGTTTCATATTGGCCCGCATACGGGGAAGATGGGAAAAATAAGGATTGTGTGGTAACGATCAGAAAGACTGATTATTTTTGCTTCCAAAATTAAAAGATTAAGAAATGTGAACCAGTGTGAACGCTGGAAAATTTGGGTGATTTTCGGGAATTTTTTGGAAGAAAAGTACTCAATTAAATGTTTCGGAAAATTAAGAATATATTTGGCTATATTTGACCTATATTACATAATTTTTTCGTAGAAAAATATTGAGATCCAAGCGACTTATGCGCTGCCTTCGGAGGCGCCAAAAAAAAAGTTCCTCCACTGCTGACATGATTTCGACCGATTGAGTAGGTGAAACCGAAAAAGGAAAAAATGTCGTTAAACTGGAAGGTATATCCTGTACAATGACGTAAGATTTTTGAAAAACATCAAAATCTAACAAAATGGCGTAGTTATGAAAAAAAAGTCTGTATTCTTGCCTATAAAATGGTTGTTTTTTTAATGCCAAATCGCCCATTTTCATCCAATTAAAAATATCCTACGTCATTGTAGAGTAAATATATTCAAGAGTACTCAGTTCAAATTTCAAGTCAATCGGATAATTGCTCTTTGAATTACAATGTCAGCAAATTTGAAAAATCTCATTTCGAGAAAAACTCGTTTAAAGATTTAACTGTCGATTTTTGCAAGATAAAATGATAGAGATACGGCCTTGAAATTTTTACAGGATATTCTTGAAAGTATAAACTGTCGAAGAAGGCAAATAAAATCGATTTTTTGAACGTGTCACACTGGTATACCCCCTTAAAGTTGACTGACTCGTATACGTATTGTTTTATTTTATCATGACCTGAGCGTTATCATTTTACCCCTACTTCCCCTACATATTATCGTATTAATCTGAGAAAAAGAAATTTCGAAGTTGTATCTATCTAATGTTGACTATCAGCACATCTGGCTACCAGGTGTTTTAAATTTCGAATCGTTTATTTTGCGAACGGCCCTCGGAAGGGCCGTCGTACGAATGCTTACATTTATCTGAAGGTTATTTTGAAGACTCTGCGGTTTACGTGACGTTGAATATGGGGACAATAATGTTAGGAGGATCCTCGGAGCAGTCTTTAAAACCACCTTTGCCTGGAAGGGTGCATCTGTGTGGATACGCAAGGGTTACAGTACCTTTGAGTTTGCCAACAGCCAACCCTCGTGCCAACTTTTTTAAACGCCCGCTGCGCCTGATTCGAGATCCTCTCTCCGTATATTTGCATACGTACGCAGGAAGTAACAGTGAATAAACGTGTTCGGTCTCTCTCTCTCTCCGAGCACGTGCTAAGGGAACAGTCCTCGAGTTCACTTACACGGCTACGTACCATGCACGCTGTTTCGCCCCTAATACACGTATGGCCCTGAGAAATGGAAAGAATAAGTATGTTTGCGAGGAGGGAGGGAAAGCGAACCTTTGGTAGGTGTAGGTAAAGCATTGTACTGTTGAGAGTGCGTGAGCGTACGCGCGACGTCATAGCTGGTGCAAGCATTAGCCGGAGCAGCTGCTCGAGATTTCTCACGCGTCCAAAAGCCACCCCGAGACAATCGGGTTTGATTCCCCCGTGTGCGTACGATGAGGACCAAGGCTTGGAAGGAACAGGGCTAGCCTCGGCCCCGAAGAAAAAGAGCTGGAGAGAGAAGGAATGAGAAACGGAGGGTGGCAGGGGCAGAGGGGCGAACCTCGCGGAGTTGGGAGGGACTGGGGTCACCTACTACCCTTCGTGCTTCTCTGTATGCGTATCCTTTTTTACTCTCATTCTCAACTCGCCTTTCCATCCGAACGTTCGAGGAGCCTTAAAGCATATAATTAGCATCCCTCCGTGTCTCGCAGTTGTCCCGTGAAATTTCCTGGACAATGCTCATGTACACGCGGTAAAAAGGATATTTAAATCTTATGATTTGTGCTACTTACTATCGGGAGGAAGAGCCTTGATTGGCTGTCGGGCGTTTGTACAAGCGCATAAATATATCAACGATATTTTCATTGCTGCAAGATGATCGGCGCAAAATTCTTCTCTCGTACAGCCGCATAAGTAATTCGTTGCTCTTCCGTATATAGAAAGTCGATCTGTCTGAGCCTCGACATTAGAATAGAACGAGACGCTCAGCTGTCGCTTCTCCCGCTCTCTCTCTCTCTCTCTCTCTCTCTCTCTCTCTCTCTCTCTCTCTCTCTCTTCTCTCCCTCTCTCTTTTTCGCTCTCTATTTCTTTTCGGCAATGCGACATGCATAATGCACCTTCCGCGTCTGGTAGATCGCGCGTCGATGGCCCCCAGGATCCGGGGAGATCCTGCTGGCCCGAAAAGAAATAATATAAAAAGTGTCCGATCGTCTCGCTCGATAATCCGTCGCGAAGATCTCCAGACGAGGTGAAACGTACGCGCGAAGCCTCGCGAGACAGCCATGACGATGACCAGATCTGACCCTCCTGTCGGCTGCCTCTATATGTGTGTGCTGATCGTAGACGCGGCTAGCTGGGTCACCGAAAATCAAATTTTTCATTCGGTCCAACGTGCTTGACGCGAACATATACATTATATCTATAAAAGTGTGTAACAAGTAATACACACATATATATATATATATATATATATATATATATATATATATATATATATATATATATATCAAGTGTGCTAGCCGCAATGTCAAAATTAATATATATGATAAACAACGTGTATAGATACTTCCACAGCGTGTTCCATTTGAATCGACCTTTTTGAATATCATGGCGTTGAAGTTTGTACCGTTAGATTACAACGAAAATTCTTTTTTATATATTTGCACTTCCTCGTTCTATTTTTTATTTATTTATTTCTTTTCATTCTTGTATTTCCTTTTTTTTTATTATTATACGAAACCGTTTTTTCGCAGATGCAAATTATATATTTCCAAATAAAAATCCTCAAAAATATTTTCACGATTTTTGTAGCTCAAATCTGACGAAAGAAATTTGGGATAAGAATTAATTGCATCCAACGATGCAAACTTCAACTTTATTGAATGTCCTTTAAGGCCTTAGGCCACTCTAGAGGCCGAAAAAATAGGCTTTTTGGATTTTTTTTTCAGACAAACAAACTGTATACAATAATGTTTTTGAAGCGATACAATAATATTTTTGTATACAATACTGTATACAATGTTTTTGAAGCGATTGATTTCAAAATGGCGGCTGTGCAGCGTTTATCTCAAAACTGCATTTTTTACGTTGGCCGCGAACATAACTCAGACAATTTTCAACCGATTCACTTGAAATGTTGAATATATCTTAAAAAATACATTATCTATGGAAGTACGTAGGATTTTTTTTTATATTGCATAGTTTATTTGTTATTAACAACTATCTGACTTTAGATTATCTGATTTTCGGAAAATCATTGTATACAGTCACTGATGTGTATAATAAAAACATTTTTTTGTAATCTCCATTTATTTTGTAGTTTTTCTGAAAAAAAATCCCCAAAAAGCCTATTTTTTCGGCCTCTAGAGTGGCCTAACCCCTTGAACAGTGGACGATAGTAAAATACCTTTTAAACAAGAGTCGAAGAGCTTCAGAGGCGACATTGTTCTGTGCGATTAAGGTTTTTTTTTTATTATGAACTCGCACAGGGTACGTAAACGTCAACTTTGTTTATGTCAAATAAAATTATGCATGTTTCAATGCGCCCATCCAGTGCGTTATTCCCTACACGAGAGTATGACATTGAGTGGCTAAAAAAAATACATGATCCCATTTAAACAAAAAAAACAACCAAGTTGACATTCTTGTTCTACGCGTCCAAATAGAAAAAAAAAACTTATGTGCAGTAGACAATATGTCTGCTGAGAGTAATCAATTGATGATGGAAACATCTTTGAGTCCCATCGACAGTTTCGAAGGTATCCGAGTGGGGCGATTTGAAAGATGATTTAAAGGGCGATTTTTATATGTTTATCATTATTATTATTTGTATTTATATTATATATATTGTTAACATATCTAAAATAATTTGTATCCTTCCCTAGTCGAATACTCGTAGGATCACCTGAGATCGAAAAATGTGTGTGTATGTATATAAATCTATCAAGGAAACGAATACCGCTGACTGTGCATGTGTGCGTGTACGTTCCGCGATGCTAGACGCGTATCCTCTGCGGTAAAAAATATGCATTTGAGAGTGCGCGCGAGTGAGCATGAATTATGCAGGCGAGGCCGAGGAGGCCACGAGACACACAGGCTCTTTATGCAACGAGAGATCTCTTACCGGCACCGCTCCTGCTGACCTAGAACCTCTCCTCCCCCTTCCGTCTCTTTATATATATAGCTATATATATAAACCCGTCAAACTCTAAGAGCGAGGTCTATCCGCTGGGTCGTAGCTACAATACGCGGCGAATTTTACTAGGACATTCAGCGGAGGAGGCAGCCCCGCGCGGTCTCTCATTCAACGGGAACACAACTCGACGCTCGAAATGTCCTGGCTCGTGATCTATACCGTGCTCACCCAACTAACTTGGAACTGACTGTAGAAGTAACTGGAAAATAACAGTACGCAAATATGCTGCAAACTCGAGCGTCCCCGTCTCGAATAAACGGAAAGAGAAAAAAAGAAAATGAAAAAAAAACGAAGGAAAAATAAAGCTGCGATGACCCAGAAAAATAAAGGAATACTCTATCGTAGCCGACAATCGAAGGATCGTTGGCGAATATCGTCACAGGATTTGCAAAAGAGGACGAAAAGGATACTCACACGTGAGTTTATCTTGCGTCGAATCTCTTTCTACCTTTCCCCTTCTCCCTCTTGAGGACGGAGGCAATGACAAACAATTATAAATCGTGTCAAGAGTTCGCTCACACTTTGCACTCGGTAGGACACTTCCACACTGACGTTGTTCTTCCTGCGTCGAGACATTCTCGAATAAATGAATTCGCGATGATCTCCTTGGAGGAGAGATCCAGACGGATCCTGCCGAAAAAGAAAACATAAGAAAATTTGCAATGCGGTCACTTCTTATGTAGAAGTCATCGCGTTCTTTCGGCGAAACTCAATGAATTCGAAAAACCCAAAGACCGATAAATACCGATATTTGGCATGTAACTTTTTCGGTACAGTGTCGAAAAAAATGGCGACCGAGAGTTTGTTAAATAAAAACAGTTATTTTATTTGTTCCTCAAGCTTATTATTTTATTGAGCGCAATCATTTTACTTCAAAGCACTTACTGAATTTTTACGAATTTTTTAATTTAATTTAATTCACAAATCGAATTGAATTATCGAATTTTTGCGAACCTTCCCAGATTTTCTGGCCTCTTTTTGAGCGTCATGATAACGGGATGGGGCTGTTATCAGTGACTGAGAAATTCTCGAAAAAAGTGGTAAATAGATTCAGAGGTACGGTATTGAATTCTGTCGCCGTAGACGAGACGTCATCTCGCGAGAGTCCGTTTCGCACCATGTAAACACACGCGCACACACGTGTACCGTCGATTAATTAAAGCACCGGCTTCTCGCATAGTGATTGCCGGAGAGCGACGCGGGCGAGAGTATTAACCGCGCGTCGGTGGAAGGGAAACGGCGAGAGAGGAAGGGGTAGATAGCGGAGAAACGCCCTGATAGCAATTAAATTAAAGCGAGATCTCGTCGCCCCGATAAGCACACAATTAATCAACGAATCGCGACAATCGGACATTTCATTAACTAGTTGTGCCGACCAACCGCGCGCGATGATTCGCGAATCGTAAATGCCACTCAACTCGCACGCCACGACACTCACATTTTAATGCAACGACCGCAAATATACATGTATATACCAGTATATTTTTATTTATAGGGCGATAGTAGAAAATTCATACATTTATTTTCACGTCGAGTCACGTTCGTAGAAGGAAAGTGGGCGGGTGTGGAACAAAGTGACTCGTCGATTCGGCGCAAATTGATAAATCAATTCCATTCAATTCACTTTACGTCCGTTCAACGCGATTCGAAAAAAACACCAATTTGTGGGTTCCTTGCATGGAATCCGTCATAAGAAGTGGTAATAACTTTTCTTGGGATTATATTTACTTTTTGACACCACTATTTATTAATATATTTAATTTACATTTCTTTTCAAACTGTTTTCCTTCCCCGCGAACCTAAAGATTTTCAGACTTTTAACTTACGAAAAATGAAAATTACTGCTCTGGTCGATGAAATCAAAACTAATCGAAATATGAATATCGTTATTCTCTTTGGCAAAGCAGCGCATCTAAAATCCTCGCAAGATCCACCGAGGTGAAAAAGATAGCCAGTTCGATCTTTTTGCACCTAATCTTTTTATTCCAAACTAATGATTTGGGTCTTTTGGATTTAATTTTGTCTTTTTTTGTCTTAACTTTACATACCAAAAAATTGCAATCATCTTCTTTTATTAATTGAAAAATTATATATATATATATATATATATATATATATATACAGGGTGTCCCAGAACTCAACGTCAAGCCGAAACGGGGTGACAGGATTGATTGTAACCATCATGAGAAAAATCAGAAAAAAAATCTATCCCATGCAGTTTAAAAAATTATGGGCATTTAAGGAAAACCTAGAAATTTGGTCGAACTGTAACCATTTTTCGGTTATTGTGGTTAATTTTTATTATTTTTGTTCATTTAAACTTTGGAACCGTAACCCTAAATAACATTTCTAGAATCACAGTAAAAAATAATGACACAATTGCCCCAAGTTTCATAGAATTAAGACTATTTGTTAAACTATGAATTTAAAATTTTCAAAATTTGTCTACTTTGAAAGGCCCTGCTTTAAAAAAAAAAGTACTAGAGTGCCTTGGCAAGTGCCATTAAAAGTTGGCGCATTTAATCAGGATTGTAAAATGGTACAAGACATGTTAGTTTCATACTAAAAAAAACGAGTAAAAAAATAACCCGATTTTTGCTAACCCATTTTACTCAGTTAAAATGTTTCTTATTCGCACAAGATCTTGGTAGGTTCTTAATTTTACGGCAAAATGATGAGAGAGATGGATAGTGGACATGTTTACCATGAGTGAGAGAGACAGATAGTGACGCCACTTTTACCAAAGTCAACAAAAGTAAGTAAAATTAATAAAATAATGAAAAATCTTGACCTAGTTTAGGTTTATTGGAATAAAAGTCAGATACATAGGGAAATAACATTTTTTATTACAGCAAATGTTTAAATTGTTTGCCATCAGCCTCAATACACGCCCTACATCTTCTTAAAAAAGATCTACTTATCAGCCGGGCATATCCTCGAGAGTTGATGTCCTCTGCAGCTTGAGAAATATTGTACCATTTTACAATCCTGATTAAATGCGCCAACTTTTAATGGCACTTGCCAAGGCACTCTAGTACTTTTTTTTAAAGCCGGGCCTTTCAAAGTAGACAAATTTTGAAAATTTTAAATTCATAGTTTAACAAATAGTCTTAATTCTAGGAAACTTGGGGCAATTGTGTCATTATTTTGTACTGTGATTCTAGAAATGTTATTTAGGATTACGGTTCCAAAGTTTAAATGAACAAAAATAATAAAAATTAACCACAATAACCGAAAAATGGTTACAGTTTGACCAAATTTCTAGGTTTTTCTTAAATGCCCATAATTTTCAAACTGCATGGGATAGATTTTTTTTCTGATTTTTCTCATTATGGTTACGATCAATCCTGTCACTCCGTTTCGGCTTGACGTTGAGTTCTGGGACACCCTGTATATATATATATTCAGATATACAAAAAGCCCGCAAGGGGGTACATGAAATAAAATAAGTAGTTATCTATCTATATATTCAGATATATATATATATAATTCAGAATAAATATATTATATAATAATTAATTATTATATAATATATTTATTCTAAACTATTATACTGAAATTCTCTTGGTCCGTATCCCATTTTTGTTTCATCAACTTGAAGTATGTCTTGGATCCCATACATCCCCAAAATGCTTTAAAAAATGAACAAAAACAAGATCGCGACGCGTTAATTTAAAAAATGTTTTGGTTTGTTTGGGTCAGAAGTCTAAATCATATCCACAAACTAATTTGAACATTCAACTATCACACCCAAATGCGGTTCAAAATACCAAGTCTCATTCCACGACCCGACGAAACCCTCATTGTTACCCATCACAAGAAAAATCAGACCCAATAAATCCGCAACTGTCATCGGCAATAAGTATGCAATCAGGTTTGAAAAAACTGAAATCGTGTTTTTAAACTCGACGATAAACATTAATGTCCCCATTTTTTTTTTGCAGGCAGCGAATCTAAAATCCTCACTAAACCCAATTTATTTCACAGCTCGTTTCGAGAGTTAATAATGATCCGCGGATTACGCGGATACCTTGTTTTCTCTTCCGCGCTTTTTCTTTTTTTTTTAAATCCTGACACAGCGTTCGACGCAGTGCAATTTTTGCGCAATTAATTGGGAGCTCTGTATAAGAGTAGCTACACGCGGCAATTTAAAAGTGAATCCACGAAGAGCTAATACTTGGCGATATCATTTATGAGCTCGCGAGAGTGCTGTGTCCCCCCGAGCGGTATCGGAGAGAATACACATACGTATATTCGTACCTGTATATATATATCGACGAAGGAAGAGCCACCTGTCCGCGGAGCCTGTTCGCCAGGTCGGATCTCGACAAATTAATTAACGAGGCCAATAATAATTTAAGCCCACTCGCTTTTGCCCGGCTCTTTTTCCACATCGTAAATTTCAATCTGTATTAAATCCAGGCGAGTTGTCGCGTATATCGAAGCCGAGTATTTTAATGGATTATGCCGGAATGAAGTGTCCATTCCGAGGTCTCTCTCTTTCTTGTTTGTACCGCTGTGGTCTCGGCCAAGGTGTGATAGGTAACCGCAAAGTCTCGTTGAAAGAATCGCGGCGAAATACGGCGACGAAGAAGATGAAGAGGAAGAAGAGAGTCGTTGCAAAGCGTGGGCGAGATAGCGAGGGTCACTCTCTCGCTCCCTGGTCGGCATGGATAATTATTGGTCACGCCACAGTATTGCTGGTCAAGGGGCAAAAGCTCCGAGAAAGGCAGAGAGAGGAAGAAAGTCCGCATGGACTGACCGCCGAAGATTCCATGTTATTTTCGCTGAGTACATTCATTATCGGATTTAGAGGAGCCGCAGTCTTCTCTCTCTCTCTCTCTCTCTCTCTCTCTCTCTCTCTCTCTCTCTCTCTTTATTTAACTCTCGGTCGAGGTAAAACACTCCCTCGTGTATGCTCACCCTGTTCCCTCGTAGCTCCACCACTGGCAGATTTTCTCACTCGCACTCACGTTCGATTTTGTGGGACGAACTGCCGTCGAGGTTTATCGTCGTCGCAAACGCCCACGCTCGATAAGCCCCGAGACAACCTCGTGACCCTCCGGCGCATCAAATTCTCGTCGGCTCAATCGGAGCTCGGTTTTTTTTCTTCTCATTCTCTCTTACGTCAACCCGAATACCGAGAGGTCAATTTGTTCGCCAGTTCTGCTTTTTCTTGTGGCACTGCAGTCACTTTTTTCTTCAAGTCAAATTATTAGATGTCGACGTATTGACGAAAACAAATCGTTGCTCTTACAAAGCAAATAGATTATTTCTGGACCCGATCTTTTTTCGTGTAATTTCAATCTGCCGAAAAATGTCGATGTACTTATTCCACAATAATCGTCGAATCGTTGCATCTTTGGGTAAATATAAGTGTTGTTGAATTCTGTTCAGATTAAACGCGTCTTTTCCACACCAATGCACCGAAAGATGAGCGAAAATTTCAAACATTTAAACGAATGTTAGATAAAAATGTATAAAATGTTATACACATAATATATAATATAACGTAATATAATGATAATCATAATCTGATCATAATCACAATCGATCTAATATCTAATATGGTAATAATAATAATAATGATCATAATTAGAATAAACAAAGGAGCGCTATACCAAGCTCAGAAGGAGCTCATTGGCGACCCGATTTTATTTTATATGACAAACAAAGATAAACCGCATTGACGAGAAGCGAGTATTTCACTTGCAAAGTATGTAATCGAGCTGTGAAAAAAAAAACGGAAATCACAGCACTAATTTTTTCTCTCGGGTCGTGAAAAAAAAGGAGGAAGCAGCGAACACACAAATCCTCGGTTTATTTTCGTCGCTCTATCCTCCGCATGAAATGATGAACGTCGCGGATCTCGTCGGAGCGAGAATTCGTATCGCGAATGTAATTCTGGTCGAAGCGCGAGCGTCTCGCTCCGTCAATTGCGGCCAATTGCCAAATGCTCCCATTCGCGTTCGATAATCGATAGGAATCCACGGTGGGTGGTGTGGCGGTGGTTGATGCACTTTCCGACACCGCAAATATACGATTTACGTGTCGAGATTGAAATGGAGCATGCCACGAACTTGACGTTTATTCGGTCATCGCATTTCCGCGTGAACGATCCTATTCTTCGCAAATATATACGCGTACGCGTAATCTCGAGATAAACTCTTTTTTTATACCGCCGGCCTTCGAGCTAGGCAAACTTTCTCACAGTCTATTTTTTTCCGGCTATTGGTGGTCGAATGCACAGATAGAGAGTATGAGAGTTTCGCGATCGAAACGCGCTATACGCCCACACCCGAGAGTCAAGCAAACAATGATAATCCCTCGATTGCTTATCGATGCGAAATGTGTTTTTGTACTCTCTCTCTCTCTCTCTCTCTCTCTCTCTCCCTCTCTCTCATCGAGTCGCACCACGCAGCTGTAAATTTTGTATTTTATTTAGATGCGCGATTTGGTGTCTTCGAGCATGAAAAATTGAGAAAAACGCTTCTTCATTTTGCAATATTACACGTGAGGTGTTAATAATTATCGATGTTTGTAAAATATCGTTGTTCAACAAATGACAAATTGACTCGCAATCGTTTTGGAAAGTCTTTATTCAATATTTCTTATAGACTTCTTTAGTATTTATTTGATATTTTCATTTTTCATTATTTTATATTCAATACTTCATTCACTTTCAATTGGAACTTTGTACTTTTTTGCTGCGGAGCTTTATCCTCAGTACTTCTTATCACAATGAACTCTTAAGGGGTTAGGCCACTCTAGAGGCCGACAAAGTAGGCTTTTTGGGGATTTTTTTTCAGAAAAACTAAAAAATAAATCGAGATTACAAAAAAGGGTGTTTATCATACATGTCAGTGACTGTGTACAATAATTGTTTTAAACTATCAATTTCAAAATGGCGGCTGTGCAGCGTTTATCTCAAAAATGCATTTTTTAAGTTGGCCGGAAACCTAACTCAGACAATTTTCAACCGATTCACTTGAAATGTTGAATATATCTTGAAAAATACATTGTCTATGGAAGTACGTCGGATTTGTTTCTATATTGCATTGTTTATTTGTTATTAAAAATTATCTGACGATTTTTTAGGCAAATTTGTCACTTTCCAAAAATGTACCTAAAAAATGGTCAGATAATTGTTAATAACAAATGAACTATGCAATATAAAAAAAAACCTACATACTTCCTTAGGCAATGTATTTTTCAAGATATATCCAACATTTCAAGTGAATCGGTTGAAAATTGTCTGAGTTATGTTTCCGGCCAACTTAAAAAGTGCAGTTTTGAGGTAAACGCTGCACAGCCGCCATTTTAAAAATAATCGCTTAAAAAAAATTATTATATACAGTCACTGATATGTACGATAAACACCTTTTTTGTAATCTCGATATATTTTGTAGTTTTTCTGAAAAAAAGCCCCAAAAAGCCTATTTTTCGGCCTCTAGAGTGACCTAAGGCCTTAATCTTTTAATTTTGCAGCAACGCGTTTTCATTCGTTTTGAGTTGTACGGAAAAAAAAGATCGCATGGTTGAACGTGAGTGAGCGATAAAATATTGGCTGCTAAACGCTCTGACATCTTCATTTCCGGTTGAGGTTCGAATCATTTATCATCGCAACGCGCCTCCTCACTCGAGCACTCCGGAAATTTTTCTTTTCTTGTTCGGTTTCTTTTTCGAGATTCACTCATCAGTGCGATATCGGGTGGATATTCATTCTCGTTTAGAGCCGATCGGACCCCCATAGCTTCGTTTGGACTGTACATCGATTAACGATTGACAAACCCCACGCTCGGATACACCGTAGAATGTAACGTCACTATCGATACGTTAATTAAAATATCGCGGCGATGGAGCCCGCCGGGCGTGCTGGAACGAAGCTACACCAAACCCTTTTTCGTTTTTTTTTCCGCCTTCTCTTTCTCTTCTCCCTCTCATTTTCTTTCACTTCATTAGCATACTCGATTCTTAATACATTTATCCTTCGCTCGTTTTGGCCCTTGGCCTCGATCATTTTGTAAATATATGTTTACCTCCGCCTTGATTTCCTTATCGCTGAATCATTACGCACGCATCGGGACGTACTTGGTGGGAAACTTAACCGAATTGTCTTGAAAAATGTTCCACCGATTGATCGAGAATCTTCGCTAATTAGGGAGGACTTGTCCTAACGAGGGACACGCCGAATTATCTCGAAATCCTCCTCGCTCGATTATTCCTGTGATACATTTTTTTTTCGAGATTTGTCATTGCCCAAGTATATTTTTTTTAAGCCGCAGCATTTATGTGCAAAGTGTAAGGATGTTTAATTGTACGGTGCTTTTTGACAATTATTTTGCCAAGTGATTTGTTTAATTGCTTGACTTTTTGTTCAGGTCGCGAGTTGAAAAAATTATAGCGAACGAATGACTTGAAGAAAAATGTCGGAATAATTGTTCTTTTTTAAATTAGCGTTTGGTTTTCGAAAATAACGCGTCATATTCCTCGTAACTTCGATTTGTGAATGAAATTAACGAATTTCAATCAAATATTTGTTGTGTGATTTTAAAACAATGATTCGCATCGTAATGTGAATTCTTAAATTTCTATGATAAATTTCTAATAATATATTTTTATTCCATTCTTTTAATGTCTCTAAACAATGTTTTATACTTTTAGTCATTTAATTTTTTTTTTTAATATAAATTCTTAGATTTTATTTTTCAAGTGCTCAGCTTCTTCAATGAGAATGTCTCGTTGATATTTCTCTTTTTATCTTTGCACGACATTTTTGATAAAATATTCTATTTTCGTTTACAACGGAACAATACATAAATCACATTTTTAATCACTATATTGCATTTTTCAATCAGAATTTAAAAAGTATTGTTACAACGTTCTGCACTCTTGGCATAAATTAATTAATTAATAAATTGCGATTTAAATCTGAATAATTAAAGTCGAAATGTAAATGGTGACTCAGAAGTATGTCATTCACATTTTTCATTCACAATTTATTTTCAAAACAATGTCTAATTGCCTGGCCATTTAAATTCATCGAGTTTATATTTAAATTCTGGCATTTAAATGGTCTAACGCGCAGTTGGTTCGTTCAAAATTACTTACGGCTACTTTCCTACTTTGGAGTTCCCACGAAATTTTTCACCGATATCCTATACTCGTATGAAAATATACAGACGTACAGATGTACAAATATCCATCCATCACTATAACGCAACAAGCCGACGACGACGACGACGACAACGACGATCGATCGAGGCTCCTCTGCTCCCATGGGAGACGGGTTAGATGAGTTGCATATCGTCCGACTGACACCCGAGAAACTTTATTCCGCGTGATATTGCGTGTAAAAGCCCGTGTTACGCAACGTGACATTACCATTGCATATGCATCACGTATCTATGCAAGTTTGCCTTATATTTGAATCACATTCACTGTGCATATATATATATATATATATATATATATATATATATATATATATATATATATATATATATATATATATACACACGAGAATATACACGCGCCGAGAGAACGGTACATCCGACCGAATCAAAGTTGATCTGAAACTCACTCGATTATATTGCAACCTCCTTCGTCAACAAGCCGAAGCTGCGAACTTTATTAATCGGAATTTAATTACGAAAGACTTATTGCAACACTTTGGGATCGTTTAACAAATGACAGGTCGATTAGCAATTGAATTTTAATTCATTTTAACAATCACGTGTCTTTTCTCCACCTTTGATAAACTATTCCTCGAATTCCGTTTCTGCCCATAAGACGTCCTTTGGGAAAATAAATTCTTCATATTCTGAAAATTTTTGATAATCAACAGATCAATTAAAAATTCAGTTTAAAATAATTATTACATTTTTTTTCCACCTTCGATCACCAACCCCTACAGTTTTCTTCTGCCCATGAGTGTCTCATATAAACAAAAATTCTTGATATTCTGAAAATGTTTACTACAGAACAAATCCATTACCAATTAAGTTTCAGTTCATAATTACAATCACGTACTTTTTTTCACCTATGATCCACGATTTCTGAAATTTTCTTATGCTCATGATTGTCCCTTGTAAGAATAAATTCTTGAGTGCCTCGAAGTTTGAGGTTGGAATGAGCGAGGAATGCATCAATCGAGTGCTCGACGCACAAATTTCATTACATACTTCTCGAAACGATGTATACAATTTCATTTCTATTATGTTGGGCCCGAAGAATAATGAGTCTCGGGACCGGTGTTACGTCCACACGGGGACCTCCCGCTCGTAGGCTAGAGAAATCTCTGCAGGCATCTCTCCATACATATATATTAAAAACATGTGTACGAGAAAGACCGCAGCGGCGTGGGACAGAAACACTGCGACCCCCGTGGACCAACATCGCAGGTTAGCTCGAGGGTTTATTCTTCGAGGGAAGTTTTCCCCGTACTCCGGTGAGCGAGGTCGAGGGTGAGGACGCTGAGCAAGAAGGGAGAGAATGAGGAGGGCGATGTAATAAAAATTGCGTGTAGCGCGAACGTATTGCGATAGCGTGGGAACCAAAAAAAGAGGGTGAACTTTTCGCAGCATCTGAACTCCCTCTTTCTCTCCTCCTGTCCCACCATCGGTATTTTTCTCCTCTCAATTTCGCACCCTTACGATTACGACAACGCTTCGATCATTTTTCCCAAAAGCAGCGATGATCTCCATATTGAACAATTTTTAGATTTACTACTATTGTTCGAAATAACACATATTATCTATATATACACACGCCCACACGCAGACTCATATATATATATATATATATTTATATATATAAATGAGGAGCTGGCGAACAAAACCGGGCTGGTCCACGAATTACTTTTTTACAGGAGCGATCAAAAACCAAAATAAGCAAATAGAGACGAGTTAGAATTTTTAAGCTTCAATATATGAAGGCTGCATAAAAATGTATGCGTGGAACTGGCTTTAGTTTAAGGGGTTACCCCCACTTGCGATTTTGAAAAAATCGATTTTTTTATTGCATTTTTTTGAAGTATAAGTATCTGAGAATATGTCCTGAAAATTTCAAGTCGATCCGAACAAAATTGACTGAGATATGAGCGTTGAAAGAGAAGAATTCGCGTTGAAAGAGCGTTGAAAGAGAAACTTTAAACGCGTTTTTCTCAAAATGGCATTTCTGAAGTCGGTGACCAAGATTACTCGAACACTAATGAACCGATCTTCTTGAAATTTTGCAGGCTTATTTAATGCATAAAAATGTAGTCTTTAATCGTTCGATTTTTTTCGTTAAAATCGAACCATTAACTTTGACTGTCCGCCAATTTGTGAAAAATGAATATTTTTTAAAATCCTTCGATTAAAGACTAGTTTATACTTATATTTGACTAAATCCATCCGCATTTTTTTCTTCAGATGATCCACTTCGCCGCAATGTTGGTCACCGCAAACCGTGTATATAAAAACATTATTTCATTGACGGCCATTTGCCACTAAACAATGTAATATTTTTCAATAAAAAAGTTACTGAAGGTTCTTCAAGATGTGTTCTTTGAGATGGTATATTGATCGATTAAAAAAGTTTTGTAGTTTTCTTTAAAAAAAATTCATGAAAAAGGCCTTTTTTTTGCGCTACAAGTGGGGGTAACGCCTTAATAAAAAGACTACCATGTGTTTTTTTTTCGACAAGTCCGTGTCTGGTTGAAAACGCAGTTTTTAACAAATTCGAGTATGCATAGAGCCGGATTTGATGCAAAGTATTTCGGTAGCTAATAAAGGTGGGTTTGAAGAACAAAAAAAAATTGCCATATTGTGGACGAAAACCGGACTCGTCCACAATATGGCAATTTATATATATATATATATATATATTCCTAACACACAGGGTGTTAGGAAGATCATGTAAAGCCTTAAGGGGGTGATAGGTCACCTCGTAAGGAACATATCTAACCTAGGTTACCTCAGTCCAAAGTCTAAGGATTTCGAGTTATCATGGTAAGTATGATTTTCGGAAAATTTCCCAAAATTGATAGGAACTCGTTTACCTCTTACGTTAATGGTATTTTTTTAAAAATAGCATTAACGTAAGAGGTATTTTTATTTTTTGACAAGTTTTTAATCATTCAACACGTCCCATTTAGTTAGTTGTGTGGATACAAATGATTGTATTGGCGTTTGTCGATTGAATCCACATTAAGCAGACGCAAATAAGTTTTTAGTTACCAATTATTGTCTGTTTGAACATTATGAATGAGTTAGTACCTAATTTTGGCAAGTTTTCCAAAAATCATAAGTACCATTATAACTCGAAATTCTTAGACTTTGGACTAAGGTAACCTAGGTTAGATATGTTCCTAACGAGGTAACCGACCTACTTGAGGCTTTGTATCGACCTTCCTAACACCCTGTATATGTACAAATAAACGATCAGAAAAGTTGGAACGCCGAAAAAAAGTCATTTTCTCACGACACTGAATTAAAAAGTCTCCGTCGACTTTCTCGGTCGTCGGTTTTCAACTTTTTCCATCTCTTACCGAGAAATCTCGGCGATGTGCGCGGCAGAGGGAAGGGAGAAAAAGAAGCGATCCAGTAGAGAAAACCAGAGTCCGGTGGAGGAGCATGTCGAAGAGAGAGAGAGAGAGAGAGAGAGAGAGAGAGAGAGAGAGAGAGAGAGAGAGAGAGAGAGAGAGAGAGAGGCGGGGGGGAGGGAGAGAGAGAGGGGGGAGGGAAAGAGAGAGAGAGGGAGTGAGAGAGCGAGAGTGAGTGTGGTGCGCAGTGTGGAAGAGAAGAACGGAGGAACTGTATCCCCACCAGTAGATTGACCCTCTCTCCGGTGTCCTGTCGCGTGTCGCACCTCCCACTACTCTCCCTCGTCTGCCGTACAAACTTTACCTACTATCCTTCCGCGCAATACCCACTCACCCGAGCTTTAGAAAAACGCAAATTCGCACACACAGAAATGTTATATCTCTAAGCCGAACATTATCGTTCTTTACACGCGCATAATCCTCTCACAGGCAAAAGGGCATACCAGGTGATGGTGAGGACGAGACGTTTTTCAACTCGCGCAAGAATTAATGCACACTCGGAAAATTTGAATTCGAGCTCCACGGTGGGGGTAGAGGTTGGGGGCCTGACGCGATGTGCAAGTTATTCGCCGTAGGTCTCTCTCGCACTCACATCTGCTTCGCGTCCCCTTAAGGGGTAAGGCCACTTTAGCGGGGAAAAAAAGTGTATTTTAGGAATTTTTCTTAGCGGGACAATGGAATAAATCAAAGTTCTAAAAAAGGCCCTTTATTGTACATATCATAAACTGTATAAACTATTATTTTCATAGTAATATAAAACGGCGGCTGCACAGCTTTTCTTCGACGAAGCCTTCGACGAAGCACCTGCAATTTTTAATTTACAGTGAACGAATTTTTTTTTCGATTATACATGTGAATAGCTACAGAAGTACGTAGGATTTTTTTGATATATCGATTTTTGCAAAAACAGCGCGATTTTGAAATAAAAGTTCAAAATTCTCAAAAAAAACATCGTCCGGAAATTGTTTATAAAAAAAACTATGTAATATATCGAGAAAATCCTACGTACTTCTATGCAGAATGTAATTGTGAATATACAGTTAAAATTTAAAGACAATCGGTCGAGATTTGCTCGAGTTATGTTTGCGGCCGACTTGAAAAATATAGTTTCGAGAAAAGCGCGTTTAAAGTTCTCGGTACGGATTGCATCGGACTGAGATGGGCTGGGCCAAAATTCAAAAATAGAAGTATTTAGACATTTTCCCCACCTTAATCCTTTGAGTATGTCATTTTTAAGATATTAAGGCAGGCATCTTTTAAGAAAAAGAAAATCGATTTTTTGAAATTTCTACAGTGGCCTTACCCCTTAAAGCCGCGCTTTGTCGAGCGGGGGTCACCTTTACGCGAGAGAGTATGCGTGTGTATGTGTGTACTTGTAGGGAGAGAGCGAGAGAGAGGGAAAAGAGCGAGGCTTTGAGCGCGAAGCACGTACATTGAGCAGGAGAGGGGGGCAAATCCCCTCCCCCTCCCCCTTGTCTCTCTAACCGGGCTGTAGTCGCCGACAGTCCGCCGACTACGCGCGTTTATAGCGTCGCGACTCCTCCACCGTCACGTCGCCAATCTCCTCGTGTGTACGCATTCGTCACCTGTTGCGCCTTCATGTATACGCGCACTCTTTTCTCTCCCACTCTTCCTCTCTCTCCCTCCCTCTCTCCCTCTCTCCCTCTCGGACGACGATCGACGAATATACGGGAAAAAAGCGCGGGTGATGTCAAAGGGCCGCGGAATCGAGGATCCGGACGCTTCGCGCCCTCGGACCGAAATTTTCAACGACCGCTTTCGAGATTTCGTTTTTTGTTGACGCTTCTCGTCATTTCGAAGTGACGGAAACACGCGGTATCGTCGAAGTGACGCGGTGCTCGTGTGAATGACGATCTCTTTTTTTTTTGCAATTTTTTCACTTTTTTTTCCATTCGAAGAGGATAGTGGAAGTCACGATTGAACGAACGTACGAAAGCGGATTCACACTGCCGTCTGTAACGAAGGTAAGGGATAATGTATGTTGTCCAATGTGTGGGAAGAATCTGCGTTTGAATTTATTTAGTGTTGAGCGTATTCGATTATTGGAATAGTGAGTTTTTTTATGTACTTTATTTTTGATGGTTTGATTTATAATGGTTGGAAATAATGCGGATAATGAATATACCTGTATATATACAGGGCTACTCTCTAATGGTCACGATCCCGTGAAAGAGTTGTAGATAATGCTTTACGCAAAAGTGAACGATTTTGGAGATATTATTGTTTTTATTTGAAGTGGGGGGGTGGGCAACTTTGAAAATGAAATGTGGTATGGAATCCATTTTTTTTATTATGTGTAGTTTAAGGACACAGTAATCAAGAATTATGAACAATAAAATAAGAATAATTATTAGACTTGCGGAGTTTTGGAGCCCTAAGTCGAAAATGTTTGCACATTGGTCTTATTTTATTGTTGATAATTCTTCGTTACTTTGTCCTCAAATTACAAAAAATCAAAAAGGTTTGGTTTCATACAACAGTTTTTTATTTATTAATTTTTTAAGTCGCCTACCTCTTACCTAAAAAAAAATCAAAATAATGTCTCGAAAATGGTTCACTTTTGTATCAAGCATTACTGTGTTATTTGATAGCGGAAAAAATGTCCTACAACCCTTTCCTGGTTATAAAGTATTGAAGCATTTTAGTTTTAAGGCCGTCACGGCTCTTAATGTTATTACAAGAGTTTGTGGCTTCCGGACGAAGGCCACGAACTTTCGAAATATTTATATTTATAATTGATTCTATAAATTATTGTATCATTAAATAATTGTATTATTATAATCATTTATATTTATAATTGAATCATTAAAACCAATTTCATACGAAAACCGTGATAGATAATAGGCTACTTTGTAACAACAATTATTCACGCACGAACACACCTAAGCATATACATATGTATTCATTCTCTACTTTACTTTTTTTCCAGTTATGTACATAACCGTTAAAACTGAAGTACGACTATATGCTTAAGTGCCCGAGTCTCGATAGTCGCTGTTATAAAGTATTGAATTATTTATGTCAATTTTATACGAAAGAATAAATAGCGGCGACCAATCGCGGTAAATCGGGCACGATAACGTTTCGAATTATCGTGAAAGTCAGATTTAACTTTACCCGTCTCTTTGCAACGGTATTTCCGGCTTTGCGGGAGTATTCGCTTCGCAGAGATTACCTCGACTCATTGCGGTGACCAGCTTTCCCTCGTTAGGATTCCTCCGACGGGGGTGGAAAGTGTCGAAAAATGCATTGGATAACATAGAGCTCTCATCTGTGTGCGGCGATTGATCCCGAGTTCAGTCCGCATTTGAATGAATCAACGTCAGCAAGAAATATTTCGGTCAAGTCCCTCGACTGTGTACTTAGGGTACGGACACTCCGTGTTTTATTTGCAAGATGTTCGTAGATTTGACTATCGAACCACCGATTCCTGCGGAGAGTTCGAATGTTCTAGCTCGACCTGACGAAACGTCGATTTTTTTTTCGGCTCGTCAATGCGGATCTCCCACTGCCGGAAGTCCGCATGCAGGCTTGAGAAAACTTCACTCCGAGTTTTCACGTCGACGAAGCCCATTGTCGGGATGACCCGTATAAAACATCGGAGTTACAACGCGGACGAATCTCGATTTTTATCCCCCACTCCCCCGGCAGCTGCCTTTCCATCATCCCTGTGAGGAAAGAAAAACGAGAGAACAAAAAGCGAGAGACAGTCGACGAGCGCGTGCCTCTGTGCTAAACGTCCTTAATCGTGTTGCCGGTTCGCCTAGCCGAAGAGCAAACGCAAGGCCAAGAAAATACGGGAGGGTAACGCAAGCAACGCGCATACATACACAAATGGATATAAATTTCGCCTCGTCGTCTTACCTTCTCTTCGCTCGTTCGGTACGGTGCCCGCAGGTATAGGTTTGCTCAGGCCTCGGTTCCCCCGTCAGGCGAGAGTACCTTCGTAGGTGTGCGCTGGCCAGACAATTTTTCTCCCTCTCACTTGGTACGTATATTCGAGGAGGACGGAAGCTCGCGAAGCATCTTCTTTCAGGGGAGAAGAGAGCCGGCTGCCGTATACGCGCCTACCGAAGATTACGAAAGAGGGAGATCGGGATCCTTGGACTTTTTACGTAGCACGTGCCCCATTCAACGAAGCGTGAGCCCGCGCACCCTCGCACACTCGTCCTTACCCAAAGTAATCGGGCGCGTCTCGCACACAAGCGCGAACGATCTTGTCCCATAGAACATACAGATATAAATATATATATATATATACATATATATATATATATATTTAACTTGACGTTTTGGCCGCCGTGACGAAGCGCCGGGCCCACACTCATTGTGCACGGAGAAAAAAAAATCTATAGACCCCGATTCAAAACCCGCACGCGTTATTTTCTTTTTTTCTCTCTTTTTTTCCGTCCTCATACTCGGTCCCTTCGCGGTGGCAGGCCGCGCTTCCTCATTGTATCGCGCATCAAGACGTTGCAACGTCTAGACTTTTCGTTGGGGAAAACACATACGAGGGATGAGGGTGGAAGATGGATCGAGGGTACGACGTCTCGCCGAAGACCCCGCGCGCAGTCGAGAGGGCCAATCTAATCGACATGGCCACGCGACGATTATTGTAGCTGCCGGCAGGGAGCTTCGGATAAAAGCCAAGTTTGGAGGGAATTTTTTAGGCTACTTTTTGAGGAGAGTCTTGTAACTCTTTCGTCCCTCCCACCCTTTGGTTTGAGAATCTAAAATTATTCGTGATAATAATACTACTTTTGAGGAAAATTATCGAAGCTACTGTGAAAGTTGAAGCTCAATTCGCTATTTGTTACACTGTTCGGAAAACTTTTACAGGCAAATCAATATGCGACGTGTTAATGTAGAAAGAACCAAAATGGATTCGGAAAAGTAGGGTAAAATGGGGTTACTTTGAACAGGTTTTGGAAGTTTTTTGTAGGTAACTTTTTTTTAACGTCGTGAATTCCAACTTTTTTTCTTCAGTAGAACAATGTATCGTTTGGCTATCAAATCTATAAGAAAGTCAAGCCCCACCACCACCCCACAATTTTTTTAAGGTGTCAAAGTAACCTCGAGTGTGGGGTTTCTTTGACAAGGCAGTGAAATGCAAAATGTCAAAGATTAAGGGTTACTTTGACATCATTTGGATTTTAAAAAATTAATATTTTATACATTATACATGGAATTAAATGAAAAACAACGATTTTTACAATCGTATTGTCATCTTTATTGAGGAAAATTTTACATCAAAATTTCAAGTACCTAGAGTCCTATTATAGGCACTTGATCAGTCTAGTAATTATTATTGAGATCAAAATCAACTTGAACAACATTATAATAAATTTGAACAACTTGAGCAACAACAAAAAAGAGTTAAAAAATCATTAATCTGTATCCTCGCTCACCGTATTTTGGTGTTCTGTAGCCCCAAAAACTGTCCAAGTTACCCTTAATGTCAACTTAACCCCGTTTTGCGTAAGAATTATAGCAATAAACTTGGAAAAAGTAATAGATACAGTATGAAAGTACAATCCGACCTCCGAATAAGAAGCCCGGCAATAAGAAACTTTCCCCAGTTTCTCACTCCAGTGCTTCCCCCACTCCGACTCGAACTCCGAGCTCGAGAATTTTGTGCGCGGAACCTCTGGTTAAGAAACCAGCCTGGGAGAGATTATTCGGGCGAAATAGAGTGAACGTTGTAGTTTAAATTGATGCGTGAGTATGTGTGTGTGCGTGTGTGAATGTAACAAAAAATCTACAAGTTTATTAGAATTTTTTTTGTATTCATTACAAAGATACATATATATGTTGACTTCATATAAAATGTACTACAGTCTGATCTCTTAGGCTTCTTTACAGTTTCGGCCATTTTATGACAGTTAATAGTAATTCAGATACAGTAGTACACAATAATATTCAATAGCATGTATATTAACGTGAAACAAAAATTCGCTAAATAAATGTCCACGCGCAGTCGAAAACGTTTTTGCATGGGCGATGTGAATACTAAGTTGCAACTCGTTCGAGCGAGTTTCTTGTTGAGAGGAACGCATGCGGAAAAGAGTGAGAGAGACAGACAGAGGCAGTGAGCGCGGAGCGCGTGCCTGGTGGGGGTATGCTATATATAAGAAAAACTCTTCCCCTTGGGGGCTTTTGGTTTCTTATTCGGAGGTCGGACTGTAATAAACAAAAGAAAAAAAAATATTTTCGCGTTGGAAATTCTTGTTACAACCTCAATTTGTGCAAAAAAGACTTTGGATAAGAATACAAATGAAAAAAGAAAAAAATCGTTTCGTTCCAACGGTGCAAACTTCAACGTTACGAATATTGCCAATCATCGAATTCATATATCAATTTTATTAATTCGCAAACCCTTTGGAAACTAATCAACATTTAATTCGATAAAGATGCCCTTACACGACACGCTGGGTCACTCGGAAAATTCTACAGCTGAGATTTTCCAGGTAAAATGTAAAAAGGAAATATACTCAGCGGGCATGTGACAATAAGTACAAATGCCCGGCAAACCGCGAAAAAATGGGAAGACACTCCTCGCGGTTTACCTGGCAGCCCGGACGCTGATGGGGCCAATAACGAGAGCAATTTGTCAGGATCCATTGAGAAGTAGGAGTATAGCGCGACGGGGGATCGCCAAAAGACAGGACATAAATCACGTTTAACAGAGTCAGGGACACGCCTTCGAATGAAGGCGCGATGTAAGGACGCGATCGATCGTAAAGAGGACAGAGGCCAGTTCCTTAAGGGGCGCGCGTTTACCGGTCAAGTTTCAAAGACGTGAAAAGGGCTGTTACAAGACGTTAACGCGTTTGTAGAACGGGGCTGTTTTTCTCGCTTCCGTTCCCTCGAATGCGGAGACGAGCCTCTTCTTGTTCGTGTACGCAAGAAGCGGCGCGTACATGGCGGCATTTCGGTAAAAGGATCGTTACACGCTTCTTCCCCCGCAACGGGCGCCACCCGCTGCTTTTGTTTGGCCTGCTCTGCGCCGTTTAACGGAAGATCCATAACGCTGGTGACCTGAGGGTTCGGCTCGTGCCAAGACGAGGCTCCGAACACCGGTCACTATTGTCCGAAGACGCCGGTCAAGCCTCTCGGCTTTCCCGACACGAAAAGTCACCCGAACCTTCTTAACGTCCCCAGCGTGTCTTGCGAGTTCTCACCCCCGAAGACATTCTACCAAAGCTGTGGAGATCACATACAACGGGGGCGTGAAAAATAAACACTGGTTTTCGAACCTGATCGCGCATTTTCCGAAAGTGCGAGACTCGGATTAACAGTATGTGATTCAGCTTGGGATACGAAACAGATCGGCGTCTTATCGGGTCGAGAAAAAAAACTTTGCGATATTGAATATGCAAATCATTGGGTCCATTGTACAAATCATTGGGTCCATTGTACACGCGCCGTATGCTCTTTACACAAATTTTGAAACTTTTTTTTGAAATCGCGACAACTTGTGTAGTTTTTTTTAGATACCTGGCTCAATTTTCAAATTAGTGTGTCATAGTAAGTATGTTGTTCTCAATACATTTAGTGAGAATCGGTGAAGAGTATCAGATTTTAAGGAGCTTTGGATTTTCGGGAAAATGTTTTTCTAACCACTGTCACTTTCACCATTGTGAAGATAACTGGTTCAAGTTTTTAAGAAAATAGAGTATCATGCAAGTTATTTTTATATTAAAATTTGCGAAAGTGGATAGAAGACTTTTACGGAAATTTTAATTTGCTAATTTTTCAGTGCCGTAACTTTTACAATTTTGGAGATGTCTGTTTGCATTTTGGCACGGGGATAGAATATCATGCAAGCTATTTACGGATTGAATTTATCGAAATTCGTGCGAACGATTTTAAAAGATTTCACGCTGAAGAAAAAAAGGTTTTCTCGCTGTAACTATCTAAGAATTCAAGGTATCAGAATACATTTTTACAGAAATAGAGTAGGGTAGAGCCGCCAAAGAGTGCGCGCTACCAAAGAGTATGCAGTGCTTTTGATTGTTTTATTTTTTCTTGTGTTGGCAACACAACGTAACGTGTCAGTGGCATATGTCATGTCAAGGTGCTGGACAACAACTCGCTTTGTTGAGGTATTTATTTCCAATTTGATGACTGATACTATAGATCTTCGATGTGTTTGACCTTATTTTTTGACAATTGTAAACACGTTTTGCAAGGCTTGCGATTAATTTCCACCCAACGACTATTATTATACTTGAAATTTGCGATCCAAATTTTGTTTTTATTCAGAGGTTATGTCGCCGTTTGACTTGCTTACGAAAATTAGAGCGACCATAGTCTGAAACACGTATTTTACTATTCTTTACCACTACACCGCTCTCATGCGCACTCTCAGCTTCTATGAAAGGTTCTCACTGCGTACTCTTTGCAACGGAACACCCTAAGAGTGCACACGAGACGAGTTCTTAGTTTAAGCCTTTTTGAATATTTTTCGAGATTGTTAGTTAAGGGGAGATATACACCTAGGAGTTGGAAAAAGGTCATTTTTGTGAATTTTTTCAAGAAAAAATATTTGAAATTTCGGATCGGGGTTTTTATTATCTAAAAGTATATACATTCAAAAATATGTTTAATTTTCTTTATTTAAAAATATTAAAAATATACAAGGATATTGTATGATCCTTGGAGCGTCGTAAAAAAATCTGGGTATACGGTACCCACTGGCGTTTCTTAAAAAATCATCTGAAAAAAAAACCAAAAATATTATTAAATTAGATACTATAACGTACGTGTCATAGCCGATTTTGAAAATATCGATTTATGACAAAATGACGGACGTTTGAACATAAATAGTGATTTTTGGGCGAAAATTAGTTATTATTTTGCTTATAAAACAAAAACTGAGTAACGGAAAAAAATCCTATGACAAGTACTAGATAAGGGTGTAAAACGTGGTTTTGACAAAAAAACGCGTTTGAAAATTTCGGAATGGATAAATGATGAAATTTGTCAATTTACATGGAATCATCGATACCAGGCCCATAGTATAGGTCTTCTACGGTCGACAGAATGTTCATAGCTTCTAAATCATCGACCTCGACCATCTAGGTGTATATCTCCCCTCAAGATTTATATTTAAAGTAATGTTCCTAAATCCCCAATGCTTAATGTAAATAAGAAGTACAAAATGTATTATCAAAATTCATTTTTGTACCCTACTACACAGGATATATTTGTATCAAATTTTACTACACTTACTAAACATCTTAAACTTTAAAAGAGTTGTCAGAAAACCCATTACACTGTAGATTCTTCAACAATTTAAATACCCCGCTTACCGCAATTTACCTCGCATCCTCAATAATAATAACGATAATAATAATGGCAGAAAAACAGACCGTAGAATACCAAAAAAATATCAGCGAAAAATGACCCGAAGGGAGACAGCCGTAGAGTAAAATTCGAAGAAAAAAAAACGATTGCTCTCGCAGAGCAAAGATGACGCGGTGATCGAGGGAGAAGTGAGGAAGAAGAAACGGACGATGTCGCCGGAGGCCATCGTTGGTTAATCGTCGGGGTCACCATGCGGCGGAGACGATTCTCTCTCTAACTCTCTCGTTTCTTCGAGACCCCCTCCGCGGCCTCCTGTTCGTAAAGCGCGCACAATTCCAGGCACGTATAATTACGCGGTGCGTCCTGATTCTCGCATCGCAACCTCCGCACTCTCGACCAACTCGCACTCGTGCGCACACACACACACACACACACACAATATATACGCTTTTCGAAGACATTTGACTTCGAGGACCGTCAGGTCTCCAAAAACGTTGATTCGTTTGATAAAGTTTTTACGACCGTCCTCAAAACAGCCAAAACTGCTGATAGCAACGTAACGTAACAGCTTCAAAATATCTTTTCGCCATACGCATACATCTTGGCAAAGACTACGCACAATACTTGCTGCGGGGTTAAGGAAAACCAGGAACTCGCTGCCGATGTCCAAAGAACGTTCAATCAACCTCTGAGCCCGGGAGAAAAAAAAGTCTTCGAACAGTGCCACTTTCTCGCGTTGCCATAAGTTGTGTGTGGCTTTTGAAGAAATAGTACCTCGGAAGGGACATTCGCCCCTTGTGTGTCTCGGGACTGTCGTAGGCCCTTCGGATCTCGTTCGAAATTTGCCAATAATTTGCTGCACGTGGAAGGTGCCAGGTTTTGCATTAGGTTCATCCCTATCGAGGTTGGGATACAATTGTCAGCCAAGCCCACCAAGCCCTTTCGATACTTGCGCGCACGATTTTTTATTTAACTTTTTATTTATCTTAT
>OY723395.1:32999552-33059552 GCA_963210295.1 Ophion ellenae
GGTCAAACTCTACCGAAATGATCAAGGCCTTAGGCCACTCCGGAGGCCGAAAAAATAGGCGTTTTGGGGATTTTTTTCAGAAAAAATACAAAATAAATCGACATTAGAAAAAAGGGTGTTTATCATACATATCAGTGACTGTATACAATCATTCTTTTTTAAGCGATTAATTTCAAAATGGCGGCTGTGCAGCGTTTAACTCAAAACTGCATTTTTTAAGTTGGCCGGAAACATAACTCAGACAATTTTCAACCGATTCACGTGAAATGTTGAATATATCTTGAAAAATACATTGTCTATGGAAGTACGTCGGTTTTTTTATATTGCATACTTCATTTGTTATCAACAATGATCTGACGATTTTTAGGCAAATTTTTGGAAAGTGAAAAATTTCGTCAGATAATTGTTAATAACAAAAGAAGTAACCAATATGAAAAAAAAACCCACGTACTTCCATAGACAATGTATTTTTCAAGATACATTCAACATTTGAAGTGAATCGGTTTAAGATTGTTTGATTATGTTTCCGGCCAGCTTGAAAATGCAGTTTTGAGATAAACGCCGCACAGCCGTCATTTTGAAATGAATCGCTTCAAAAAAATAATTGTATGCGGTCACTGATATGCATGATAAACACCCTTTTTTGTAATGTCAATTTATTTTGTAGTTTTTCTGAAAAAAAAAAATCCCCAAAAAGCCTATTGTAAGGGATCTAGAGTGGCCTAACCCCTTAATGTCGATGTTGAACCGCGTCTCTTGGTTTTTTCGAGATATTCGAAATTTCGTGATTTCGTAGAAAAATTGCCACGCGTCGAAGCAAAATGTGAAAAATTCGCGTTGAGGTGGCGAATCTTCGGTTATCTTTTTGTATGCCAAATTACAGTAGACTGTATAAGCTGCTTGGCGAACAAAAGGATTGATAAACATTTCAATATCGTTACGAGTTTGGTCATTTCGTCTCGGGCAAATGGCATTTTTCTACAAATGACACCCGGTGTATCCAATAAATACGGCAGGGCTCGTTGAACGTATACGTAACGCGGTGTGATTACAAGATGAACGTGGATTTTCTCGTTGGATGTACAAGCCTGAATTAGCGGTTTCGTGCACTCGAGTCAGCCCCGTTCGATCATCTATTCCGCGATATCTCATTATCGCGAGACATTTTTCATCCTCTTTCTTCGTCCCTCATTGAGCCCCCTTGATCAGAATTCATCCTCTCCCTCCCCCTTCTCGCTCCATCTATCCGCGTATCTCGCTCGATCTCGTAATCGCGCGAGGTGCACTTCTTTTTTCGTCCTGAATGAGCGACGAGGAGCGTCTCCGGGAGAGGAGATCGCGGAGGTGGCACAGGCGAGATCGTTTCCGAAAGGGGAAAAAAACTTAATGAGCTCCCCTCCCCCCTGGTCATCCGGGGCCGAGACACGCACACGTGTACACAGGAAGGCGCAAAGTGCTCGGCTCGACGCTGCTATACGTGTAAGCTGGTGCGTTGTGTCTCCGGACGTCGTCGAGAGAGGCTCGTAACGAAACGATACGCCGGCAAAAGTAAACGAGCAGGTGCCTCTGGTATGCGCGCCCCGCCTACGCTTTACAGCACGGATCGACCAGTCTTCTCGATCGCGTATCCACTTCTCTCTCTCGCTCTTTCCCATCACCCGCGGTTCCTCCTCTTCCAGCCGTTTATTACCGCCTTTAACGACCTATACCATATACATTATACATCTTGTATGTAAAAGAGTAGGAATATTTGTCACGGACTTTTTATCGACTGAATGAAACGAGCGTGCATTGCCACGGGAAAAAAGCCGTGTCCGCCGCCGTTTTAGGCCTCGACGATGGAACATATAGCCTCGTAAAATTTAGTACCCGGGGGTCTTTGCCGTCTCTCACGCTCGTTGGGGATCCAATCATTTGTTGACATCTCGCCGAACCGTAATCTTTGCTCCCGTTCGGATGCTGCCCCGAGACGAAGCCGCCTTGAGACTCTTCGCTTTCCGATACTTTTCAGGTACTTTTGGAGTCACTGGGAAACGGCGGAAATGGGAGGAAAGCTTTACGTCATTTGGGACAGTCGAGAGCTTCGGTCATAAAGAAAAACATGAAAACAGTGGGAACTTTGACATGTTGATGGGTTTTTTACTGCAATTAAATTTATCGATATTTACTGTGAGAGAATATTCATTGTAAGGAAATGGACTAAAATTTAATTAAAAATTGAATGTGACTTAAAATGGTAATAAAAATAATTTATTGATTTATTCAGATTTGTTTGGCATAATGAGCAGTTAAAAATGTATAAAATTAAATTTTAAAACGAAATTTGAAATATAGAACGTGAGAACACTACATTTAATGTGTAAATTAAATTTGACATTTTGAGCTCCACACATTGTATGGAGGGATTGAATATAATTCAACTTAAAAAATTAATTTTATATATCCAATCATCAAAGTTATTTATTTTTATTCTCCCGATAGATTGTATTTAATTTCTAATAATCGTCAATAAAAAATCAATTGAAAAAAACATTTAACGAAAAAATGTGTAACTTGCTGAAATTTAGCTTACTTTTTCGTTCGGCTCCCCCATTGATCCTCACCGAACCGTACGGTAACAGTTCAGCGGCCCAAAATATTTCTATAATTCCGGCTGCTTTTGCCCGGTATTCAATCTCCCAATCGTCCCTAACAACTTGGCAGGTATTTCGAAAAACTCGGAATGTCTCCTCGAGCGCAATAAGTTGAAAACGAATTAACGATTTAAAAAAGCGGCACATACGCGAGTGGACGGAAAATAAAAAGCTGAGTGAGAACGAAAGGGTTGGACGGAGTGAAAGCCTCGAAATAAATGTCAGCTCTCGGACGTGGAATCGTTGTCGCGGTGGTGCGGCGTGTCGTGTTGTATAGTGTAGTCCGTCAGTGATGTAGGTAACGTAATCCCGGTGGATCGCGAAGACGAACGGCGGCAGAATACGATACCCTCTTCGGGCCAACGATATCCGTGCCCCAGTGGTCTGTAAGGACATAGTGTGTGTCTGTGTGTGTGTGTGTGTGTGTGAGAGAGAGAGAGAGAGAGAGAGAGAGAGAGAGAGAGTCAGCGTGGCCCTCTCTGGCCGCCGCCATATATTCGTACACGGGGTATATAGTCGCACACGGACGTACGGCGACAAGGATGATGAAGAAGAGGAGAACGAGGAGGACACTCGCGCGGTATTTCGTCCTCATCTCTCGTATTTACGTGTGGCCCCTTTGCGAGCCAAGAGAGTGTGTGAAAAAGAGAGAGAGAGCGAGCGAGATGGAAATTCTCATCGGGGAGAACTCGTCTCTCATTTTTGTACTCGCGTGAATTCTGCTCTCTCTCCCTCCTTGCCCTTCTCTTTCTCTCTGTGTCGCCTCGGCGGTATATTTTCGATTTATTGCCTCTCATTCTCTCTCTCCCTCTCTCCCCGTACCACTTTTCGTGTGGGAACGTGCAAATAATCCTGCCAGGGGCAATTCACGAAGTGACCATTTACGAGAAATGGACGATTAGTAAAAAAAATCTCGATTCCGGGTTGAAACTGCACAACTATGGTTTTCTATCTCGAAAAACAACGAAAACCGCCTGTTATTGTTGCCAAATTTTGTTTTTATGGTGAAAATCAAAATATTAGAAAATCATATTTTTTTAGAAATTGTGGCGTTAAAAATATGTAGTTAAGAAATAAATATATAAATATAAATAATCAGAACAAGTGAGATCGCTAAGAGGTTGATAAGAGAGAGCCGAGTGGCGGATAGAGCGTACGAGAGAGGAGGAAAAGTAAACGTATGATCGGACGCTATATTCCCGAATTAATTCGCGAGATGAATTTCAATCGTGAAAGCATAAAGAGCAAAACTTAATTATCAATTTTCTGTTTATTTTCTAAAAAGTTCCAAGTGTTTTATTATTTTTTTAACCCTCCTTGGTCACGGTGGGTAAATTTTACCCACACCTAACATTGGGTCTAAATATCTATGGGTCCTAGTTTCAATTAAAGGTCGGCACTCCAGGAGGCGAGGGTTTAAAGTGCCACTGTGCCACTATTTTTTCCCTAGAAGTACCATGTCTGACCAGTATCCTGTTCCAATTTTGCTTGAAAATATCGCAAATTCAGAAAGTTATAATTTTTTTAGTGAAAAAGTGTATTTTTTCACAAATTGGCATATTCATGATTTTTTTTAAACGTGTTGTTATTTGAATTTTAAGATACTGAATTTTCGCACATGTTCTAAAATGTTCAAAGTATTTCTAGTATTTTTTCAATCCCGATCGGACTGATAGTTTTCAGACATTTGGCACCTGGCCGGGTGAATTTTACCCAGTGTGACCACTATGTTATTCTACCGAAGTGTGACCACGGACGCTTAAATTAAATGGATTTTCTAAAAGGTTCCGAAGCTTCTAACAATTACTCGAAATCAAACGTCTGAAACGTCATAAGCAACATCACTCTAACGTTGATTGCAAATAAAATCATTTCATTGAATTTCCCAATATCGCGCTCACAAAAGCAAACGTCCCGAAGCTGAATAAACTCCACCCTTCTAAAAAACCAAACACCACGAAAATTCAGGCCCACAGGCTCTAAATCCATATTGACATATACGTTATCCCGTGAACATGGAGAGACGGTTTCCGGAATCTTCCGCTCGATAGTAATAACAAATTTTGATCCTTCGCAATTCCGCGAGTCCTCGAGTCCTGCGAGAAATCGCAAGCATCGTTGAGAAAATATGTCTTATTCTTGCATCGTTGAAAAATCGGAGAAAAAAAAGTGACAAGGTGAAGGATGTATTTGAAAACCATCGCTAAAAGCGTTTATTCGTCGCGTCCTCTCGATTGCAGAAAACACGACAAATTACCGTCGACATTCATATGCAGTCGCGTGAATAGCAAAAGGATTGCACGCATGCACGGATATATGTGCTCCGTGAAAGAGCGAGGACTCGAAAGGACGGTCGGTGACTTTTCTCGCTCGAGCCAATCGTGTCTGCTCCCTCTTTTCTTTAACCTCCATGAGCGCTGAGATTTTGAGCAAACAAAACTCTGTCTTGCAGCTCTCGTGCATAATTCCCATCTAGCTCGCACATAAGAGTGATTTCGAAGACTCGACGTCCTCAAAGCAGCCAGATGTGCTGATAGTCGCAACGTACTACGGATTCGAAACGTCCTTATCCCGTACGTATATGTACCTACGTTTGTGCTCCGAGGCGTGTATCTCAGAGTCCCTAGGACGAGTCGTAAATTGAAAAGCTCGCGTGCATTTGCTCTCGCGATGGAATACGGGGGTCGCGCGCGCATATTCTTCGGTAGGTACAAGAGGAAACGAGTGGAGGAATAAGAAGAATAAAGGTTCGGACTCGCTGCTGCACTCAAGATGCACGCACGGTCCTTGTACACTACGACTACTATTGCAAATGCTGCTGTATAGACTTTCCGTACACGATATATGCTCGAGCCTTTCCGCGCGCCTGGCTATATGTGTGGATGCACGTATGCATGGATTGTTTTATAGGAGTGGTGGTGTGGCGCAGCGCGGCTATCGTGTCGCGGCCTTCCACTCGAGGATTGCCTTGAGAAGGTCTCGACCTCGCTAGGTCGTTTGCCAACCTCTCTTTCTCTCTCTCTCTCTCTCTCTCTCTCTCTCTCTCTCGCTCGCTCGTTCCCGTTTTATCTTTCTCTCTCGAAGCTAACTCGGGACCTGAATGACTTCCAACGAGACCTACTTGCACTTTACATTCATCATTATTTACGATCGTGTTTCGTCGATTCATGTGGGACTAGAGATTAATCGATTTCCGCGACGACGAGGGGCGCAGGGATTGACGAATTATGTGGGGCATCAGTGGAATTGTGCGGTGAGGAGCCGAATCAACGTCCGATCTCCCTACGATGATATTCGTACGGTTGTTATCACATGAAACTGACTGACGATCTTGGGAGATCCGCATTAAGGGGCTATACCAGTGTGAACGCTGAAAATTTGGGTGATTTTCGGGAATTTTTTGGAAGCAAAGTACTCAATTAAATGTTTCGGAAAATTAAGAATATATTTGGCTATATCTAACCTATATTACATAATTTTTGTATAGAAAAATATTGAGATCGAAGCGACATATGCGCTGCTTTCGGAGGCGCCAAAAAAAGCTCCTCCACTGCTGACATGATTCCGGCCGATTGAGTAGCCGAAACCGAAAAAGGAAAAAAATTCGTTAAATTGGAAGGTATTTCCTGTACAATGACGTAGGATTTTCGAAAAATATCAAAATCTAACAAAGTGGCGTAGTTATAAAAAAAAAGTCCGTTTTCTTGCCTATAAAATTGTCGTTTTTTTCAGTGCCAAATCTTCCATTTTCATCCAATCAAAAATATCCTACGTCATTGTAGAGTAAATATATTCAAGAGTACTCAGTTCAAATTTCAAGACAATCGGATAAAATGATATGAATGATGATGATATTCTTGAAAGTATAAACTGTCGAAAAAGTTTTAAAAAATCGATTTTTTTAAAGTGCCACACTGGTATAGCCCCTTAAGGAGGTCCGATTTTGCCCGTAATGTGACACGGATTGGCATTTTATTGGGTCTCGTTTTGGCGCTCTACCAGGCGAATGTGAACGTCGTGAGTCTTCCTTGTGTCCCGAGCAGCTTTAAAATCGCTAAGAAAGGACGATGTTGAAGTTTGCATCGTTGGAATGCAACGAAAATCAATCCTTTTTAATTGTTCGAATTGGTCCGGCTGTGAAAATTACTCTATTGATTTTACGTATTCTTATTAAATATTCACGACCGCAATTTGCAAAAAGACAGCCTTTGGATAAGCATAAAGACGAAGGCATGAAAAATGAACGAAAAAGTCGTTGCATTCCAACGATGCAAACTTCAACGTCATAAAAAAAGAGGAAAATAGGGAAAAAAGGTCAACGGTGCCAGGGGATCGAGAATTTCGACGCGAAAGGAAACAAACGTACATTGTGAATTGTTATACGTTAATCTAATTTTTCCATTGAATAGAGAAAAAATTAATTGGATTACATTAACAAACGTTTATTCAGCGAATTAAATGGATTAAGCGAAAATAAATTTCAAAATAAAGGTTGTACATATGAATTGGACGAAAGTTAAATGGAACATATCGGATGTGAGGAAATTGCGTGGAATTCAATTGAATTTGCAAGCTTGTCGTATCAAATCGTAATCAAGTGAATTAAATTAAGTGTGCAACTGCATCTTCACATTTCGAACGTAAGAAAATGAAAATAAAATCAAAAATGAAATTTGCCATATTAAATCGTAGAAGTTTTAATTAAATTATATTTGACACGTCGAATAGTTGAAAGTTTAATAAAACGACAATTGCATCTTAAATCCTCCAATGGCATATGAACTGCGGTCATTTGCGAAAAATGCCCATACCCCTTCACAATCGTCAGTCAGAAAGAAGTCTTAAATCCTCCAAATTGAATAATTATTTTCACTTGATTACTGTCTCCATTGCACTCTCAAATCCGCTTGCCCCGAGTACCGAAATTGGGTTAGCGAAAAATAAGGTGAAGTGCGAGCATTGTACCGAGGTGAAAATTCGATCGGGACGTCAGGCTCGGGGCACGAGACGCGAATAACCCCGGAATGACATTTGCAGTATCGATCGTTCCTCCCTTCATTCCAGAGGTGTATTATATATTCGGTGAGATTCGCGAGAGAGGACACGTTCCGGCAAATAGTGGCAGATGCCGTACGATTCTCCCAGAGCGAAAGACGCGGTAGGTTTTTATACCCACGGTATAAAAGTTGGCCATACACACATATTTGTACGGTTAGAGAAGGGCGCAAGTGAGCACGTGGGTAAGATCAAACAGCTGGATCATCTCGTGCGTGAGTTTGGTAGGGTCACGGCATCTCACCGGCATGTAAGGATCTCTTTCTTGGGCCCCTTGCGAGCGCGGGAAAAGAAATCGCTGCCGTCTATGTGTGTGCGAGAACCCAGGTGCTCCTTTGAGCCCGTGCCACGTTTTAATGTTACCTACGAATCAACGGGGACAGACTCGGGGAGACTCTCGGGAGATAGATCTATCGCTCTTTGCGGCCCTTCGAGAGGGCGTGTGTTACGCGCTCTCGTCACGATACGCGCAAGAAATCATTCACATGGCCACTTTGATGCTCTGTCATATCCACGCACACATACACACACAGGAGCTCGTGAGACGTCTATCGATCGACTGACCTTTTCTACATCTGTCCCTGCGATTGCGGCGCAATTCGCTCGTGGACTATCAGTTCAAATGTCATTTGTCCAGTGGCGCAATTGTGTAATTTTACTTTTTTTATGAGTCGAAGAATCTCTTTTGATTTGATCATTAGCTTTATACATATACATATGTACGTATGTATGGATGTCCTTCAACTCGATGCCACGGAACCATCAGAATTCAGGATTGTAAAGGGTATGTCGAAATAAACTGACATTTTTTTTGTGGCGAACATGGAGTACTAATCTTTGACAACTGGCATCAGGAAGTATTGAGGTTTAGTCATGGGGAATTACATGATCGAGAAACGCATAGAAATGGTTATTTGCTGCATGGCTACTGCATAGTTATTGCAGACGAAATTTCATGGTCGTGTTATCTCGCGCTGGGGCGATGTCAACTGGCCACCAAGATCGTTCGATTTGACATCATTATGAAGTTGAAGTTTGCATGGTTGGAACGCAACGAAAATTAATATTTGTAAATTCCTTTAATTTATTTTGGCAAACTTTGCTTACGAAAATCGACCAACTATTTTTTCAAGATATTTATTTAGCGATCTACAATATATGAGGTTGAAGTTTGCATCGTTGGAACGCAACGAAAATTAATATTTGTAAATTCCTTTGATTTATTTTGGCAAACTTTGCTTACAAAAATCGACCAATCATTTTTCAAGATATTTATTTAGCGATCTACAATATAAATCTTTAAAAAAAGATTTTTTATAACAATAAAAATATGGAAAATGAACGTAAACAAGAGCTTTCGTTGCGTTCCAACGATGCAAACGACAACAGCATCTACAATATAAATGTAAAAAAAAAGATTTTCTATAACAATAAAAGTATGGAAAATAAAATGTAAACAAGGGCTTTCGTTGCGTTCCAACGATGCAAACTTCAACAGCACACACCATTGGACTTATTTCTTTGGGGTTTTCTGAAAGGAAAAGTGTATGCCAATTATTCACAGACCATTCCGGAGCTCGAGGAAGCAATTGGACATACCATTAATGAAATTAGTCCGCAATTATGCGAAAATGTTATTGAAAATTTCGTTTACGCGCCGTATTTATTGGCAGGGTGGTCTTTGGCTCGACGGATCCCTTCGAGGACCTCTTTGGGAGAGCTTAAATTTTGCCAAAATAACAAATTTCGGTGTTGTACGGAGTCTCTTACTTTCCGAGTAGTTATTTTGTACGGCGAAACGACCGAACTCGTAACAATTTTGGAATGTTTATCAAATGTTTTGTTCGCAAAGCGGCTAATACGGTCTACTGTAATTTGGCATGCAAAACGGTAACCGAAGATTCGCCGCGTTAACGTGAATTGTGTCGTTTTGTTTCGACGCATGGCAATTTTTCCACAAAATTACGAAATTTTGAATATCTCGGAAAACCAAGAGACGCGGTTCAACGTCGATTTATATTATTTCGATAGAGTTTGACTGCTATCAGTCCCTTGAAGGCAAATTCGAGCAAATGAGGGCACCCTGTAGACGCGGTACCCAATTGAACCGGTAATGCCGAAGAAATATTAGAAGATCACGATCGAGGGAAAACTCGCAGTAACTGGACGATCATTTACATTTTCACGTCTCATTGCACACAACTGAACGAGGTTTGTATCCTTCAGGGAGTTGGGTTGATCTGTTTCTTTATTAGAATAGGGTAAACCGAGCACTGTATGGACAGGGACTAGTGAATGGACAAAAGCTAATTTATATTAAAAGCCAGTAAAGAATATGAATTGCCGATAAAAACTCGAATCACTATAATTGAGCAAAAAAAATCACAGCTGTCGTTAAAACTAATTTGTCAGTTTAATATCAAATTTCGACGCCACACGGAATTTTTCTAGCTTGTGGTACTTGCACACTGCGCAACGTAGTAACGATACGGCTGTGTACAGTAGGTGTACTAAGCGCGAAAACAATAGTTTTTAAAAGACTAGATACTTAAACATAGAACACTTTTATAAAAAGTATTACTTTCTTTACTTGAGAAAGAATCAATCTTTGATTTTTTGCAAAATGTTTAAATATATTCGTAATAATAGCTCAGAATTAGACATGTTTATCCACTGGTGCAGTATTCTTACCTCTTTCGATTGAATGGGAATATGGGCTCTGTTCTCATAATTCTCGAAGCAGAGTAAAAAATTTAGCTTATCTGCTGAAAATTACTAAATTAATTATTGTTGAGATATTACAATGTACATTTCATTGAATGTTGTCATAAGATCAGTTCATTCGTTTTGTTTCGCTGAATTTAATTTTCTATCACTTTCTCGAAACAGAATTTAGTAGCTTTTTTTGAGAATGTCACGTCAATATGTAAAAAAGCTTTGTGTATTTTTTACGAAATCGCGACAACGAATATAATGCGAACGAATCACATGTATAAGAATATTATAATATTTGTGCAACACAGTGATCTCCAAATTTAGCATTCAAGGCGCCCCCACTTGTAGCGCAAAAAAAGGCTTTTTTCATGAATTTTTTTAATGAAAACTACAAAACTTTTTTAATCGATCAATATATCATCTTAAAGAACACATCTTGAAGAACTTTCAGTAATTTTTTGTATTGAAAAATATTACATTGTTCAGTGGCAAATGGCCGTCAATGAAATAATGTTTTTATATACACGGTTTGCGGTGACCAACATTGCGGCGAAGTGGATCATCTGAAAAAAAAATGCGGATGGATTTAGTCAAATATAAGTATAAACTAGTCTTTAATCGAAGGATTTTAAAAAATATTCATTTTTCACAAAATGGCGGACAGTCAAAGTTAATGGTTCGATTTTAACGAAAAAAAAACGGCCGTTTTTTGGCTATAAAACGGCCATTTTTTTTTTTTCAAAAAAAAAATCGAACGACTAAAGACTACATTTTTATGTATTAAATAAGCCTGCAAAATTTCAAGAAGATCGGTTCATTAGTGTTCGAGTAATCTTGGTCACCGACTTCAGAAATGCCATTTTGAGAAAAACGCCTTTAAAGTTACTCTTTCAACGCTCTTTCAACGCGGATTCTTCTCTTTCAACGCTCATATCTCAGTCAATTTTGTTCGGATCGACTTGAAATTTTCAGGACATATTCTCAGATACTTATACTTCAAAAAAATGCAATTAAAAAAATCGATTTTTTCAAAATCGCAAGTGGGGGTAACCCCTTAAGAGGCCAGTCCACTTTGGAGCCACAAAAGAAAGGCTATTTTCGCGATTGTTTTTGAGGATTTTATAAAAGATAAGCATATAAAAGTTGTTGGATAAAAGATAAAGATAAATTTGGTTGGATAAAAGATAAAGATAAAAAAAGAAGTTGGATAAAGATAAATTGGATAAATAAAGTATTGAAATACATTAATTTTTTTTTCATTTTCAAGTACAAAAACTATAGTTTAACATAACGCCTAAAAAATAAGTGGGCTAGGTAGCTCCACCACAACGCGAAAACGGCTTGTCTGGAACAAAAAAATCAAAGTCCATTAGATTCAGCATGACACCAGCTACAGAATGACCCTCGGACATAAAGTTTTATCAGAAAATAAAAAAATGGCAGATGAAAAACGAAAAAAACGCGTTTTTTTCGCAGTCTTTCGCAAAAAAAAAAGTAAAAAAGAAAATTTTAAAACCGTCGAGGGTCATCTTGTTGCGAATCATGTTTACAATATGTGGTTCAAATTTTAAGAGAATCCGTTTATTAGTTTTAGAGATACGATGGAGCTAGATTTTGAAAACGTTGTTTCGAGAAGAACGCGTTTGAAGTTTATACTATGAAAAACTCTTACCTAAACTCAGTCGGCAATCCCGGCACCGTACAAAATCCCTTCCGATTGCTCATCGTCGTCAATTTCTTCAAGTCTTGCTTGCTTGCCATTTTTTGAAATTCTCAAAGTGGACCGTTCCCTTAAAAGTAAATCGTTACGATTGACATCGTTCGTCTGCACTATACGTCCATTCATGCAATTTGGTCATTCCGCTATTTATCTATCAATTCCTTCAATATTATTTTTTGCAATCACTTCGAATATTCTTTTCTACCATCAGCATAATACCTCTTGGTAACTATAGCGATTGAAAAGTTAGTTTTGATATTTCCATTTTACAGACCATCTGAACCCTACAGTGTCGTTATTCGTCCATTCACCGATCGGTTTACCGTGCGATCGTCCACTCCAGCATCGATATTTTTCGTACATTTGAATCAATATACTCCTCGTTCGTGGTCAGAACATCGCCCACTATTCTACACTTGGCAGGGCGTTCGAACCGAGTGAAAATCGTGGTCGAGAGAAAACTCCGGAGAATTTCGAGACAGTTACCGAGGATATTAGGTGTACGTGGCCCCGGATAACGTTTTATTACTACGCGTTCGCGAACGAGCCTGCAATTACGTTAGATGTTACGGATTCCCGTGACGTTTGCTCGTCAATGGACGCGCGCGCGGGCACACACACGCTGCCAACGTCAACGTGCACCGAGCTCTCGTAAAAAGCGAGATGGTAAAATAATGAAAGGGGGCGGTAGAATGGAACTCGACCGTTTCGAAAGTGCAACGGTTACTCTCCTGAGTCTCGGGTTTATAAGCCTCGTTTCCATCGTTGTTATCTTGTACAGGGTGTCCCACGTTTAACTCCCAAGAGCACAATATTTTCATGAATCATGTCGTATTATTCAACCATTGAAAGCATAAAAGGGCCCGCGGGAGGTGGGAGACTTCGAGAGTTCAATCACAGTACATTTGACAATTACATTTATCCATATTCAGTGTGAGAAAATACAATTGAACACATGCGTTGTGAAACTCCTAAACGAAATTGAATTAAAAAAAATAATATGACATCCTTATGACATATATATTTTTAATTTTATATAAACGACATTTAAATTAGAAAATATATTTAATCGATTTTATACCCCACATATGTCAAATCAAATTTAAATTCATTACATTCATTTTTATTTGACATGGCGCGTGGTGAAAAAATTATTGGGTGAATCTCGAACATACGTTTAGAGATATTAGGTGTAGTAAAAAGAAATCCATTACTTTTGCCTTCAATTTCATGCAAAAATAATGGATTTCTTTTTACCACACCTAATATTTCGCGTGAGAAAATTGACTGAAATGCCAAAATTTAATTTGACGCATTACAGGAGAGGAAACTCAAAGCAATTACATTTAAAAATTCAATTTTATATATAAAACGAAAATAAAAACATGTTTTGAGCAATAAAACGGTAATGAAATTTGTACTGCTACAATTATCATTAATAATTATTGAAATGATTATTAATATTACGGAAGGACTTCAATTTCTTGAGTGGCTAAGTCATTTTTTTTATTATTCGGAAAATTCCACAATCATTCGCTACATAATTAAAGTCCAATGAATTCCAACCTCCCGAAAATCCGCTTATTTTCTCGTTCGGCTCTGCCATACATCCTGGCGTCACTGTACAGCAACAATCGCCTAAAAAATCGCGGTAGTCCTTAGGCTCGGCATATTCACTCCCAAAAGTTTCGCCCCGATAAATAAAAACTAACAAATAAATATGTCCCAATGAGTTTTCAAAAAAAAAAATACAATTTCAACTGGCCATTTGAAGCTCATTCTCCATACGACGTCACTCACGACTTATTTTACCTTATATCCTGGACATTTTAGAATCTAAAATTGCACCGACTTTTGCCTCGGATTGTATCTCTCGACATGCTCACATTGGAAGGTTGAGTACGAGAAATTGTTCTCAGCCAAATTTGTTCAATAATTTATCGGTTTCTCCCACGTTCCCGAATCAGTTGACAGTTAAATTCATGACACCCTATAGATATACATATACATATATACACACACACAGGTACATTTGTCTAGTATACTCGGCTCATTAAGGCTAATGACGTGGATCGCGCAATTATTTCCAATAAGTGCTCGGGCACATAGAGAGGCCAGGGGAGCTAGAGGAGGCCGCGAACTAATATACACGGAGCCACACGAGCCCCGTGATTCTCTACCTCTCTCTCTCTCTTGCGAGTCGTGAACGTATCAATTTGTTATAATTACATAGTCCCTATACTCGGACCATTGTACCGAAGCTGACCGAAATTATACGTTTCGGTCGTTTGTGGTACACCATTGATGCTTCGTATACGCGCGCGCGCGCGAGCATTCACATATATATATATATAGAACATAGAGGCGTTGTGAGAAAACGAAAAATCGTGTTCCCCAGAAGAGATCTCCCTGGGCGCTCCGGAGCTCACCTCCGTATATGTCCGAGAGATTTGTTCGGGGACGTCCCGGAGATTTGTTTAGCGCGGCCGAGGATCCCACGGACGCGTATAGATATAAAATAAACCCGATGAAAAGTTCGTCGACAGACGGAACGAGCCTGAATCTATGCTCGATATGTCTTGCGATAAATCATTGCCAATTCGCAACGCACCGCCCGCGAAACTTCGATCGAGAAAGCTCGTCAATGAGACGAGTCGAGGAGGCACGAGAGAAGAAAAAACTAAATGAAGCAAGGGAGGCGGGGGCAAGGATAGAGCGTGCTATTTGTTACGAGAGCGTAATTGGCCGTTTCGCCAGTCGGTTATTCATTTTTAATCGCTTCCGGGCGCTTCGAAAGTACTTTGAATTAATTTCAAGACGGTACGCTTGTACCGTGATAAGCGTTTTTTGGTTTAAAAAAATTCGATACAATTCGTGGAAATAGCGCTCCGTGAGTACTTTCAAGTAAAACTATTGTGATCAATGTAAAATCGTTCATTTCGGGAAAAAACGTATCGAAAGAAAAAAACATTTGAAAACATCTACGGAAAATAAACGAAATTACAAATTCTCAAATATATGTCCTAAATGTAGAGTAAAATCAATCCTGAGTGGTACAATAACGAGGGGAACTCGGGACAAGACGAATACACGGGGTAAGATGAATAAGCCATAGCTACTAAACAGTGTGTGCGAGCGCAGTGGAGTTTGGAGAGGCGGCGGAGTACATGAGTGTAAAAGTATCAACTGTGGCAGAAGCACGCGTCTCGAGTGAGAAAACAATATCGATTTTTTGACAAAACAATCTAATGTTTGGTGAAGTTTACCGTCGTTTCAGTTAATTTGAGTTGGTGATATCGATTAGAGACAGGTAGGTAATCTTAATGAAAGTACACCGAGAAAAAAAACCAATTGAATCAAAAAAATATATTGGTTGATCCAAATAAATGTGCTGCTGTAGAGTGCCACCGATATATGAGATTGTTACAATACTATAAAATATTGGAAAATGTGATTGATTTGAATAACATATTATTTTATTTGAAAAAGCTCCTCTGTTCTCTGAATATCTACATTATCCTTCAAATAAAATTATATTCTATAGCCATCATTCTATATACAATGCGTAGATGCATTGCATGAAATAATTAAGCAGTTGCTACAAACATTTTTTATTTCGTACAAAAATATAATCAATAGAATTAATTATTTCTTTCCTACATCGAAACAAATATGCCATGGGACGTAAGTTTTTCAATTTGTTTTCAAGTCTTAAATAAAAAGTGAGCATTAGAACGATCATCCACGATAATAGTGGAGAGAATATCAGATTTCTAATGGAATATCCACGGAGAGAATATGAGATATTCAACTGATTAGAACAGATACTACACTTTGATCTTAGCCACAGGCCAAGAAGCGATACTCTTTAGAGTTTCTCCAGCGTTTAAGTAGATTTTCGGTTCGTGCTACGCTTACGAGAAACGAGCGCGCGTGCGGCTTCTAGCGGTTACTCCGAGAACTACGGGTTTCCTCACACTTATAATTTCGGTTCTAATTGAGACATTTGCTTAATATTTTTCAATCGAAATAAAATATTAATATTTTAACGAATAATGTACTTAAAAATCAATATCGGATATGGTGAAAACAATAACATAACATATTAACTCAATAGAAATTTTATTGGAATCAAACGAGCGAAATTCAATTTTTCTTGTGTACTCGAATGAACAATATTCATGTTATGAATTGAAACGCTTTTTGCGTTCGTTGCAGAAATTGCATTAAAAACTATATAATTTGTTCGCGATAATTTTTTAGATAGTTTCAATAATATATTATTCTCTGCTAACAATATATCTATTGAATGGAAAAAAAAACTTTCAATTTTATCATGTTATTGAAGTCAATAGCGTTTTATTTGGACTAATAAATCCGATTATTTACACCAACAATTTCACAATTGAATCAACGAAATTTCATTCAATAACACCAATGATATTGGATCAGTGATTTTTTTTCTCGGTGTACTAACTATTAATATAATAAGAAGGGTTTGTCAGAAATGTTCAGGTCTATTGCGTGATTTTTTGTTAGTTCGTTGACCGTGTATTTTGCAACGTGCCACCATTTACGTTAGAAAGGGTGAACTGAAACTAGTAAAGCCTTTGGTCGCTCTTCAACCAGTGTTTCTATCAGGGGAAGACAAAAAAACTTACAAATGATCAAAATGACATGGAAGCAAGATTATTCGAACGAAATACTATAGACGATTTGCTTATCAAATTGCTGGTATTGAGAATGAAACCACTTTTGTATGCGGAAGATGCCAATAATTCGTGTCCCATCATTCTCCCAGCTCTGTTTCATCTTGCCCCGCACACGGGGTAAGATGACAAAAAAATAAAGATTTAATTAAGAATATACATTGTATGGTGACAATCAGAAAGGCTGATTTGTTTGCCTCCAAAATTAAAAGAGTAAGAAGTGTTGATTAGTTTAAAAGAATAATTAAAGTTGACTGACTCATATACGTATTGCTTCACTTGAACATGACCATAGCGTTATCATATTTCCCCGTGTTTCCCTATATCGAGCCTCAAATTCCCAATTAAAATTAATTCAGGTTTTTAAAATTATTTTTATTTAATTCGTGGCCCGAAACGGTCTCGATGTCTTTTTCAAATTCATTATTTTTCGCCATGATCACATGTTTATTCAACCTGAAGCCGCTGGCGAAACGTCCTAAAATATACTTGACCCACGGGCATGCCTGTAGACCCCCCTCCGTCTATTTCAATTTAGTCTCCACGTAAAATACGTAGGTGAACAATATTGCAACGCGACCCGATGACCACTTAGGCGCGCGCTCCTTGCTTTCTTCTAGGATGCTCTCGAGGAGCCGCGAGTTTGTACACGTGACACGTGTCACCAAAGTGTCCGCGGGGGATTGGCTGCGACGCCATACCCATAACCCACACGTGTCAATATAACTTTACTCTTACGATTGTTTGCCCAGTCAAATGCGAGTGACTGAAACGCTCGCGCGCGCATCACGCAGAGACGAAAAAAAATTGAAAAAAGCAAAGAAGAAAAAAAATGCCGTCCGAGTGGAGAAAAATAAATGGTCACTCGCGCGCGCTCGTACCGACTTTCCCCATATATGTCGGAATAATAAGTATACTTACACCCGCGACTCCTACGGCAAAGGAAACCACGCACCGTGCGCGCGCGCGCACGCGTACTCGACATGCAAATGAACCCGCGTGAACGCTCTAAGAGTTTCCCGGAATCATATATATCTATCGCTTTGCACGCGCCTATACCTTCGCATCTGTACCTTACAACAGCAGACGCGCGCGCTTTTCTCGCTATATTTGCTTGACTCCATACCGGTAAACCACTTTGGCAGACCCGATGATTTAAGTCGAGAGTACGTGTGTGCGCGGTGCGCGAGAAAAAAAGGCACCCACGTCTCTTCATGGAGTCGTTGGTTTCCAACGGGGCTTTAGTTTGTCTAGTTTTTGTGGTTGTTGTAGTAATTGATACATTAGTGCTCTTTTGTGAGACGGAAATATGGAGGACAGTTTTTTCGAGGAGTTGAGGATCGTGACAGTGAAGGGTTCGCGATTATTGGGTGTTTGGATTTTTTAGAGAGTCTATAGACATCCATATCCCTCGTGGATGTCCTTATACAGAATTTTTGTATCTATACATATATATGTATGTATGTAAATATGGGTGAAAAAGGAAAGAGAAAGAACGATAGTATATTAAAGGATTATATCGAAATTCTGCAGGGTGAAATATAATTTAATTTTGTATAAAATGATTATAATAAAACAGTTATATTAAAAATCTTTATATCAATTTTCATATACTATGGATGTATATACACTACCGGCCAAAAGTTTACGGACACTTCACATAATTGCAAAACTTTCGATCACGGATAATTGCCAAATAATGTTAGAATAATATAGTTCGTTTAATTTGTTATTTTACGAAAATGTTATGAAGATCTGTTTCATTAATTATATTGTTTCAATGTCATTTTGAAATTATCCAAAGGGATCGAAAGTTTCGCAATTATTAAAGGGTCCGGAAACTTTTAGTCGTAGTGTATATATATATATATATATATATATATATATATATATATATATATATATAGGCGCGCGCGTGTGTGTATAAATTGAATGTTTATAGCAAAATTAATAGAAGGTTAAATATAATTCAAACTTGCATAAAATTCGTATACACTGGATGCCCTTTATTCTCGCAATAATTTGGTGCTTGACAAGAGGAGTTGATGAGGGCATAGAAGATGTTATATTTCGGTACGTTAGTTCCAGCGATTGTAACGCCGAGTAAAAATAATCAAGGTTAATAAAGTAAGACGAAAAAGGGACGAATCGATTTCATTATTAATAGAGAATTATTTCGTAGATATTAGATTATCAGTAGATAATCATAACCAATTATGAGTCGATAATTATCAATACTAGTTGATAATTACCAGTAATTATCAGTTGGTAATTACAGGCACCGATCAGTTGATAATTATCAATAATTCTCGGTAAATAATTATAAGTAATTATCGGTAGATAATTACGATCAATTAACAGTAGGTAATTAGTTCATAGAAATCGATCCGATTTTTCTAACCGCCGGAATCGCTTTCTCATCCCCGAAAATCGTAGATTCGTCTCATTTCTCCACAATCGTCAGGCTCGCGTTTTCGACAAACAATAAAAGAATGTAAAAATCTTGCATTGAAGGGTTAAGGTGAGCACGTTGCATCTGTCATCAGCCGAGTGGAAAAAACGAGCTCGCCGCACGCCGTTCCATTTTGCACCGGAATTTTCCCCCGTCGAGATTTCCTTGCTCCCAGAGGTGATATCTCATACGCGGAGTTGGAAGAATCAGAGGTGGGACGACGTGTACGGTACGCTTTAACGTACACACGTACAGAGCTCGCAGAGACGAGTCAATTGCGTCAGTGTGGAGGTGGGAGCGCGCTCTCATTGCGGTGGGGAAGATCGCGCGCGCGCGCGCGCGCGCGGGGGCGCCAGGAAAAACGCTCGTGTGTGTGTGAGCGATTGCACACCGACGGGTCTCTCGAGCCAAGACAAGGTGCCACAGAGAATATCTCGCGAATGCATGAAGGAAAAGTGGGCACGAAGGTGGGGAAGCAAAGGAGGGGTAAGAAAGGCGTGGCCGCTTCGCGTTCTTCGTCTCACGTCGATGAAAGTCTCCCGCGCGCGCGAGATCGTGATAAACGCTTGTCTCTCTTCAAACGTCCCATTGATGCGTGTGCGTGGCAGCCCTATGAGGCATCGAATCGCGGCGAAGGGCGGAAGGGGCGGCAAATGAAATACGGATAAATATTTATGAAAATGGGCTGGGTTGCGAATGAGGAAATGGAGGCAGACTGTCGTGCCGAAATTGCCACTCCAACGGAAAATTTTATCGTAGCGCGTATTTCGGGCGGTTTGGGGCAATGCGGGTCGGCGAAATACGAGAGCGGAAATTGCCGAAAACGGTGGAGTACTTTGGCCATTAATGTTGAAGGATAATGATTTTTTTCTTCGAGGCAGATACGCCTAGGAAAATTTGCATCTCAAAGATTCTCGAAATTGATCTAGACAAATTTGAAATCTCGGTGTTTAACTTTTATTCGGGATATGTAGAAAAAAAGGAGCATCTTGCAAAATTCGCTGGTGAAATGTTTGAGTCTCTTGAGGAAGCAAGAATTCATTTTTTTCTTAAATTTGTATATTTGGATAGACGCGTTTGTTTGGGCTCCATAAATATAGGTTCATCGAAATATAAAAATATATTTCTCGCTCTCTCTCTCTCTCTCTCTCTCTCTCTCTCTCTTTCTATACGCGTAAAAATATATAATATATATTTTTAAATTTCTATATAATTGATATATAAAATAAATATAAAATTTCTATATAGAATAGACCGGATCTAAAGTTTTCAGGATTAAACAGCTAGCTCTATGGCGACGAACTAGCAAATGTACTTAGAAGAAAATAATTTCCTGTATCTCCTAGCATACAGCATAGGCATTACTTGTCACTCTGGGGTTCGAAACACCCCACCCACTTTTTTCTTTTGCGAAAATGTATTATTGTGTATTCTACAGAAGTGTGGCAAGTAAGGGTTAGTTTTAATGTTTGGCTAAATAACCTACATGATCTTCCAAAGTGAACTCCTTAGATGATCCGACCACATTACCAAGTAAAAATATTCGATAGTTTATGTTTATAACAATTTTTATCGCTGCGGTGTGAATCATCCCCAGTGTGGCAAATACGTGATTCTACAGAAGTGTGATAAGTAAGGGTTAAAATAGCTGATTTCGACTCATGACCACAATATTTGCAAGCCAAATATCTGTCATGCCCTCAGCCTCTCTTTACCTACCATTGCTTCTTTTTTAGATACTTCATCATTTATTAGAGCCACGTCCATACCTTGCACCATGGCATCGAAATTTGCATCGTTGGAATGCAACGAAAATTAACTCCTTTTAATTAATTTTCAGCCGATTTAGGTTGCGAGAATCGCTCAAATGTTTCTACGTATCCTTATTAGAAATTTACGACCTCAATTTGCAAAAAAAAAAAGTCTTTCGATACTGATAAAAACAGAAAAATTTAAAAACGTAAAAAAATCTCGCTGCGTAGCAACGATGCAAACTTCAACATCATCTCTGCACCTGGAAGACTTAGTTTCGTGTTCAGAGGACGTGGATCCCGCAAGTTGTCCATTTCAATTTCATTCCAATTTCGTTCCCGTTTCGCAAAGTCATTCTAAATAAAATTTCAACCAACAAACGCCTCGGATCTTTTTCACGCCTTTTTGAAGCCACTTCGCACTCCTTGGAGCAGGAACAAGCTCCCCTCGTAGCTTTTTTTCCTGCCCCGAAAAATCGCACACCGAAAAGGACCGTTCGATTTCCCGCTTAGCTGACCCTCGTTACCCGCAGCGTGGCGAGCACGCAGACGTCCGTTTATCGGCGGCGTACATTCGCGTGCGTCAATGTGCACCAACGTGTACGCCAACCAGAAGCAACAGGAGGAACGGCGACGAGAAGAAGGGGGCGGAGAGAGGGGAGGTTTGAATTGCAAGGTGGGGATCTCTCGTTGCTCCTCTCTCTCTCTCTCTCTCTCTCTCTCTCTCTCTCTCTCTCTCTCTCTCTCTCTCTCTCTCTCTCTTTCTCTCGCAGCGTAATAGGCACAGGGCGAGAGGAGGCACTGTGGGAGACCGCGAGGGAGCCCTGACGAAGATGGGCGATATTAACTGCAGTAGCAAAACGCTCGTAAACGTTTGGTCCGTTGGGCGATGCTCTATCCGTAGATCCGAGGAAGTGGGAGCGCTTGCGACACGAGTATCAAGTTGGAGAGACAGGAAAGAGAGCGAGGGAGAGAGAGAGCGAGAGAGAGAGAGAGAGAGAGTCAGAGAGGGATGCTGTATCTTTGCTCCGGTGCTGCCTGGTGCGCGCCGCACGTGGAAAAATTAGGAGTGGGGGGAGAGAGTAGCCACACCGCACGTTGGAATATTGCGCGGGACGTCCGACCGTAACACTTGGGGTAGGGTGGTCGAGGGCGGCGGTGGAGGGGGCCCGTGCGGAGTGGGGGCTGGGGGGGGGCGCGATAGGCTGAGGCACGCCGAAGGTGAAACTCTCTCGCGCAAACACCCGCGGTCGAGGCCTCGCAGTCGGCGCGAGACAGCGCTACTGGAAGGAACAGTTGTCGCGAGTTATCGAGCGCGTGCGCGAAACTCTAAGCGCGTACTTATCTCTCGTTACCACACTCGTGTACGTGCGTGTCTGTGTTAACGGAGATCGAGACGGAGGCAAAAAAAAATACATATATGTATATATATACATATGTACTCACAGATGCGTGCGTGTACAATTGCCAATAATCGATTCGCCAATTGAATCCACGACGTACGAAATCGAGTCTTCTTTTCGTCGTTGGCCTTTTAGTTTATCTTTTTGTTTACCGTCTAACGATCGTTCGGTGAAAATCACCCGGTGACAATTGATCAAGCCACGTGTGCTCTAATCCTCGAGATATTTATTTCGGCGTCTTCCGTGACGGATAAGAGCCTCCCACTCTGAGAGTGAACCACCCGTCGTCAGTGAAACTCGAGGGATAAAACTCTCGCTCGCTTCTTTCGTGGCGACAAATCGTCTTCACTTTTGTCACAATCGACGAGAAAGACCGGTGTGCGAAGTGATCGATCGAGATTTAATCGCGAGTGATTTAGCAACGAGAGGGAGTTAGTTCAAGTGCGACGCCGAGGAAGTTAACGAGATTCTTTTTGTCAAATTTTTCGTTCCCGGTTCGACGCTCTTGGACGTTAGAATTTCCATCCAAGGGCCAATAAAGTCGGAGTGTTTGTACACTCGGTGGAAAGAAGAAGCGTTTAACGCACAGAGGGCAACGAAGTATCTCGACACGAGGCTACGAATGTTACCGGGCTATCGATCCGACAACAATCAACAAGTATCCCCACGAGCTCGAACATTCCTCGTAGTACGAGTTCCGTGAAACTTTCAGGGACGAAAGAATTCCGGGCGAATCGGAAAATAGTCCGATATTGTGATCCGGATGCGATATCGTGGCACGACGAAGCCACGAGGAACGGAAATTCAACTTTGAATCCGCGTAATCGAATTTTGCGGGGGTGGTAGAAAAAATTGAGGCTGATTGAAGAAAAAATAATCTGCGAAATAACGAGCTATGCTGGCGTCTCGGAGAAGGAGATAATACGAGAGGTGTTGAGTTGGATACGACGAGTAATTAGCGTATGTATAATTGTGATAAAAGCCCGCGGAGATCTGCGAGCGAGAAAAATAGTCGAGAAGAAATTGCGCCGGCTTGTAGTTGCGAATTATAGTTCGAGGTGAATTTTCGAGAGAAAAAAGGTTGTGACTATGCGAGCAGTGTTTTTGTAAAAGAGGCGAACGTGAGAAAAAAACTGTTGTTTCGACTCGAGCCCGTGACGGAGGTTCGCTCGATCACGCAAGTTGGATGCTACTCGCGATACGGAGCTGGAGCTTGTAACAACTTTGCCTGGGTAAGCGAAACGAAAATTGCGTATGTATAGAATAAATAAAAAGTACACGAAATTAGAAGAAGAACGAGTTTAGCCGGATGGCCTGAGGAGTGAGGAAAATACGAGGATGCAACGATCCTTCGGATTGCGATTGCGATGGAAAAAAGTATGAATTGAAGAATAGTCGGCTTGAACTGAGCACGACCAGGACTGCAGGAATAACGCGCGACGGCCTCGATGAGTGACGCAGCTGGTACAACTATCTTTTCCAAAATATCGTTTTTACGACAAATTGAACAGTCATTCGATCACTGCCCTGAGGCGAATATCAAATTTGATCCTGTTGGATTTAATCTTATTCTTCCGAAGTATCGATTTTCTTCTCGATTGAATTTCGCTTTTTTTTTCTCATTCCAACTTATTAAATATTTCAATATTCCGATGACGGCCTGGTGACAAGCTGGTGAATCTTTGAATTCGAAGACTCCAGGCTGACTGCATTCTGTTGGCCCCCTTCTTTTCGCATCAATCCGAAAGATTTTGAAAAATTAACTGCACCGAAATGGAGAGCAGCAAAATTTAGAAAGAATTGGTGAAAAGCATTTAGCAATATCCAATAATGGGCATACTGAAAAGAGCGTTGAAATATCGGGACTAAAAGTTCCTGGATCTGATTAAACGCTGATTTGTTTGGGTTTGTTTTACCGGCAAAATCCGACCCCATGATCTAGACGTAGTCAAATTGACCCAGCATGCCCATAGAATGCTGTCTTTTTTGCGACTTTACTATTAAAAAAAAAACCATTTTTGAGTTGAAGTTTGCATCGTTGGAACGCAACGAGAATTAATGATTTTTAATTGATAAGTTTTTTTGTCGGCTGATCATGGTACGAAAATAACTGGAACACTTTAACGTATTCTCGTTAGAGATTTGAGAACCACGATTGGGCAAATAAAGTGTTTTTGATAATAAAAATAAAAAAATTACTTCTTGGTTGCACGTTTTGTGTTGACTGTGTATTGAAGATTGTACTGAAGTTTGCATTATCGGGATGCAACCAAAATTCTTCATTTCCTGTTTCTTAATTTTTATCGTCATCCAAAATATTTTCGTATAAACTTGAATTACGTTTCTCAAGTAAGAAGCCTCAAAATGCTTCGAGTCATTTTTGTAGCCGACATCCGCGAAAATAGCCGCGCCATTTTTGTATTTCAACGGCACAAACTTCAACATCGCTCAAGATTTTTTTCGACGAAATCGGACCACTCGATTTTGTGTTCCATTGCGTCTTAAAAATTGTATTGAAACTGGGGAGCGATGAAAAAAAAGCATTGCGATTAAAAAAAGAAACGTTCGCCACAGCTTATCGACTCGGGTCGTTTTCACCCTCATCGAGACGCAGCATCCTCGTACGAAAGCTCGAGCCGCCCTTGACCAGTCTCTTCCAACGAGTGTGACGATCCGAGCTGCGTTCATCACCGAGGCTTTAAAAATAACTGAAAGCTCGTTCCTTAAGCGCTTCAACGGGATATCCGCGCTCGTTTTTTTCTTCGCGTTTTCCATTCCCGTATAGGACATCGATATAGCTGGTTTAAAAAAAGTTTCCTCAGGCTGCTCGGCATTGATCAACGAAAAAAAAGAGACTCGACACTCACGGATGAATTGATCGTCCCCGCATAGAGGCGCGTTCGAACCTCCGGCTCGTCTCTCAAAGTCCACAGTACCCGTGTGGCTGAAACGGTACACAGGCCTCCGGGGAGTCCCTCGCCGCATGTTGGATAACTAGTTGGGTCAGTGGGGTTGGTCGATCGAGCGAGGGATGTTGAATTGTGTCACGTGCGAGGGTGGCTCAGGGTGTCGTGTTATTCGTAGGGGTAGGTCACGAGAGAAAGAGAGAGAGAGAGAGAGAGAGAGAGAAGGAGCAAAAGAGAGAGTGTTTGCAGCGGTTGTGGTGGAGGCGTCGGCAGGCTCGTCGAAGCGTCGAGGCGCTAAGCGACGGAAGTAGAGCGAACGAGAACTCAGCAAGGGCGTGCTCTCCTCGCGACCCGTAACATTCGCTTCCATCATTCTTTATCTTCGTAGCATAAAGTCCCAAAATGTTCCCTTTGAAAAAAAAATGGTCCCTTTGAAAAAAAAATGGTCCCTTTGAAAAAATTGCTCCCTCAACAAAAATGGTCCCTTTGATAAAATGGTCCCCACTTCTTCGCGAAAATTCCGGCGAGGACAATCGGCGTCGAACGAAACGGAAGTGAGCGACGCTTGGACACTTTGCTTGCCCAGGGTCTTGACTCCCTACTGACGAGGAAGCGGGCTTGCTATTCGAGCTCCCTCTTCTCTTTACATGCATACGTGTTGGTGCGATTGTACCAGAGGCACGTATACGTGCACGTGTGCATCACTAGACACAACCTTCGAGCATAAGTCCTCCCATGTGTATGCATATATGTTGAGACTTATATATACGTGTGTATGTGTGTGTGTACATATATAGAGATGTATATATTTAATGGTACAACTGTATATGCGTGCACCTTCACGCTTCGCGGACTTCGCGACGCGTGCCTGACGCTGTATTCCTCTTGGTCGGAGCTCATTCTCATTCCCTCCGCTCGCCTTTTAACCCTTTGCCGCGACGAGGCGATGCCGCTGCCGCCGCCGCTACTGCTGTTCTCCTGCACCCATCGAGCCCCTACCCGTCGCCTTCGAGAATATCGCTCACTGCGGGTAACCCGATCGCCGCCGCCGCCGCCGCCGCTCCTTTCTTCTCTCTTCTATCCTCATTATTTACACTCTGTTTACATCCGCCACGTGGGTTTTTCGGCGAGCACGATAATCACGGTTCGTACACGGGCACTCGATGAGAATCGCTTCTTGACGCAACGTTTTTTTTCGGACTCGAGAGGGAACACGATGATTTTGTACTGGTTGGATCTAATCGCGTGTTTGGAGGGTATCGATACTTGTTGAAACTGCGACACGATGTTTTTCTGTACGCTTCCGACCTGACAAAATATATGAGGTTGAAGTTTGCATCGTTGGAATGCAACGAAGAATAATATTTCGGAACGCCTTTAATTTGGTAGATTTTGCTTACAAAAATTCTTGCCATTTTTGAAGATATTTATTTAGCGATGTACAATATAAATGTGTAAAAAGAGAGATCTATAATCATAAAAATATGCAAAATAAAATGTAAAAAAGAATTTTCGTTACCTTACAATTAACTACGTTACAATCGTGTGATGAATAATTGTGCATTTTTCCACTGAGTTTCTTCGATACTTAAATTATCCACACAAAAGTCCAAATCAAAGTATGATGTACATGAAAAGAGTCATTATTCTTTAACGGGTTAGGGGATCGAACAAAATTTTTGCATAGTCTTGAAACAACCTGCGTAATAATGCATAAAACTTTGTATGCGAGACTCCCACGCTCAATGAGGTCTTGCCCTCCTTGTGAATCGCGATGCCACTCGGAATAGAAAAAAGCCCCGTATCCTCTTGTCCAACTTCAATCATTCGTGGCTTTTTTTTTTCTCCCGACACAATGCACCAACGCAGCAGCGATTGGCGATTCTGCACGCTCGACTACACACGAGTTACACAAGCCGCAATTGCATTCAATTAGGAGGAAGCAAAAAAATTAATTAGGCTTACCCGTAAAGAGGAATCGGTGTGCACGACATCAGCATCATATTATAGCCACATATTTGTGTATCCTTATCTCTTGTATCCATGTACAAAATCATTTGCAGTTGGCAAGCTTAGGAGTGCTATGAAGATTTTAATTGCATTTCGAAACGTAAATGATCTTTTCCCTCTCTCTTTCACTCCAAGTATGATATATATATATACACACACACATACATACACACACATATATGTGTGTGCAACATACAAAGCACACACACAGCTGGTATTTAAACTCGCTTGTAGTCTTAAAGGATAAAGTGTGTGCATTTAGTCACAGGTATTTAAGCCTGCGCGCGCGTGCCGTGTACGCAGTGTAGACTCGAGTTTATTGACGTTAACACCACGGTATCGTCGTAATACAAGTAGGGGGAACGCGATGGATAAATTTACACACTTGCATACTTTGTATACGGGGATTTCATATATATATATATATATATATATATATATATATATATATATATATATATATATATATATATAAACCAAACAATAGGGTTTCGTTCGCACGTTTATCGTATGTATGTATTTGATGTGTTGGCTCGCAGCCGTGTGAACGAAACCCTATTGTCTTTTAATCGTGTTCGTTGCGCGGCGCTTAATCATTCGGTTGCGATGACATCGTATCATCATTATCATTATCATCACCATCATTGTTATTGTAAATACAAGTTCTCGTGCTCTATCGGTCCCATTCACTCACTCTCCGATTCGCTCTTTCTTATTCTCTCCTTCTCATTCTCTTTCTCTCTCTGTCATTTTGTCCGAAACTGTTGCTATCTCGTTTCCACTTTTGCTTCGCGACACACCGCAAGTCTGCGCGGCGGGCGCCCGCCTACGGTGTCAGGTGTCACGGCTGTCCAGTTTCGTTTGCTTACGAAGACAGAGATACGCGCGGAAGAGACCGCGAAGAAGGTACGAGGCAACGAAACGAAACGAAAAAAAGGAAAGAAAAAAAATAGAGAAGTAAAAAGTGGGCCGAAAATTCGGCGAGGCACAATTTGGCTCGCTCGTTTCTTCAATGCCGTGTGCACGTAACGGGGAAGGAAGCACAGAGGTTAACGGGCAATCTGGAAGCCCAATTTGAAGAGTCAGAATGATGATTTTTTTTTTCTAGTGACACATTGGTTGGAATAAATTAATTTTTTCCCATTATGTTGTACCTATGTTTGTGGTTGAAATGTCTTTTTTTTCGGAAGAAAATCTTTCAGTGTTCGTGGTGCTGCAGTTAGAGTTGCAGTCCTCTAGCGGCGAGGCCTGAAACGTCGGGATCTCTACCAGGCTCTAATGTAATCTGAAACGAAAACAGAAAATGTTTTCTTCAAATATATCCAACTGGCTATGGGTTTACGATTCACTTTTCGAAATTTCGAAAAATACGAATAATGACAGCTTGACCAAAGAAAATCTCAGTGTTCTCTTGAAAAACAGCAAGCTGAAGTCATTGTTATCAATAAATGGTTCATCAAATGAAAAAAAGGCGATCGTGAAACGAAAAATGACTGCTGTTTGAACGCCAGCTGTGCATATTTAAGTCAATAGTGTGAATGTTGTGCCGTGTCAAGATATGTACCGTAAAACGGGGCTACTTTGAGCGGGTTTTAGAAGTTTTTTGTAGGTAACTTTTTTTTTAACCCTTGAACTTGGGTCGTTTGTGTCCATGCCAAATCTTTCAACGTTGAGCATGTCTCTGAATTTTGATGAAAATGTTTATTGAAAAAGGGATTTTCGGGACTGGCAACAATTCTATCGCATAGTTAGAAGTCCACAGAAGACCTACGAATTTTTTCAGATTTTTCCTTACAGAATAACATAGTTAAATAAACGACGCACCCTAATGACCCATGTTCAAGTTTTACGGGTGCTAAAAACAACGACATGAGGTTACGGTTAACATCCTAGATACCAACTTTTCTTGCTCCAATAGAACAGTGTGTCCTTTGGCTATCAAATGTATAAGAAAGCGTCAAAGTTGCCCCGAGTGTGGGGCTTGTTTGACAGGGCATTGATATGCAACTTATGTCAAAGATTAAGGGTTACTTTGGAATCATTTTGATAAAAAATGTAATATTTTATGCATTATACATGGAATTAAATAAAAAACAACGTTTTTTTATAACCAAATTATGGTCGTTATTAAGGCAGCAGAACTCGAACAATTTCTATCCAATCGACGTTAAATTTTAACTGTAGCTTCTTAGATTGCTCTAACCGTCAAGTACGAGCGCTTTTTCGATGAATCGAAAGTTGTAAAAAATATATCACTTTTGAGATGAAAATTATGGTCGAAAAAACGAACTTTTTCTGCAAACTCGTCTCTATTTTCTTTTTAATTATTTTTTAATTTCCCCCATACTTGACTGCCAAAAATAATATAATTAACGAAAATATTTCACTCTTGATTCCGGGACTAAATTTACGACAGTTCTACTGCGTGCGGCGGAGAGGGTTGGCTGAAAAACAGTAGTGCTATAGTGACTTGTGCTTTGCTATTTTGTATACTTTTGACAAATAATTATTTTTTACATACTTCAATATATACCTTATAAAACTTAAAAGCTCTTTTGGCCATGCATTTTATTCCTTTCTTAAAAAAAAATTCAAACAAAACAGCCGAAAATGGGCAGTTACAGTGTTGCCCCTTAAGGAAACATTTTACATAAAAATATCAAGTACCTGGGGTGCTATTATAGGCACTTGATGAGTCTTATAATTTCATTGAGATCAAAATCCACTTGAGCAACGTTACAATCGACTTTAGCAACATTATAATACACAATACTGCGCTCACATTTAGAATATTCTCGAAGGTTCACACTATAACAATATGCAGCAATAAACCGATTTTTACAAGTTTCCAGAGAAAGATACCCCCGGAAACGCGCACATCGATTGCCGATTTCTCGGGTCAGCCGTGTGTGAAAAATATGTTTTGATAATTATATACCACGTACCCTTTTCCGAAAACGTTTTATTCACATTCGCCTCTTTTCTCTTCGTTCTTTCCGAGATTTTCTTTTGCACTTTGGGGCATTTCTCAAACTAGTGCCGATTTTCTCTGACTTCTCGATATACCCTGCCTCCCCCGCGCCCCCGCCGTTTCTGACGTTGATACGGACGAATGCCCACTGACGCGTAGGAACTGTCTATTTTTTGTTCTCTCTCCCCCTTCTGCCCCTACGCCCCTTCGTACTCGCGTCTCTCCCCGCACGTTTTCCATCCCATCCTTGTATTTTAATTGACGCGTGTACGTCTCGCTCCCGCGGAGAAGAGGGAGATGGAAGATACGAAAAAAAGGAGAGGAAAAAGGAGGAAAGAGAGCAGCGAGATTGAAGATTGGCTTAATTTATCCGAGACGAGAGCTCCCGTGCGCGCCCGCATCAGGTAGATGTAATGATGATAGGACGGGGAGGGGTTGAAAAAGGCGCAGGCGAGCCCCGCGCGCGGACTGTAATCCTCGCGGACGAGTCGTAACCGCCCGCCGGGCGCCTCGCTCTATCGTCGTACCGATTTTTATCGATAACCCACAGTCGGAGCAACCGTCGGGGAATATCGCGCTTTTGTATAGATATAGGCCTCGTCAGGATCGTGCATCTGAAAATATACATACATATATATACAACACCGATGAGTTGTAAACTCTCTCTCTCTCTCTCTCTCTCTCTCTCTCTCTCTCTCTCTCTCGCTCCCTCTCTCGCTCGCTCCTTTGGTCTCCTTCTCTCTGTCTCTCTCTCTTTCTCCTTCCGCTCCGTGCTGAGCCGCTCGCCGACGATGATCGAACGTGAGCAATCACGGTGTAGGATATTCGCGAGCAACAACGACGCGGTATGTACAAGCGCGCACCCCCCCGGCAATTAGGAAATCCATTCGGTATAATTGCACGCGAATGAGCAGCAACGGCAGCAGCCAGAGACTCAAATGCAGCCTGTTCCCTCGCGTATGTACATACATGCTCGTCGCGACGAAGAAGACTCGTTACGATCGCGCTGCTCTTATGTAAATCTCGCGATCGAGCCGAATGGACGTCATCACCGCCTGACGCTCGAGCCACTTCCGCACTCGCGCTCGCCGGATCTCACGGAGTCGAAAATTCGTCGGCGTGCTCGTCTACGCTTGAACGGTTATTCGAATCTGTTGCTTCTTGTCCTCATTTCTCTTCGACATCCTGTTAAATATGTAATAATCATACAAAAGGGCTCGTGCCAATTTGCTTCGCAACCGCTAGAATGAGCCTTTTTTATATTGCCCTTCATCGTTGAAAATTGATGGTATTTAAGTTCGCATTGTTGGACTGCAAACGAAATATATTTTTATTCACATTGCTTATTTTTTGTCTTCACATTTAGACTACAAACGTCACTGAGACATTTTCGAGGATTATTCAAAATCGATAAACAAAACTTGCAAGAAGACGATTTTAGATACTAATAAAAACGGGAAATTAAAAAAATTGAGGAGAATTTTCGTTGCACTGGAACAATGCAAACTTGAGCATTATGAAAACTGAGACTTTTGAACGAAAATCACTTTGCATTTTTGAATTATTATTATTATTCGGACGATACTGATTGGAAGCAAATTATAATCGATTATGCTTCATCTACCTTACGACCAGGTCGACCTTAGGCAGCGCCAGCTACGTGCTTCATGGCACTTGTTTCTCTACACCTGTTTTCTTTTCCTTTTTCAATATTAATACCTCCACGAATATATCTTTGCCTTTAAGCTAGCACCTAATGAATTATTCGATTCGTTTGCATTCCATTCGATAATAGTTTTACGATGTTAGCAGTGACAGATTCGTTGTGATAAAATATTCTCCCTCTCTCTCTATTATATATATATATATATATATATATATATATATATATATATATATATATATATATATATATATATATATATATATATATATATATATATATATATATATATATATATATATATATATGTATATAAGATAAAGATATAAGCCAGAACGAGGCACAGGTGAGATTTCGAGAACGCTTTTTTTCAACGCCTACGTAGGCACTCGCGCACACCGGACCACGTATTTCTCCCATAATACTTTCGGGTATTCTCTGAACGCAACGCGAGAGATACAGAGAGTAAGGAAGAGCGAGAGAGCGAGAAAAAAACAAGACTCGTGTGAATATAATAAATGTATTCCACCGCGTATACAGCGTCGAGAGTCGCCATGTAACGAATTCTTTTGCGGCAAAAGCCACTCTCTCTCTCTCTCTCTTTTGCTCTCTCTGTCGTTCTCTTCTGGCCGCGTAACGAGGAGTTCTCAGCCAGAGTAGTATCTTCGCGTAGGCGGTCGCGGTTGCTTTCCACAGAGCGGCCACAGGTGTTTTCCCGCGTAATGGACGCGTCGATCTTGCCTGGCGATATTTTATCCGCGCCTTTTCCCCCCGTGAGAGTGCGCCGCGGCACTCTTTAGAAAGTTCGTACTGCGTGCGGATAAGTGTGTGCGTCCACAGTAGATCGAGCCGGGCCACGGGGATTTTCTCAATCAATTTCCCATAGACGCAGATTAATTGATTCGGTTTTTTTTATTAATCGAGGCGTGTCCTTTAGGCATAATTCGCAATGGTGTTACTCGCTTTTCTCTTTTTATTTTCAACTCTTTTATGGGGGCGCTGACTAATGAACAGAGACGAAAAAATAGCGAAGTCAATCATCGGAATGGAAACTTAATCGATACACAGCACTTTATTGGAAATTTGGAGAATGCGTTTTTTTTTTCAATTCGGAAAATACACTCGTCCGAGGTGCAAGAATCTCCAGACGTTTCTTTCTCCCTTCCGTCAGGAGGGGAAGGCAAGATGATCCCTTCGGGAAAATGCGAAGACTCCGCTGCAGTCTCGAGGCTCCCAGGAGCGCAGAATCTCCGAAGAGAGATATTCTATTCCCCTGGAGCTAACTATTCCCCTAGACGAGGGAGAACTGCTCGAACGAGAAGAAAAAAGGGTAAACAAATGGATGGTGAATAAAAAAATCGTCGGTACGCGTGTGCGAAAAGAACGGAAGGATACGGGAATCGCCGCCGACGAATCCGTCGCGGCGAATCCGTCACAGGCGAGCGAGACTAACGAGGAGCTCTCGAATAGGCAGGGGTGGTTCGGCGAAGCGCGAAATGGGCGATCGTCCAACCAGTGGGTTTGTCTGTAACAAAAAAAAAGGGTGTTGCGGAGGTTAAGGTAGAGGGGCAAAAAAAGAGACGACCGTTGCACCCCCGCGGCGAAGTCACCCCTGCGGGGTTGGACGACGCAAGGGAGGGTGGTCGGTTTGTGGGTGAGGACGACGAACGAGGAGGCACGCGAGCGAGAGGGAAAAGCCCCGGGCTTGCTCGTGTCCGTTGCTAGGGGTTGTTTGTCGACCTTGACCGTGAATCCACCCTCCCATGGGAAAATTCTGTATGATCGTCTCGCTAACAACTCGGCGAGGTTTCTCCAGCGACGAGGGATGCTCACGAGAACACCCACACGAGAGAGCCCTCTCTCTTTCTCTCTCTCTCTCTCTCTCTCTCTCTCGCCGTGCACAGGAATTGGCAGAGGCAATCGATATTGAGCAGCGTCGCGTGTGCATACACTCAACCCCACCCTGCCTTGACACAATGCATTTTAAAACTTTCCCTCGCACTTCGTTATTTCCTCACGAGCACACTTTGCTTTTTTATCGATCGAGCCGCCACGAGGCTTTGATCACTTCTTTCTTCTCCCGGTATAAATTGTGCATAACCCCTTTATTTATTTTTACTCTCTCCGTATCTTATTATTATTACTTTGGCTTAAGGGGTTAGGCCACAGTAACGGGTATAAAATCATGTGCGAAATTAAGAATTTGTTTTCGCATGAAAAAGTGATTCACTCATAAAATTAATTACACATCTATTTAGTATGAATATCAAGTTTTTAGAAAAAATATATCTTTTTTTTCGATGTACAAAATGGCCGACTACTCGAAACTTATCGAAACCGCTTTTTTCCAATTGGCGTAACAAATAACTTCAACAATTTTCACTCGATTTACTTCAAATTTGAAAGTTATGTTCCTAATTGCATTTCGCAGTGAAGTACGTAGGGAATTTCTGATTAATCGATAACTTTTCATTTTATGAGCAGTTTTAACGAAATTTTTCACTGAAAATTCATTTGTTAAGTTCAAATACCTACAACTTTTGAATAAAACAATATTTTTTAAATTCCGTACGCACTTCTCAAGGTATTCTAATGTAGATTGACGAGAATTTGTATTTTTTGTTCTAAGTCAAAAATTTGTTTATGCTAAATGTCACGCCGCGGTGCGCCTGACAAAAAAGATAACAAAAGAAAATATTAGTAGTCGGCTATTTCGTACATCGAAAAAAAATATATATATTTTCTAACAGCTTGATATTCATACTACATAGATGTGTAATTAATTTTATGAGTGAATCACTTTTCCATACGAAAAAAATTGTTGAATTCGCACATGATTTTATACCCGTTACTGTGGCCTAATCCCTTAATATTGTTTTGAAATTAATCGCCTAGAGAAAGTTGAATACGATGATTTGATGACGTTGAACTTCGCATCGTTGAAATGGAACGAAATTTTGTTTTTTTTTCGATTACTGAAATTGGTAAGTATTCGGAAGTGGGGCTGCTAGAATCAAGCTAATTTTTTTTTTTGTTTGAGTTCGTTTGGGTTTAATATATACATATTAAACCATTCAAACAAACATTGGCCTCATTCTAGCAGGAGCCCCACTTCTGAATATTTACCCTCAAATTTTTATTGTCTAATTTAGACTGTGAAAATCGACCAAACGTGTTTACGTATTCTTATTAGACGAGCACGACCTCAATTTGCAAAAAAGTAAGCTTTGGTCAACGATCAAAATAAGGAAATGAAAATAAATAAAATATATCGTTGCATTCCATTGATGCAGACTTCAACGTCATATGATTTCATCCCCCTGGAACGAATTCAATTCTTCCAAATGATCGACTTGCACCTGCCGCGTCGAATTTCGTTTTCAAGGATACACGAGTAGAGAAAAGAAGGTTGAGAGAGAGAGAAAGTGCCAAAGAGAGAAAACAGATTTATTATTTCGCTTTCGCGCTCCTGGGACACGTGGAGAACTTTTTACGCAGTGAATATATGTCACGATAACAACGTGATACGCGGGTAAAACTGGTGCGGAGATTCTTCGAGGGTACGTTGCGTCGATGAGGGTGCGTTGCCGACCGTCCTGCCCGGGCACCGCACTAAACCTACCCGCGATAGTGACCCCCCCCCCCCCCCCAACCTCTCGTCGGCGTTTCGCACTACCCCATTACTCACGAGTTGATGGCAACGAGGCTGTGTCGATATAGGTCAGGGGATGCGCGTGGCGAGTATCGATCGGACTGCTCTCACCTAGGCTCCCTTGCGAGTTCAAGTTCGAGGTTGTTATACTACGGTCCTCGATGCCGTATCCCCCGCCTCTTACTTCATGCATATATATTTGCCCCAGCGCCTCGTGGCGAGGCTTTTGCCCCCCGCGAGCTGCAAACTTCACGACCTCAATCTCAATTCTCGTCTCTACGCAAGCACGTGTAGCCAATCCTTTCGGCGAGCAACTCGAGAATGATGGCGATAAAAATTGGATGCATTTTCACGTCGTTCGTTCCGAGCCATAGGAAATATTTGAACACTTTTTAATTTGCAATAATTCAGCAAGTATGGATCGAAATATTTAATAACAAGAATTATAGCACTTTTTATTCGCAATAACTTTGCATTAACTTGCTTGCCTCGTTGAAATTGACAATTCTTTTCAATTTCTTTTCGTCATCGTTATCCAAAATCATATTTTGCAGATTTAGGTTGCAGATCGCTAAATGAGAATCCCTAAAAACGTTTGCGTGATTTTTGTAGGTCAAATCTTCCAAAGGAAACTTGGGGGAAAAAAATTATTTTCATTGCATTGCAGCGAGGCGAACTTCATTGTTATGAAGTCTAACAATGTTAGGTTAATTTATGGTCTTGAAGTTTGCATCGTTGGAACGTAACGAAAATTCATTCTTTTTACTGATGAAATTCCTCTTTGGTCGATTTAGGCTAGGGAAATCATGCCAACGTTTTTCCATATTTTTATCACCGATTTACGTTCTCAAGGTGTAAAAAACATTTTAAATAGCAATCAAAATAGAGCAATTAAAAAATAATCGTTGCATTTAAACGATGCAAACTTCAACGTCATGTTAATTTAAAAATTATTTATTCTGCCGGACTAAGAAATTCTTGGTTTAATCAAATACTTTGGCATTTCGTCTTCAGGGCATGTACAAAGTCAACATAACCTCACAAATGTTCAAATCGAGTTTTCTCGTAGATGGTTAAGTTTTGTGAGGAAATCAAAGCATGAGGCTCTGGAAAATTCCCTGACGCAGAGCTTGACAATTTTCTTCTGCCCTGAATATTATTCATCTCTGAGAAATCGTCGTTCGAAAATTACAGCCATCACCCTCACACACATAAGTCACGTGGTACATCTTCCACTTCATCTTCAAGTGCGGTGCTGAAGTTTCTATCGTTGGAGTGCAGCGATTTTTTTTAAATTTCTTTATTTCCTTTGTAATAAAAAAATGGCAACACTTTTGCTCCAGTGAACTTGAACATAATCAATTGCGGGTAAAAAGATCGTTAACCCTTTTAAATTAGAAAATAAAACCACGATTACGCCATTTGCAACTAATTTCAATGAAATACAACAATTATTCTACGGTAATTTTAATATAAAGATAAAACGAAACAGCAACTTCGTAATTCGAAAAAAACTGAAATAAAAAACAAAAAAATACCCGCGTGACGCGTGCAGGTGGACGACGAGTCGCGGGCGCGCGTGTGTGGCTCCGATGTGAGAAAATGCAACGCGGTTGAAAGTAAAAGACGCCCCGGCTAATGAGACGTTCTTCGGATATGAGGAAGCCGGAGAACCCGGAGGAGAGAAAAAGAGAGACACCAAAACGAGACAAAAAAAAACCAAGAAACGAAAGCGCGGGGAGAAGAAAGGCTTCGGCGGTGGCGCGACGAGAGAAAACGCATAAAAATAATACATTCTCGTATCCTGATATACGCTTTATAGTCTCGTCGGGAAAATCTACGTTTTTCTCGACTATTTCGTGTGTGTCCTCTAAAAATCGATTTTTAACGGAGGCGGTTCCTTCATCGCTCCCGAGCGATACTTTGAAAGTTATCGAACTATCGGATCGCAGTCTCTCGCCGTCTCTTTCTCTCGACTCGCTTCTTCTTGGCCACAAAAGATGTCACCGAAGAGGGATCGAGACTCGGTCCAAGGTTCTTATAGTCGGCGAGCACCTGTTACCTGAGAGAAGAACAGGAGAAAGAGAAACTTGACGATGCGCGCGAAACTGTTTTCTCCCCGTGATAAAGATTTATATATATATATATATATATATATATATATATATATATATATATATATATATATATATATATATATATATATATATATTAAACGTAATATTGAAATAATATTTTAATATTATTATAATATTGCGTAATATTTTATTATACAATCATATTTTTATACAATTATAACAATATTTTAATTTCAATTTCAGGAAAGGGTTAAATTGGGAAGGGTAATACGTAAAAACCCGCAAGGGTGTACGTTGGAATTAAGGGAAAAAAATTATAATAAATGTATATTGAAAAAGGAGTAAAGTTTTTGAATAATTCTTAATATCTGCCAATATATGTATATGAAATATCAATATACTTAATATATATGGGCAGATTTATTGAATATTTATATTAAAACTTGTAATATTAAAATTATTATAAGTAAAATATTAAATGTATATAGAAAAAATGGAAAAGTTTCTTCAATAATTGGAAATATCTATGAAGATGTGTATGCGTGCATATGTGTATATATATATAGAGCTGAACGAGCAATAAGCACAAGCTAGCCAGCGTGGCGTCTCCGTTCTCTCTTGTTTGTACAGAAAATATACACCTCCGTATGACTCTGCTCGCCCCGTCGTTTCGTCCCTCCCATCAGCAAACTCGCGAAAATCACGACTTTCTACGGCGACGAAACAACTTGTCCTCGTATATACGAATACAAAACCAAGTTGATTCTCTGACATTTACGAGCCTGGTCCGTACGAGACGAGCCCTCTTCGCACTCACCCGTCACTTCTTCCTCCTCCTCCGCTCTCCATAATCGTGTGTAGTATGAGGGAAGTCGCGGATGCACACACATGCACATGCACAAATAAATGTAGTCTGCTTAAAAGTTGCGTTAAATTTTGTTCATTTTTAGGACTCCGTAGCCAATGGGAATTTGGTCATTTTCTCGCGTCACATCGGAGGACCTCGATCCTCTATCATTGCAAGCCTTGCGTTCAAAAGTAAACAAAATTGAAACAAAGATTCAATGAATGTTTCAAGCAAAATTGTCGCGAAATCATTAATATTGCGCTTTATAAACTTCAGTATATGCAAATATACTTATTTATTTTTATATTAATATTGTTAGTTACGGTTTTTTACCTCGTAGTTTTATCCAAGGCATATTAAAACGATTAATCAAGTTATCGTAGTCATCGATACACATTGTCATACTTAATCAGTTCCATTCTCATTTTTATTTTCATTATAATTATTTATTATGTGCTTTGCATGACGTAACCGAACAGTTAATTTATTTTTATCACATTTTGGATCGCACCGACAGCATCTGCGATTGTTATATTGTATTTTCATTTTTATTTATATTTTTAGTTGCATTTTTTACCTCGTAGTGTTATCCAAGGCGTATTAAAATGATTAATCAAATTCTCATCTCTGTCGTTGATGATACACACCAACATACTTAATTAGTTTCCATTTTTATTCTCATAATTATTTATTATGTGCTTCAAATGACGCGAAGACGATTGTTATATTGTATTTTTATTTTATTTTTCTGTTTAATTATCTTTTTACTTGCCTTTGCTGCTGTTTCGTACACAAAGTTTATAATTTTTTGTCATTGATTTGCCTTTAGGCATAACTACGGCGTGAATAAATGTAATCAATCAATCAATTAATTAATCAATCTCTCTCTCTCCCCTCTATGCTCGAATACGTCGGTTCAAAAAACTCTACTCACCGGGCTACACTCCCCCACCTCGGAACACTCCGCTTCGACAATTCTCCACGATGCAAAACCACCGACGTCCTATCGAGATAAGACCGCGTATACGTAGTGCCGTAATCACCTCGAGATTTTCGATTTATCATGCGCGGACAACAAAACGAAAGTTCTGTCCCTCTCTCTCTCTCTCTCTCTCTCTAACTTTACCCGTTCTCGCACTCTGCACATTTCTTTTTCTACCAGCCACGAAGGATGCGGCTAACCAAATCCGGACGTCGTCGCCTTTCTCACCGAGTAAGGCTTTCTTATCCTCCTTGCCCACTTCTCGGAGCGTTCGATCTTTTTGGACCGTATTTAATTTTCGAACGCATCTTGGACGGAAGAGAAAAGGCCGAAGTTTGGCGGGCTAGACAGGGACGGTTTAGTAGAAGACGAACGTGTGGGTGGATCAGATCGAGGAGGCTATGCGGACATTCCTTCGTAGGAGCCGCGGACAACGGGACGAGGGGGAAAAATAGAGGCGGTTGAGAACCTCGGAGGATTCACCTGCCGTGGCACGAAACGGTGGCCTGTTAATTACGTGTGCGCCGGTATAACTGCCTCTCAACGTCCCAAGCGGCCGGCTGATGCTCTCGGGACGTCTCTCAGCACAGCTTCAACTTTTACAAGCGTCGCCTCGCGCCGCTATATCTATACACGCACATTTGTATTATACACGAGGCCCATAACTCCGGAAATTTTCAAGCCAGAGACAAACCTTTTCTCCCCCCCCCCCGCACTCGTTGCGTGTTGCGAAAAAACTGATGATGACCCTCGTTTGACCTTGAGGTTGGGACAGGCAAAGCTAAGATCGTGTTACTTCCGCCTCGGAAAGCCCTGCGATTTTTTTTTCGATCGGACCTAACGTTTTCGAGATACTGACGCATCCCTTTGTCAGGGGACACCCTGTAGCGTGTACTTTGTTGACTGGAGTGTGCGAATCGTACACTTGGGAACCCTTCGTTGCTTCCCTCACTATCATCTCGGACGGTTTAGTATTTTAACGTTCTTTCTCCCTCCTCCGCCCCCCCCCCCTTTCGCTCTCTTTTCCTTTTTCGTCAACCGCCTCCGCGGATATCCCCCTACTCGTGGCCTCGTACGATCCGTTCGCAGGAGTCTCTCGATATAAAAGTTTTTTTGCCTCGGTCACGCAAGCGAGAGAGAGAGAGGGAGAGAGAGGGAGAGGTGCATCAGCTCGCGAGAACGCGAGGCCCCGAGACTTCCTTCCTTCTACGGGGGCGTCCTTATACTCGGAAACAAAACGACGACGACGACGGAGGCCAACTATCGCAACGAGAGCCTCTCATCGCCTGATTCGACGTTTTTGCGCTCGACTCGTTCGATATATTTTTCTTCCCTCTTCCCTCTTCCCTCTCTCTCTCTCTCTCTCTCTCTCTCTCTCTCTCTCTCTCTCTCTCTCTCTCTCTCTCTCTCTCCCTCTCTCCCTCTCTCCCTCTGCGTGCTTCTCCTCGCACCGAGATACATCGACGAGGGAAAAATCGCTTCGCGCATTCCTCGTGTCCTCGCACGATTTTCTTTTCGAGCCAATATTCGGACTAATTAATCGTACTGTGGAAAACTAAGATCTTCGAGAATCGAACGACCGTTTCACTCCTCGACCAAACGAAGAACCGATTCGACAGCCCTCGCGTATTTGTAGACTGCAACTTTTTTCAGTGTTCGCGACGACCAATTGCAAAAATTCGGACAATTTCGCGTTGGGACGTAAATGCAGCAGGACATACGAAAAAAATTTCTGCAGAATTTTTGCGCGTATAGAGAAATAATCCTTCGGTCAAAATTGAACAGAAAACGATGATTTTAATATTACAATGTATGGGGTGGATCTAGATGAGAGAGGAAACATTTCGAAATTTTGTTACTCGTGCTACAATGTATTCTTTTTTGATTATATGATGATAATAATAATAATGATAATTATTATTGTTTTTATGATTATTATTATTCTGGTCTCAAGAATGATCGAGCCTAACTCACTAGAGCAGCTGAATGTTGCTCGGGACAATAATAATAAATGATGATAATGATAATAATTATTATAATATTATAAAATAGTTATTTATAATTATATATAATCTATATTAATAATTATTATATAATACTAATATACCAGAACAATAATAATTATTATTATTGATCCAGTCCTAAGGAAGATCGAGCCTAATCCATCGGGGTAGGTGAACGTTTCCCAGTGCAACCTGAGGAAATGCGTTGTCCGAAGCAATGAAATCGGACACTAATGGCAATAAAAATAAAAACAAAATAATGATAACCATAATTCCTCGATGTGTTGAGAAATAATGTTTTTATTCGCGTGCTGTCAAGCGTTGGCTCGATTTCGGCTGTCACAAGTCGAGATAAAACGTCAAGTCGAGCGTTTCTTTCCAATTGGGGCGATGATTGAATATCAGGATCAAGAAATTACGACAGGCGAGGCCCTTATTGTTTGTTCGCCGCAGCGTTCATCCGGTTTTCTTTTTCACAAACTCTACAAATACACGTACACATATATGGGGAAAGTACTTAATTTTTTTAAGGCAGAAGGAAGTCTTAATTTTTTTCTCACGTGCCTTTGATTACCGGGACATAAGGGTCGTTGAAATGACCTTTGTATAAACGTGCTGACATTTGTCCGACGGTAATTTTCAAGACGTGACGTATGGCTTCAAAATCACATTTCACCATGCATATGTATGTGTGTGCGTGTGTGAGAAAGACTACACCGAAGCGGCGAACAGTCAACGTCAACGATTACGAGATAAAGCTCTCGTCGTCCTACGCGCCGGTTCCTTCTGATCTTGACCGCGCGGCAACGACTCCCTCGGTTCTCTCTCTCGCTCTTTCCCTCTCTCCCTCTCGCCGTTGCGCTCCCGCGCCGAAAACGAGAGAGGCTCGGAGGCGAAGGACCTCGAAGAGTCTTTGACTCCCACGAGAATGTCCCTCGCGCTCCTTTCCTCACTTAGTGGCTTAAAGCGACTCTCACACGAATCGCACGACACCACGAACACTAACCTCGTGTCGTAAGAAACTTTTTATTTCTCTCTCTCTCCCTCCCTCTCTCTCTCTCTCTCTCTCTCTCTCTCTCTCTCTCTCTCTCTCTCTCTCTCTCTCTCTCTCTCTCTCTCTCTTAGTCCCTCCTCGTTGAACGTAATTCTCGTTCCTTTTATTCGTTCCATCCTCCGAGTTTCACAGCAATATTAACCACCGCTTAATCCGGCAGAATTTTTTGCCCCGAACGTCCGAGAACTCCGAGAAGTTTCTTTCTTTTTTTTTTGCAAGGATGAAATAAAATATTACGTAACGGATTGCCCCCCCGGGAGATTTATCGGTACGATGAGACACTTCTGTCCTTTTCTTTTATTCCTCTATTTTATTCCTCGTAAGGCGGTATATCTATATTAACGCACGTGTGTGTGTGTGTGTGTGTGTTGGACGTGCGAGCGCTTTGAGGCCAAAAATGCGAGGGACGAGAGGCACCTGGATACTTCGCGAGGAGCGCTAATGCCTTTCGTTTGTTTCACGGGACGGTCACCAGCGCCTTCACTCGCGGAATTTCCGCCGGAATGCGACAGAAGAGGCCGAGTTCCTGAATCCCAATTTTTTTTTGCCCTTTCGCTCCTGCTACTCCCGCACGGTTCGTGCCCCTCTCTAGGATCGGCGGGATGTTTGAGAGGGAGAGGGAGAGAGACGGATTAGAAAGAATACGTGATCAATCAACGCGAGAACGAAATAAGCAAAACGAAATGTATTTTTTTTTGGCCGCGAACCATTTGTCTTTCAATGACAAATTAATACAGAGCCCGCCACGGATGGTGAGTGAGCCTCTGATTTTCGAATCGGGAGGCAGAGTCAGGTGTCGATTTCAATTTTCGAGGCTTTTAATAGACCAATTGCCGAGAAGTGTCCGATTTGGAGAATCATAAAAACAGGATCGTTACGCATATGGAAAATATGGGAAAATCGGGAAAAAGTCGGGGAATTTTGAGAACTATCTGGAATTTTCTCAAAATTGACTTTTTGCAAGAATTACGAAAAATGAAACCGACTTGATAAAAAACTGAACATTATAAAAATATTTTTTTTGTATATTTTTAATTTTCATATTATTTCTCATTATATAAAGAAAGTTATAGCAGTGCCAAACATTGAACGTTTAAAAAGCTGAAATCTTAGTTACTGTGAAGTTCTATACATTTGCATTCGATCTGGCGATGCACAACCACAACATTATTATTATAGATACGTGTTAATATTTATTTTTTATTCATTGTCACCGGCATAAAAATGTCTGTTTATAATAAAGAAAAGGTTCTGTATTTGCTTTTAATGTATTTTTTTTACTTTACAATGTTGACATTATTTTTCGAATTTCAGTTTTGTGAACATTTTATTTCAACTTTTAATTTTCCACATATTTGATCTTGAAAAAAATATGTTATCTAGTTCAACATAATTTTGCAATAGTAGGATCGAATTGAGAATTTTCTTTTTTTTTCACGTTGGTTAAAAATGTCGTTTTTTTTCACAAAAATGATTCATTGCTATTTCTAGGTATATAATTTTTCCCGTATAGTTTGTAACATTTACAAATACTAGCATGATTGAAACGTGACTCAACTTGTGGTCTTTAACTTGAACATATATATATTTGATGAAAACAAAGTGTTCTTTATTTCACCGTAATCTGGGTCATTTGCAAAACCAGTATGGAAAACCTGGAAAGGTCAGGGAATCCCTGAGTCAATTATGCGTAACAATTCTGAAATAGAATTGTACAAAGGCCGATCGAGAAGTAGATCAATACGATTAATTTTTCAAATTCAAATATTCGATCGTCATTAAAATTTGCATCGTTGGAATACGATGAAATTTTCTTCCTCCAGATTGCAAATTTTTTTTTGTCACATCTGAGCCACGATGATGCTTATAAAATTCTTCAATAGAGACCTACACTCTAACTCTATCGAAACATATTTTCCATAACAATAACAATTATGAATAAAGGAAATAAAAAATAATTCCCGTTGCACTCCAACGATGCAAACTTCAAGCAATTCGGCAATTTGACATCAGGACGAAATTGGAATATTCTTTGGTGGGTCGAAATGAAGACAAAAAAAATGGAATTGGCTCTCCAAGGAAGAAATCGTTAGTTTGGAAAGATACGATTAGAATTCCGCTTCTGACTGAGGCGATCTATTTTTTAGGAATTATCGTTTGCTCGGGTTTTGTTTCTTTATTTTTGGCGCTAGGCGCTCGGGGGTTGACGAAGTCGTCATTGTTCACAGTCCGAAGGAATCCGGAGAGCATCGTCGCGTGAGGCCAACGTTGCTCTCTCTCTCTCTCTCTCTCTCTCTCTCCCTCTCTCCTCTCCGTACAACGTGGTCTTGCTCAACGTGGAAGCGTCGTAATTTCCCGGTACACGCCGCGAAAAGCCATAACACAATAATGTGCCGACTTTATGCGACAATTATCGCCAGGCAGGGCTCTCCACCTTACCTTCGAGAAGTAGCTCTCTCTCCCTCTCTTCGTATGAGTATGAGCAAAATGCCTCGTACATAGGTCCAACTGAATCATACGTTCTTGGAGGCCGGTGCAGAAGAGCCAACCAAGCACCGTGTACGCTCGCTGTGCAGCAGCGCTCGCCTCTGCCAGGGTGGGCGCACAGCGTGTGGCACCTGTCCGCGACTCGTTTTCCCCTTCGCGCGCTTTTTACGCCATTACACCGGAGAACGGGAGAACGAAATACGGGACACTGCCCGCTAATGCCTCGCTTCCTCATGATATTTGAGCCTACGTCCACGAAACTTGCCACAAGTGCTACCATTTTGTGTGAGTCTTGAAAAAATTCTTCCGGTCCCCGGGCCGTAGGGGAGCCCCTTAGGGTGCTTGAGAGTCTTGGAGAAACGGCTTTCAAAATCAAACGCATTATTCGTTCGTGCCAAGCCTGTATGCCAAATTTGAGATCGATACTCTAATTACTTGAAGAATTGCAAGGCTTTCAACTTGCCGGGTATAATGAGAAAAAGCGTAATGGAATAATGGTATGGAATGTTTTTGATTTTTTGCGTCCGTTAGTTATGTACGAAAGAAAATTTTTGGAAAATATGACTGTCATTCGCTAGGTAATCGTAGTGTGAGTAGTCGTAACGTGATGAATTTTTAATATTAATTTGAATATTAACCCTTACTGGCCTCTGTGGAGTTCGAAGCGACCCCACCACTTTTTTTCTCATGCGAAAATTTATTGATGTCTATTGTACAGAAGTGTGGCAAGTAAGGGTTAATATTAATTTACATAAAATTAACCATAAAATGATAAATTATTAATGTTAATGTTAATTTGCGTAAAATTCATAATAGAATAATAGTTAATTTTTCATATCAGTGTAATATTTTCTCGATCAGCTCTTCCATACAGCCTTACCGAACTGTATCTCTAAAAATGGAACAGTGATTTGAAAGAAAAAAAACAGCAAACCTGGAACAATGAATTTTAAAAAAAATGCTTTCTGCTGGAAATTTTAGTTTTCTCTACAATTCTTTTGTCTAAAAATCTAAAATTATTCGTGAAAATATCATTCGATGAGTCCTTTCGAGGGAAATAATTGCCGTTACTGTAAATAATGAGATTGGGGAGAAAAAATGTAAAAAAAGCGATTAAAAAAAAGCAAAATATGTAAGATGTATCTCCATTTGACGGGCATTGATCAGCCAACATTTTTATAGTAAACAAATTTCACGATATATATTTTATTATTATTATATATTTATGCACATATTATATAATTTATAAATATTGATAGTCATCAGCGGTTGTAAAATGCCGTTTTGAAAGTAATCAAGTTTCAATTCATGTTACAATTATGCGCGTGCTTCAACGCTCGTTCCGGCACGCACATGACTGTTTTTCTTTTCCTACACTGAGTCCTGTCTCGGGATATTATCGCGACGAATAACGAAGTCTATCGGATATTTTAATAACGCAAGGAGGACGAACAAAAAACCGCCTCGGGAGCGAGAGCATGTTGGGAAGATAATTAAAACGGGTTAATTCGAAGCAATTAAAATGGTCGCCTGTGTAGTTACTTACGAAATCAATTGTGCAGATATATACATATACACATACATACATACATACATACATACATATATATATATATATATATATATATATATATATATATATATATATATATATATATATATATATATATATATATATATATATCGAGAGAACGTATCGTGCGTACGTGGTTGATCGGCTACGCCCACGCGATCGAATTTTCGCTCGGTCACCCTTCACGTATCGAGTCTTTTCTTTTGTCTCTACACACACGCGGGCACTTGTCGTACACGGACCGCGCGCTCGTATCTTTATATTATTAAAAGTCTTTCAACTTGGTAAAAAGCGTGCAAACGCTTCGGGCACTACGTACACGCGAGGTATCTTTAAATCGATTTCGAATTTATTCCCGTCTGCTTGTACAGATCGTTGCACTGGACTCGATAAAAGGACCAAAGGAATAAAATATTGAAAAAATGGAATCCAAAGCTAGAAAACCGGCAATGAATTTCTTCGTGCCGTCTCCTGGATTGAATGAAAATTGTTTTAATTTGTAAAATTGCAATTTGAAGCAGCTTGACATGTCAGTATCGAAACTTTTGCGAACTCCCAAGCGGGACGATTATGTCGCGAGGTCTCGCTCTGATTGCTCACAGCGGGAGAAAAAGAAGTGAGGTATTCGTTGAATTATTCGTGAGGATCGAAAGAAAAGCCAAGAGTCATTGTATCAGCGAATGCAGCAGGAGGAAAGGACTATCGGATGGATTCCATACCGTGTTGGCCGATCTCGCGTTTTGCGCTGAAAACTCTAAAGGCGCGAGACCATTTCTCCTCCCGGGTACTTCACTCTCTGCCACGACGATTCTCGTAAGGCTGTTTTTTCGTGTCGTTTTTTTCGCGTATATTAAAGCACGATCGCTCTCGGAGATGAGGGATTGCATTGTGAACCTTGGCAATATCTTTAAAGGCGTTCGAGGCTCATTCCGGTACGCCAAGCACGCATGCATCTCTCTCTCTCTCTCTCTCTCTCTCTCTCTCTCTTTTCTCTCTCTCCCTCTCTCTATCTCGTACTTTTCACGACCCGATATGCGGTAACGTATTCCATGCGGTTTTGTCGTGCCTTCCTCGGTTTTGTCGCACTCGCAGTTTCCCCCCGAGCCCTGTATACACACGTATCGTGTTCCATCGCGCATTCCGCCGAGGATCTTCGCAGCGGTAGAAATTTCTCCGCGATCCGCAACCCCGTGTGCACCCGAGCAGCAAATGATTCGATCACTCGTAACACTCGTTTCTATTATATCCTTTCATACACTGAAGAAGAAGGAGAAAAAATCATTGTCTACGGATGAATTCTGCGCAAAGCTGCGAGGAATTTTTAGTCAGCGTGACGTGTCGTGACTTTTTGCTCCTGGACGCCAACAATTGTTGGCAAAACTAGCTGGATTGAAAAATAAGGACTGTTCTTTAAGCTTGGTAACACGTACAAGATCAGGATTAATTAATGACGATCAAGTTTGCATGCGACGCATAAACAATTTTCAGGTCGAGGTACGGAGAGGCTTTTTGGTTCTCGTATTCTGACCATACTAGATGTGGTAATTGAATATGCAATTTTTTAAAATGGTACAATGACAATTTTTATAATTACATAATTGTTATAATTTATAATTTTGTAATTTTGTGATTTATAATTTCATAATTTATAATTGTATATTTTGTAAATTTACGAATAAAATTATAATTTTTTAATGATATATATTTATAACATCTAAAAAAATGTATATTTTATACATATGTTACCAAAAAATATAATTCCATTCTAATAGCGACTTGCGGAATTTTATTCACTTAGAAAAATAGTATCCGGGAGTTCCGTACGATTTATAGTATTGTTCAATTGTGAAACTAAGTTGAACTATGTTAAGAATTTGACTATTTAATTTCCAACATTTAACTATTAAATTAAACTATTTAATTTCGAGCATTTAACTATTAAATTAAATTAACTATTTAATTTCCAGCACTCCTGCTTATCTGGGTCTAGTTATCTTTCGAATGTAGTTCAACATTGTCAAAATTTTAAAAAAATCACCAAGCCCCACGAAATTTTCCGAGACTGATTATCCAATCGACACAAATTCCTCGAGTCGCCATCAGAATAAAGTAATTTTTCGATACGTCAAGGCGCGAGTAATCTGGAAAATTAATTGAATATTCATAAAAACACAAAATCTCTTTCAATAATTCTTTTTATTTCCCTTATCGTGACGGCTCTCGTTCTCTCCCTCTCCCTCGCTTCCCTAGCAGTGTCCACCGTTTGCATGTCAAATAGTACACGTCTTATCCCGAGTCAGGAGACAAGATAGTTTGCGAGATATGCGAAAGGAGCAGCAAGTGTACGTGGAAGGCGCGGGAAAACGCTCTCGTGCCGGGTTATTAATAACGAGCTTTGTAATTGCGACACGGTGTTAAACACAGGGGAACGGCGAGAGAGCGAGAGAGAGAGAGAGAGAGAGAGAGCTGTCGAGTTCAGTGGGTGTACCGACAGCGGTGTGTGTAGCGCGGTCTCGTTGCACGCGACGTGTTCAGCTATCCTGCGAACCTACCAATCCACCATATAAATATATATATATATATCTTCCTCTTTCTCTCGTGTGCGCTCGTCTGTGCCACGTGGACAAGTGCACGCGGGACACACGCTCTCGGCCCGGAATAAAAAAAAAAAAAGAAAGACAGCCGAGGCGATAGACCAATAGATCCTATAGCGACAAGCGTCAACTATGTTGTTACAAGTGTCAGGGCAAGTGCGGCATACATATATCGCGATTTAATCGTTTCCGGTGCGACGCGCTTCGCGCAATTTCCTTTTCTTTTTTTTTCTCACTTCTGATTTTGTTTTGCTCCGACGCATTTACATTGTTAATCGTATCTCGATTAGCGATTTAATCCTGATCGTGTCTGTCTCTGTCTCTCGCTCTAAGACCTAGACTGGTGGATGTACGCACACGTGATCCTCATCTCGAGTGATGTGTACGTGTACAGGGTGGCTCGAAAATGGACGTTCAAAGGAAATATCTAGATGCCACGTAACAGCCAATCCAAACCACCCCCGTCAATGTTCTACGATCTTGCTTTAGTTATTGAGGAAATGGCATTTTTTTTCCGTATGTACGTTCATCGGATTTTTTTTACTTGTGTTATCGCTATGAAGTGCGTCGTTAAGCAATAAATAAATGACCAACTGGAGACTAAAGTAAATGCCTTGGATTTTGATCAATAGTTCAGATGATAAAAAAAAAATACTCGTACTGATCGACATGCCTCTCAATGGATTTTAAAAAGTTCTAAGAACAAAGTACATACACAAAAGAGAGAATAAATATAAAATTATGTTGCAGGAAAACTCGGAAGTGAATTTGAAAATTCTTTTTATCGTGACGTTGAAGTTTGCATTGTTGGAATGAAACGAAAATTAATTTTCTTTCATAACTCAAGCTATTTTTGGCCGATTTATCCTCTGAAAATTTGCAAATGTGAATTTTCAAATTTTTATTAGAAATGTACGAACTGAATTTTGAAATTTTATTAGAAATTTCCAAACTGAATTTGCAAAAAAAGCCTCTGGATAATGATAAACAAAGAAATAATTTTTTTTTTCGTCGCATCCCAATGATGTAAACTTTATTTTTCCCGAAAACTAAAAAATATGTTAGTACGGATAGATATCGATACGGTACATGTAGATTTTCTTCTTGGACGTCACTTTTCCAGCCACCCTGTATATGCACACGAGAAGAAGAAAAAAACCGATCGGCCATACTCTGTTATTTCCAGGCTCGTACACATCTCGATTCGTCGTGTCAATTTTCCAGTCCCGCGCTCTCGAGTTTTCCCCGTTCGCGCCTTTGCGCCAAGGGGGCGGGGCTTTCCGATAGCCTCGCTATGATTATTAATCGCGGGCCCGACGAAACGTTGCAGTCAATTCCATGTTCGTAAATACACCTGCGTGACCGCGGGACGATGGAATTAAAGAGGAATCCCTTTTTTCAAGGTGATAAAAGGGATTTAATGAGAATTGAAAAAAAATGCCCGAAGTTTCTTTGAAAACTCTTGGAGTTTCTCGGAACATTGTCGCGGGAGTATCATCTTTGGAGAATAAATTCCAGGGGTTTCGTCTCGTTGAGCGACGTCGCTCGGTCGACTTTACCGCCTGATAAAACGCTCCCCCTCGCGGATATAATTTATTTGTTCTTTTAAAGGCTGATTGCCTCGTCAATTATATACCCTTCTCTCTCTCTCTCTCTCTTCTCATAATCCACCCGCTGCTCCGAGGCCCCGTTGGACGCGGATCTCGCAAGCTCGCGATATTACTTTCGTGGTCGCCATTGCCGAGTCTCGGGGGCGGTTAATTTACGTGCCGGCTAATTTACGCCGGCCACTCATCATGCGGACGGTGGACTCTGGGTCTCATATCGTGACTGCCTGCCCGCGCGAATATTCGCACGCCTTTCCTTCGTATCTTTATCTCTCTCTCTCTCTCTCTCTCTCTCTCTCTCTCTCTCTCTCTCTCTCTCTCTCTCTCTCTCTCTCTCTCTCTCGTGTGCCTTTCTCCCTCATCGTTTCGCATGCACATAGCCCACATAAACCGGCGGACGGTGCATTTCGTCGGCACGTACGATACGATCGCGCGTGAATATTTTCGCAAACGTGAATTCGTACACGCGTATGGAAAAGCCCCACCGCGCCACCCTCTACCCGACGATTTATGTCGTGCGTCATTCCGAGATTAGCGCAACATTTTGTCACACGAGACTGGCCCTTATAAATCGTCGTAATTAATATAACATCCATTTGTAAAGTCTTGGCCTTTTTGGAAATTTTACCCTCCTTGTACACATCGCTGCATCATATCCCGCGTGGCGACGGAAGCTTCGATGATTTCTAGTCATTTTCATTCACCAGCAGATGCAGTTTTTTTCGCTCGGAAAAAATATCATCCGGATCAGGATAATTAATTGATGGAAAGGCAAATTTAATAAAATAATTTGATGAAGTGAGAACAATAAAATTAAAATAATTTAATAGCCAAAATAAACCTGTTGGTGACCAATATTGAGATGAAAAATATATGATGTTGAAGTTTGCATCGTTGGAACGCAACGAGAGTTCTTCTTTACATTTTATTTTCCATATTTTTATCGTTGTAGATCTTTATTTTTATAGGATTATATTGTAGATCGGTAAATAAATATCTTGAAAAATGCTTGGAGGATTTTAGCACGGAAAGTTTATTGAAGGAAATTAAAGGGATTCAGAAATATTATTTTTTCGTTGTGTTCCAACAATGCAAACTTCAACATCATAAAAATATTTGATTATTCCGAATATTCGATAATTCGATGGAATAAACAATTTCTAAAATACCGTAATATTCCGTTTTTTAATGGAGCTAGTTTTCTCCCCTATCGAAATTGCAAAAAAACCTAAGCCAAAACTCATTTTTCTATTAGCCATCGCGAAAGAGCGGACGAAGTGGTAAAAATCAAATACTGCAATATTCGATATTGAAAACTCTAAATAAAAATACGACCAAAAAAAACTCGTGCAATCAGGTATCGAGACATTTACGAGACACGTATGCAGAGTCGATAATGATCGCGTGGGCGCGCGCCAAGATCCACGCAGTATCGAGAAAACTTCCCTGTTTTACGTCTCAACGACATCGCCTGTCGCCGGAGGGGCAGAAAATAAACAAGAGTATTTCGTACACGTGCGTGTATTTTACACGCGTGTACAGCTGGTCGGCTGCGTTGCATATCGCAGATGTGTCCATCATCTCGCCTATCACGATGTAATTCGCGTCTCGCGCTCCTCAAGATTAGCCTCGCTATACATGCCGCATAAAAATTTACGAATATACACACATACCGGGTGAGCCACTGGAAATTAGACGCCTGGAAATTCTTATCGATAATCATTTTAGTCGAAAAAGTCGAAGAGAAAGTTCTAAGAGTTCGTCACGTTTTTTTTTCTTTTCACGGAGAGATCAACTGAGTCCAAGGTCGACACGAATTTAAAAAAAATGCGAACCCCGTATCTAATTGGAATCCAATCAGTACATATGGATACAGTCGAACTTCGATAGAAGGAAATCCTCGATATAACGAAGATTTGTCCATTCCCTATCGATGGACACCCGAAGCCTTGATACAACGACATAATACTATACATTATGCTCTAATTGCTAATTGCTTGTAAAAATTGCTCGAATATAAATATTTATTTCTTTAAAAAACAACTTCGATATAATGAAACCTCAATATACCGAAAACTCGATATAACGAGCTTCCCTAGACATTCGTCATATCGAGATTCGACTGTATATGCAAAAATGCAAATAAGTAAGGCAAAGGGCAATGCAAAAAAATCGACATCTTTCTTTTTTCGAGACCGTAGAAAAGGGGCTAGTGTAAGGTGAAGAAAAAAGAAATTCTTGCGAAATCAGTCTATCTCATCTATTTTCCTAATTTTTAATTGGGTTGGAATTTGCATAGTTGGAATGCAACGAAAATTAATTCTGTTCAATTACTCAACACTTTTCGGCCGATTTGGGCTGTGGAAATCGCTTAAATGTCTCTACCAAGGAACATCACTTAAGAGTCCGCCGTCGATTTTGTTGAAACTCACATATGTGACAAAGCATTGAAAATTATTAATGCACATCTTTTTTTTTGTTCTGCGGAAAAACGGTTTCAAGTCGGAAAAGTACCTCTCAAAGAAAGGCGTGTCGATGAAAAATCCACTATAGAATAATTGAACAAAAAATTAATCCAGGGTTTTGAGGGGTCGTTTCCCCGCTTAAAAATGTTTTTCGCAAATAAAAAAAAACGTGTCTTATAGTTTTCGATGCTTTATCACATATATGAGTTTTAACAAAATCGAAAGTGGACACCTCAGTGATGTTCCTTGTAAGTATTTTTATCATAAATTTACGACCTCAAATGGCGAGAAAAAACTTTCGCGCAATAATAATAATAAAAAATGAAAAAAAAAAAACAAACATATTGTTGCATTCCAACGATGCAAGCTTCAATTCATTTTTACTCAGCTATAATTTTTACTCAGAATCCTGAGCTTCCACGTCTCAAATAAAAAAAACAAAGTCATTACGAAACGGGAAAGTTTTGCCGATCTATCGTGACGATCGATAAAAAGATCGGTACATTGAATGAAAAGAAAAAAAAATAATAATTCACAGAGTAGTACGAGAAGAAGGACGAAAAGGGCTTCATCGTGCGTGAGTTCTTGTGTGTGCCGCGTGATCGAGTTGGGACTGGCGTGAAACGCGGAACGAAACGGATGCGAGACGTGGCTCGATGTCTCTCGCAGTCACGAGTACTGTTCGGGATTATAACGACGATAGGAGCATGAGACGAGGGCTGAGAATTGGCGCGGGAGGGGAAAAAAGTGCACACGTGGTTGTCGCGTTGCCGTCCGGCCGGTGGGGGGCAGGGGGGGGGGGGACTGAGTGATGCACTTGTCGCCCACGCGATTGCGAGAATCACACCGACCGCAAGCGCGACGCGGACTCCCCACTATTATAACTGCCACGACGAATTAACCCGCAATTACGCACGCTCCCTGCGATAACGTCGCCGCTCTCGCGACACACTCGCCACGAGGCCGCGCGCGACGCGGATGACGCTCGACATTTATTTTCAACGCGCCCGATCGCCTTCACTCGTTGCTGCGCTGAATAAAAAATAATCATCTTCTCTGCGAACTAATTCTACGGTCATGGACCTGCGAGCGTATTTTTGGGCCCGTGCGATAAGAGGCAGAAATTCTTTCCATGCTTTTTGGCTCCTCGGAACAAAAAAAAAGGCTCAGTATTGGCAGAAATATGGTAAAGTGTGGGGACCATTTCTTGTGGAGGTTGAAAAAAATATTTGATGAGAAAAAAATGTATTCTTACTGCTGCTCTATGGCGTTGAAGTTAGCATCATTGAAAAGGAGCGGAAGTTTTTTTATATTGTTTTTTTTCGTTTCTTTATTTTTATTGCAATCCAATTTTTCTTATTGATAGAGGTTGTACATTTCTATCGAAGATCGGAAAAATCATTTGTATGATTTCCGTACCCTAACAAGGAATATCACTTTCGTGTCCTCCTCCGATTTTGTTGAAACTTTTTTTTGCGGAAAAGTATGAAAAACCAAGAGACACGTTTTTGTTTTTATCGGCGGAAAAACGGTTTTAAGGGGTGAAACGCACCCTCGAGAATAGGGGTGTGTTTCGTATTTCGTCGATAACGTTATCGTTCTCATCTCCAATGTACAGTACACAAAAAATATACATTGTTGCAATTTGAAATTTTTCAATATCTCCTACCGTTAAAACGTTATCGACGAAAAACATCCCCATTTTTGAGGGTGCGTTTCACCCTGTAAAACCGTTTTTTCCGCCGATAAAAAAATACGCGTCCCTTAGTTTTTGATACTCTTCCACATAAAAAAGTTTCAATAAAATCGGAGGTAGACACCAGAGTGATGTTCCTTGTGAGTCGGCGGAAAAAAATGTTAGCAATTTAAGAATGGTCGACTTTCGTTGCATTCCAACGATGCAAACTTCAACATAATAGTGTTCTGATCAGTCCTTTGCTCAGGCTCATTGCAATTCTTCTGTCATCGAGAGAAAATTAAAAAAAACAATAAATATTTATATATATATACCTAAGTCAAGCCCGGTGGCCGTCGCTTTATAGGTTTTTTTAAAATTTCCTCCTCGCTTCACTTTATTTCGCGGAAACATCAGCCTCCTCTCGTGTATGTTCTCCTCCCAAAGGCCCCTCTCCCTCATTCCTTCGCCACTCCCTCCCTCTCTCTCTCTCTCTCTCTCTCTCTCTCTCTCTCTCTCTCTCTCTCTCTCTCTCTCTCTCTCTCTCTCTCTAACACACTCTTGGCCCGCTTCGTTTCACGCGCATTCGCGAACGGAGAATCTCATGAGATGAGGAGAGCATGAGAACGAGAAGATGTTCTCCGGTATGGGGGTGGATGGAGCCCTGATGCTGTTAAAGCCTCACAAAAGACGTTACACGCGATAGAGGTGTACATGCTCGTGTGTGACCAACGCGAAAACACGTTCTCCTTGCCTCGCCTTAGCGTCCTGCATGTGCGTCGGTGTGCTCGCGTGTCATCCCTTTGGGTCCCGTGCATCGCGCGGGATCCTCAAGACGAATGGCTCGATCGCAAGACGAGGGAGAAGAAATCTCCACAATATATGTGTACTTTTTTTCGTGCATACAAATCTGTGTGTGTGTGTGTGTGTGCGTGTGTGTATGAAAGCATACGCTGTGGCGACGACTATTGCAAAGTCCCTTGCACCTTAAATCAAACCCAGTGCGGATGGCTGTCGAGTGCGCCACTCGCTACGCACAAATTACACCGCGTTTAATTATCGAGCGATACTACGTATCGACCATTAATCAAGCACTCACCGCGGAGAGAGGAGGCGGAAAAAGCGATCGCAGCTCCAACAAGAACGTACAACCTTTCGTCGTTACCCAAAAACTAACATCATTTTCTTCGCATGGAGTCGGAAATCTAACGCTAATTCGGTTGCGTCGTGGGAATCCGAAGTTAATTTTTTTTTGTCGGAGTTTCGGTTGACGCGTTTTCACTGCAAAAATTCCTCAAGCATTTTTAAAGATTTTTACTCAGCAATTTGTAATCGCAGAATGCAAGGAAGAATTTTTATCGTAATGAATATGAGGTCTCAAAATAAAAGTGAACTTTCGTTGCACTGCAATGATGCAAATTTCAACAATATTTGATTCGCTGCTTTTGAAGTTGAATTAGGTTTGTTTTTTTTCTGTACGGTTTGGACGTCCTGAAAACGGTTGGATATTGCAATTTTTCAGTGATGACGTCGAGGTTCCGGATTTTGAATAAAAAAATTGAAAAAAATGAATTTTAAAAAAGCAAGAAACAAAATAAAATGAATAAAGTATCATTGAGTTCTGTTGGGTCTAATGCCGTTACTTTCGCAAAAGGTGTGAATTGTGTTGGAAAATTGAACGAGATACTCAATAAATTGAAGTAAATTAATCAATGAAAATTAATCAATAGTATTAAATAATGAATTATTACTTGTTTATGATTTTTTAAATTATTAACCGTAAATTCATAATAACAATTAATATTAATTCATGGTTGAAAATCCATTTATTAAAATGGAGCAAAAATTAAGATCAAGATGAGGAAAATTTGAAAAAATGTTGGAAAATTCAGGGCCTTCATTGCAATATATATAAAATGTATACAATAATTTGACTTTTCGACTACCGCATCCAGACGAGGATACCATATTTCAATCAAAATTAGACTTTCTTAATCCGGATGCTGGAAATTGGACAGTTGAGTATTTTTTTTTTATAAAAAAGCATCACCTCGATCATGAAAACGCGTCAGAATTCTGCGGCGTACGAACTTTCCACACCGGGCCACAACGACAGAGCATCGACTGCAATTAATATTTTCCGCCGCTAATGATATTTCTCGAAAAAGAAGGAGCTCTTTCTCTCTCGTAATCGATTATATATCATGATCCTTCGTGAAATCACCTGGAAGTCGTACTTCACTCGTTAACGAGACACTCGGGCGAAAGAGCGACTAGAAATTGCAACGCGTTAGCCAGTGGTGTGCGCTATGTACATGGATATGTACGATGTATGTACACATGTACTGCCCAGCCGTGTATCTATATATATATATATATATATATATATATATATATATATATATATATATATATATATATATATATATATATATTTATGCGTGTACATGACGAGGTGAGACGCGAGCGAGAATTTGCGCGCGGGGCCTGCATCAATTTACGTGTCATCGAGCGCCAACGACTCCTCGTTGGATTTATCATCGTCATTATGGAGTTTATTATTTAAGTTCGAGACGATACAGCGTGCGCGCACGTAATATCGTTCGTGCACGTGTGTGTGACTCTCCCCTCTCTCGCTCTTGGTATAAAATATCGTAGCACCCGACTCGTCCAATAAAAAAATTAACAATAAAAAACATCAAAAATCACAGGAACGATCACGGACAATGAGGAAGCTGATAATAAATATTATAGCGCTTTATGCCGTTTGACATTTTCAAAATGAGTTGGCATATTATTTATTTATCGAGGTCCTAATGTGTCGTGAGGCATATATCAAATATTGTGGTCCATTTTTCTCGTCTCGGAAGATCGATCTGCAAATGTTTTCGAGAATGATGAGTTTTCAATTAACCCCAAGGCGCTGCGTACAAGTTGGTATTTAAATAAAACGCAAAGTCTTATTTAAAATTTGGATAAATGAATTAAATTGAAATAAATAAATAAATAATTAATCAATTTCAACTGAATTCATTCATTGAATTTGATTCAAATGAATAATTAAAAATATGAAAATCGGATGTGGCACCACCTTCGTAATAAGGCTGTTTCCGTGAAAAAAATGCCCATCTAACGCGAGAGTGATTCCACTGTTCCAAGCAATCGAGAAAATCTCATTCGAAAAAAAGTCCCCGGGCGTACAAGGGTGGCCCCGCGTAGAAGATCAGCCTCGCTCATATATGGTCAGCGTCATTGTCCCGTTTTTTTCGACGCTTTATTTTTCCCTCCCTGCCTACCTTTTGCGAATCCTCGATTTTATTGCACCGCCGCTCATAATATCTCGTAGTCTCGCTCTCTCTCTCTCTCTCGTTCGTCGGGGGTATTACAGTTGGCAAACTTAATAGCCGCGAGGGATTTCCGTTGCGTCGGGAGTCGTCGGCGAACTCGTTGCTCCCGCGAGAGTGAAACTCACAGCATCTCCGTACATCCTGCCGCGCTCGCGTTCTTTATTACATCTCCGTACGCTTCTTCCTCGAGTGCCCGGCGCCCCTTGTCTCGACGGTACATCGCGACGGAGATTTTGAAGACTGCCGACTTTGAGTACCGTCCTCGCGGTCGGTTGTCTTCATATTCGCCATTATAATAACCCGACGTCTTCGGAATCACCTATCGATAAATGGAAGCAATTTATACGGAGATTTTTTTCGAGGACGTGTCCTCGAAATCGCCAGATGGGCTGATAACCAACAGTGCATCGATACAACGTCCCCAATATGATGTTTTCTTCATATATATATATATATATATATATATATATATATATATATATATCGGTGTGTATAAATGCGAAGGATCGAGCACGAGTCCGCTCCGAGGCCCTTGCAGCTTCGGGGGCCACGGTAGCGGCCCGTCTGGTTTTTTGGTAGCGCAGGAGTGCGAGAGAGAGAGAGAGGCATCGGCCTCGCCCTCGTGCGCTTTTGCGCGGCGTGCTTGCTCTGGATCTGCCCAGGCTCGGGCATCTCTCAACGTTGCTCGCTCATTCCCGATGATAGCCCGCGGCCGCCGATCTCCTGCTTCCGTCCGATGCCGTACGAGAGAACCATAAGAATGGACCACTCACCCTCGCGCCAAGAGAGAGAAAGCGCGAGATAGAGAACTTCCTCGTATCGAGCCGCGAACGCGTAAGGGAATCGAGCCGACGTTAATCGCGAGAAAGACGAGATAGAGAGTGACAACCCAAATTCGCAAAATAACTTGCGTATAACTAAAAATTAAAAAAAAAATCATCATGTCCCAACAATGGAAACTTCAAGATCTTCACATTTGACAAGCCACATTTTTTGTATCATGTTGGAGTTTGCATCGTTGGAAAGCAACGAAAATTCTTGTTGAGTTTTTCATTCCTTTCGTTGTATTATAATCTACTATCTTTTATTGCAGTTTTTAGTTACAATTTTTTCCGAAGAGTTGTCAAAAAGGTTTCGCTTAGTTCCGTGGCGTAAATGTGCTGAAAACAAACTACTTTTTCGAGAGAAAATCCCCTATTTTATTTCGCCTTTGTCACCCAAAACGATTTTTCCACCGTAACCGAAATAATTTCATGGCGTCGAAGTTTGCATCGTTAGAATGCAACGAAAGTTCTTTTTAATACTTTGCATTTGTTCATTTTTATTGCAATGTATGATTTATTTTAGTGATTAAGGTCGTGGACCTCTTATGAGGATGATGAAAAAAACCGTTTGAGTGATTTTCGTACCCTTAAACGGTGAAAAAAACGTGAGCAATATCAGAAAAATGAACCTTCGTTGCATTTCAACGATGCAAACTTCAACACTGTAAAATTTTCCGTGAAAGTGCTCGCTGATCGTTATCTTGATGAATTATTCTAAATTATTGGGTAACGAGAATAAAGCGCGGGCTGTGCAGTCACAGATGAACGGATACGACGATAACTACGGGACATACTAATGAGAATAGATAGCACTATTGCGCAAC